>PYXC01002194.1:2565000-3122500 GCA_015244755.2 Tenualosa ilisha
TAGTAGCATTATGGACAAGCATTTTACTTGTTTCCATACACAAACACACACACACACACACACACACACACATTCAAGCATTCACAAATCTGATACATCCATTTCCTTCTAACCGTTTTTACTACCCATAACATCAAATGAAAAAGAAATCGTGACTAAATGGGTATGGGATGGTTTTAAACAGCATTGTATGTCCCATATGTATGCTGTATGACACAGTAGGAATTATGGTCTTTTCTTCTCCACTGACCAAGCCTACCAAAGCACACACAATGCATCATATATTTCCCATCAGTCAGCCCTAGGGCAATGTATGGATATGCATTTCCACGTGGGGCGTTTTCTGGTGTAAGTCTTGCTGCTTGCCAGATGAGTCATACTACTGCTGAGCCGCCGCAGTACTCCCTCTTAGGAAGCGATGCTTTGCTTCCTCCCCTCAAAGCGGCAGCACAGACCCCAGATCAGTGATGGAGGAGTCGAGATAGCGACTCTCAGGGCAGAGATATTTAAAGATAAAAGGGTGGAATGAACTTGTTCTGCTGTGTGTGATAGTGATGTTCTGCTCAGATGTTTTTTTTTCCTGTGTTGTGTCTTGGGTTTGGTTAATATCTTGTGTTTCCTTTAGCTGCCGTCTGTATCCGTTTCGTGTTCATCCAGACCAAAGATAAAGAGGAAGAAAGGCCACCCACCCACAGCGGTCCACCAGCATGGTCCTCTTGACTAGAATGCTGACGGGGTCTTGCACATGGAGTCTGGCTTGTAATGGGTTGTAATGTTAGGTTTAGGACTTTAGGAGTTGCTATTTTGAAGAGGGTGGAAGGTGTGGTTGAGATGCTAATCTATCTGATGGCTCAGTGCAAGGTTGCATGAGTGAGGTGTGTTATGTGGTATTAAAAGGCTGCTGGAGTGAAGCTGTATTATGTTGTATTGCATGTTTGCTTTGTGTGTGCGTGCATGCGTGTGTGTGTGTGTGTGTGTTTGTATGTGTGTTCGGTGTGTGGGAGGATGAGGTTTGGAGCACTGCGTTGTTTTAGCTGGGCTTGGTCTTTCCTACAGGGTTGTTGGTACTGAGCAGCAGGGTTTGTAGTGCTGGGCATTAGTAGAGTTTGTATTGATCCTGGCGGATGGCCAGTGGAAGAGAGCTTTGAGTCTGGCTCACCCAGACAGTTATGTTGTGGTCTTCTCTCCTGCACTGGGTCCAGAACCAGCACATCCACAAACACAGAGACGGCACTCTCCCACCCTCCTCTGGGCGATCTCTCTGATCAGTTACCATACCAAAAAATTTAAGCCATTGCACACTGTGTAATAAACAGTGTAATAATCTGTGTAATTGCACACTGTGTAATTATTACTGTGTAATAAACAGCTACGTGGTTAAGAATGAACACAACCTCATGTTGTATCTACTGTGTTTTCATGTTTGTTTCTTCCATTCAATCTTAAATGTTCAGTCATTAAAGGAAAAGGAACAGGAGCTCTGTGCTTAGTGAATGTGATTTCCTGCTGCAGAGAAAGAAATACTGACTTCAGTGCAAAGTCCCTCACTGGTTCTATTATTAGGTATGGCAAGCTTTGAGTGAATGTGAAACAATGTGAAAATGAAACAAAGGATGTTGAGTGACTTAGAGAGATTGTGTCTCATTTCTGTCTGTGTGTGTGTGTGTGTGTGTTTACGTTCTCTCAGGAGGAAAATAGTTTTTCATACTCTTTACACGGATCAAATTGATTATATGTGTTTAGTTTGTGTCCTTGTGTGTGTAGGGGTGTTCCGTAGTTATCTCACATTCTTGTGTATGGTTCAATGTAACCACCTGCTAACCTGTTTGTGTGTGTATGTGTGTGTGTCCTGTTGTGCGTGTGCTTGTAGGAGCATGACATCGAGACTCCCCATGGTATGCTTCATGTGACCATGAGGGGCGTCCCCAAGGGCAACCGGCCGGTCATCCTCACCTACCATGACATCGGCCTCAACCGTAAGTATTACAGTGATCATCCTATGGCAGCACGCAATCACAGCAGAGCTGACAGAATGTATGAAGTGACTACATAACCTCTATGACACACAAAGACAGACAACCACACACACACACACACACACACACACATGTTGTGTACATATAATCTGCATTTTCTTTTAGACCCTTAGTCTGACAATAAAGGTGATGATGATGATGATGATGATGATAATGATGATAACACACACACACACACACACACACACACAGAAACAGATATTACATGGACTAATTCATATTTTTATAAAATTAAAAATTCCAGTTGACTTGATAAAACTTCTGTGTATTGTCTTGTTTCTGTTGTCAAAATGCAGACAAGTCGTGCTTCAACACGCTGTTTAACTATGAGGACATGCAGGAGATCACGCATCACTTTGCTGTGGTGCACGTGGACGCCCCAGGACAGCAGGAGACTGCGCCTCCCTTCCCCACTGGGTAAGCAGCTGCTCTGGGCCTCTCAGCATAGACAGTGGACACACACAGAACACACACACACACACACACACACAACACACACACACACACAACACACACAACACACAACATTCCTTCCTGTCCTATCCTAGTGAGCTCGACGGGCCCACTCTCTCTGTGTGCTGTCTCTCTATTAGTAAGGCCAGTGGAGAGCCAGCAGGGAACAAATGAGGGGCAGCTGAGGAGTCTGGGCTGAGTGATGTCCAGCTCCACACTTGAACTTGGGTTCCAGTCAAATTTCAGTTTTTAGCCATTTAATATTTCCCACTTCCACTACCTATCATTGCCTAGTTGCATTCTTCTATATGCCTACCTATCCCACAGTCTTTTACTGTGTTTTCCACACGTCTTTGCCTCTCATCTGTGTCTAATGCAACTTAGAACACAGGGTCAGTCAGTTCTTTGTATCCTAATGAGACTGGAACATTAGGTACAGTATATACGCACATGTATAATTAGATTTAAACTCAATGAAAAACACAATCGAGCCTGAATGTATGAAAAGCGCTCAGAAATAGATAGCAGGGGGTGAAGGGGCACATTCAGTGTGTCTGTGGGAGAGAATGTGGGTGCAGGAGGAATCTCCACAGGATTGGATTAGGCAGATTGTATGAGTCAGACTGTCAGCTTGTCTCACACACACACACACACACACATTCACACACACACTCACAAAGGCAGCAAGAGAGAGACAGGGACAGATAGATAGACAAACACATACAAAAACACACACACATTCACAAAAAAACACACACACAAAGACAGCGAGAGAGAGACAAGGACAGATAGACAGACAAACACTCAAAGACACACACACATACACACAAACACACACAGACACAAAGACGGAGACAGACAGACAGAGACAGACAAACAGGCGCACACACACGCACAAATGCACAAACACACACACATACACACACAGTTAGTCATTGACCCCCATTCTGAGAATCTGATAAACGACACTGAAAGGGCTCTCTGGACCAGCGGTATCACCACATCTGATGCTGATCTGATGCTATTATAAACCTGCCACATAACGGCACAGTACATTTTTAAAATTCCCCCCCCACACACACACACATAAACAAGTCTGCTACACGCTGTAAGGCTGTGGACAACACTTACCAAATTATCTTCACTCTTTTCATGTTTGTTGAGGTGTTGATATGTTCAGATGATATAGAGGTATATACTTTATGACTGTGTGTTTCTGTGTAGGTGTACTCGAGTCTAATTCAGTCATGATGCCGTTTATTGCATATGGTAACACACTGTGTATGTGGGTGTCTCTAACTTTCCCCACTGTTAGCTTAAAGTCACACCACACTGGTCTGTACACGAATGGCCAGTCTCCGCTTAGATGTAAAATCAAATCAACTTTCTCTTTCTTTCTCTCTCTCTTTCTCTCTCTCTCTCGCTATCTTTCTCTCTTTCTCTCCTCACAGGTACCAGTATCCCGGCATGGATGAGCTGGCTGAAATGCTACCATCTGTATTGACTCAGCTGAGGTTAGTGAGCTAGTGTGTGTGTGTGTGTGTATGTGTGTCTGTGTGTGTGTGTGAGATAGAGAGAGAGAGAGAGTTAGTGAGAGTGTAACCAGTGCTCTCTAGCAGCAAAGCACAGAACAGAACAACATGGCACAGCGGGCCTCGTCATTATGATAGGCCTGCCCCATGGAGCCAACATCACACAGACCATAACATGAACCCCACAGAGGAGACAGCTGACAGAGCGATGGCACTGTCTGATTATGTACATAGACATGCATATCTGAATGCAGATATGCCTTCTAATGAATGTGTGCCAATGCAAACTGCTGGCAGGTCTGCCATCAATGATACATTAATGATATATTAATAATTAATAGTGATGTGTTAATGATGTCTTAACAGGCTGGATGATAAATAAATGATTAGGCCCTACTGTGGATATGAGATTTAATTAAGTGATGTGATTTAGACAGTTAGAGAAGTGCTGTCTATCTAAAACTAGTGACCTTTGCAGTCTTGACTGTCTGGGAGTAGAGGCTCCCCCATGCAGCACTGCAGACTGACATTAGTTGAATGTCAAGATGGGAGCACCCACACAGTGCAAACTGGCCGCAGTCATGATCACAACCACCCACCACCAACGCTGTTTGCGTGTATCTGTCTTAGGTAATTACACATTCTGTTTACTAAAGATGCACTTGTGTGTCTATGTGTGTGTGTGTGTGTGTGTGTGTGTGTGTGTGTGCTGTCCACAGGATTAACAGCGTGATTGGGATCGGTGTTGGGGCAGGAGCATACATCCTAAGCCGATTCGCTGTGAGTCCAAGTCATTCCTTACAGTGCTCTATAGGAAGTTTAATTTCACGATGTGAATGCATAGTGTTTCGCAGGAATTAAAACCTTTTCCAATTTTCCAGCAAATCTGTTGTGACTTAATGTGCCATCTGATGGACTTAATGTGCCATTGGAATCATGTTTATTTAATAAGTCAAGTAAAATTTAATGAGCTGTGCTGAAGTCTTTTGGTAAGGATAGCTGCCCTTTTCTCTGTTGTACTACATGAGGACTTCACATACTAGTATTAATTGGTCCCCTGACCTATACTCACAGAGAGCATGTGTAAGTGCATGAGCCAATGATTTTGGGAAGCTCAGCCCAGATTGAATAAAAATTGATCTGCATTCTGCCTCCATTCATTATTAGACATTGTAGCTAGTACCAGTATTTATGTTTCTAATATGTATTTACATTTATTTAATATGCATTTCAATGAATGCATGAATGAATTTCCAGAATGGCAAATATTGCTTTGCTGATATGAAGTCTTGCATGTTACTATTTGGTGTCAAACCCAGCATATTTCATGGACCATTTATCACTGTCCGCTGTCTGGAACTACACACACTTACACACACACACACACACACACACACAGAGAGAGAGAGAGAGAGAGAGAGAGAGAGAGAGAGAGAGAGAGAGAGACACACACACACACACACCCACAGGTCTTTTTTAATACCGTTACTCTCCTGTGATATTAGAGATACCAGACCTTTCATCTTGTGTCACTCTCTCACTATCTTTGTCTCTAAGTCTTAGTCTTCTGACTTCCTTTTCTCTCTTCCTTAACTGTGTAAACAGCTCTGTTTCACTATTACTGCAGCAGTATTTCTATTTTAGTGTTTTTTTCCTTGACTTGCATTTTTATTTAACTCTGTCTTTCTCCCTCTCCATCTCTCTTTTATTGTGCTGCTCCTTCGTTTCTTTTTTCTCATCCATTCAGTTAGGTTGGAGGAGGCAAAGAGAAAAAATGAGGAAAAGATAGAGCGATAGAAGGATGGAAGGATAGAGGGAGGGGGAGATCTGCTGAAAGATTGATGCAGCTGTATAAAAAAAGGGAGCTGCTGGAGGTGGCTTGCATTCCCCCCTCTCTCCTCTCTCTGTTTTGCTATGGTTCTTAATGGCCCAGCTCACCACTTAAATGCAGGCTGCATATGTTGTCACATCATGCACCAGCAAATAGGGGAAACTGCAACTGAATTGCCTGGCGGTAATACAATGTACCCTGAGCCTCTGGCCAGTGGAGGACCAGTCATTTATTGCTGAGCCTCTAGGTTTTCACCTGCGCTGCAGCATGATCATAAATCTTGGTCTAAATAAACAATCTTAGAGCTAGTAAAGGCATTGTCGTGACCGTGTAATCCTGGGCAGGCCTGCAGTGCACAAGGCACTGTCTGCATTTATATTTCATCAGCTTAGCCTTTTTTTAGAGACCGCAATGTTCTCTCTCTCTCTCTCTCTCTCTCTCTCTCTCTCCCTCTCTTTCTCTTTCTCTCCCTCTCTCTCTCTCTCTCTCTCTCTCAGCTCAACCATCCTTCCCTGGTTGAGGGCCTGGTACTCATCAACGTGGACTCCTGTGCAGAGGGCTGGATTGACTGGGCTGCCTCCAAGGTGGGCCTCTAATCTCTTTCGCTCACTGCAGTTGAGCCTCAGTGAAATGTTATTATTTGGACAAAAAATAGCATGATTTCCTCACATATAGACTTTCCAACATTGACCCTATTGCAGATATAATACAACAGCATGTTCAGTTAACATAGAGAATACAATTGAAAATCAATAAATTGCACAAATTAGAAGGGGGTGGAGGTGTTCCAGTTTTTTGCTATTGACTTTGGAGCTCAGAAAACAGCTTGGAAAGGGTGTTTCAACACAGCATAACTCCATGGTGTAAACTGCTTAAAATCCTCTGAGAGTTGTCATTATCCCAAGAGACCATATTGAATTAGTGTTCTTATGTTGACGAGATAGAAGAGAATATAACAGTGTTTTCATTTCCCTCTTGTAGCTCTCCGGCTGGACCAGCAACCTTGTGGACATTGTAATGGCTCACCACTTCAGCACTGTGAGTACCGCAGTCTTGTTCTTTCTGTCTGCACCTGAAGACTGAGTTGTCCAATCCAGTGTCCTTGGAATTTAAATTAGCCTCATTCTGTGTGTGGTCCTATACCTTGTTTCGCAAGGGCTTTGGTCTGTCCAATTATTTCCATTGGCTTAGTCTGTTGGGAAGAAGAATAGATGTTGACGACAGAATGTTTAAAGATACTTGACTTGACATTTACACTTCTAAGGGTTTCTCGAATTGTTGTGACATGTTATCATAGATATCAGACCTATATTTTTAATTTAGCAATTAATCAGTTAAATGGCGTCTTTAAAAAAAGGGCCTTTTTGCTGAATGTGATCAGTGACAGTGGCACTGGGATGAGGTGATCCAGAGCCCTGGCATGACCTGGGAGTCTAATTGTCTAATTGTGTCTGTTCTCAGGAAGAACTGACGGACAACCAGGAGCTCATCCAGACTTACCGTCTCCACATCGCCCAGGACATCAACCAAGACAATCTTGCCCTCTTCTGTGCCTCCTACAGCAGGTAATGACCCACTGGGGCACCCTTACCCTCCCCACCACACAATCTGCGGATCTCTTCCCATCGCTGCTTCTTAGCGGAGTCGTGCCACAGCAGTGGTGGGGAGGTTATAGACCTCTTTAATGGTGAAAACAAAAACAGTGTTTGAACGCTCTTTTTTGTTCCCAAGCTACTTCCTCTACGTTTATATCACATCAAACAGCCAAGTAGAATTTTAAAGTGAAGACCCTGTGAGAATAGCTATTATGCTAATAAACAAACTCTCTTGAAATCGTCTAGTCTTAATGGCCTTCTGTCTTTTGCAGCCGCCGTGACCTGGGCGTTGAGAGGCCAACTGTTGGCCTCAATGAGGACACTGTGAACACCCTGACGTAAGTGGAGTTTCTGGACTCTCATGCTGCCACAGGGAGGTACTGCTATGTGGTGGTGGATGTTGTGTATTTTGTATTTTGTGACCCTTCACTCTTGCCATACAGGTGCCCCGCTCTCCTGGTGGTTGGTGATACATCTCCTGCCGTCGAGGCTGTGGTAAGTCCCATGATTCAGAACTGACCTGAGTGATTTTCATTTACTGGATGCTAAATTCTTAGCATTTGAAGAATGATGACACCAAGTTGTAACTGCCTGTGATTCACTGTGCCAGTAATTACATTCTCTTTGCGCTAAGAGAAGGCACTTAAGACAAAATAAATTAGGGTTGTTCCCTGAAGAGAGGCAGGGGAGATCTAGGGGATTTTTTTGAACATGTGTATGCGAAGCATGTGGTCTGATCTGTTCTCCCGTGTCTCTCCCGTGACTGCTCAGGTTGAGTGTAACTCGCGGTTAAACCCAACAAAGACCACTCTCCTGAAGGTAAGAACACTGGCTTACTGACTTGTTCAAATGTCCCCCCCCCCCCCCCCCAAAAAAAAAACAAAAAAACATTTCTCTAATGTCTCTCTCCAAGTAATTCAACTTTGCCATCAATTTTACATTTCATCACTCATTTATCTCAGTTTGTGTGAGGTGTGTAAATAAATTTGAGCTCTCAGTGTACAGTATCAACACTCTGCTCATCTCTTCTTGTCTTGGCCCTCTGAACAGATGGCTGACTGTGGTGGGCTGCCTCAGGTTGTGCAGGTGGGTATTTCCTCTCAGTTTATGCATGTGTGATGTTGCATAATAATAAACATTACCTACACCATTAGTTGTGTTTATAGCTTTAAATCACAGCCCAGTGTAATGGTTATTACTCTTAAAAGGAGAAGTGTTAATGATCAGGGAAAACTGCTTCTACTAAGAGAGACAGATTTGAGAAGTGTCGAGAAAAGGGAAGTTCAGAAATATTGTGTAGCCTTATGAAAATGGAGATTTACAGATTTCCATTTACTGAATAGTTACAGAAATGTCTAAAAATTAATTGTTTAGGGAAGTAGGGGTTGTGAACTGAGAGTAATTTAATCTTTCCTTTTCTTTCTACCACAGCCTGGTAAACTGGCCGAGGCCTTCAAATATTTTGTCCAGGGAATGGGCTACAGTAAGTGAAAAAAAAAAACACTTTCAATTTGCTTTCGAAAACAAAACTTTGGAACTTGTTTACTATACCATCTGCCTTTTTTCTGCTGCAAAACAGCATTTCTTTAGCCAGACAGTATTTCTTTCCCCATGGATTCAGTTGAGTTACGATTTGTGTGAAAAGTGAGTGCTGCTATTGAAGCGATTTCACCTTAGTCTTTGTCAACCATGGTAATGAAAAGCCCTGGAGTGCAGCCAGCACTGCACTAATAGGGAAGTGCTGTTTGTCACTCCCATCACGGAGTCTGGAGCCTCTAACTTTGTTTCCTGTCTCGCATTCGCAGTGGTCCATAGCCCCAGCTGTAAGTAGGAGAACCACTATGTTTGCTAGCATGACTTGCATCTTCTGTAGAAGCTCTATAGAGCATTTGCCTGTGTTGCTCTATTGTACAAAAAACAACAGTGTAAGATGTAACTTTCCTTGTAATGAGCATTGTGTTCTTGTAGTCTTATGGTTGCATCCACAGCCCAAACTGATTTGAATGAATACATTCAAAAGACAACACAATGCATTTATGCAAAATCTACAAAGGAAATTGCATCATCACTGTTGTTATGTTCTTTTTTAGTGTTTACAATATTAGTCTTTGAAGTGTCTTTCAAGGCATCATACAAATAAATGATGCTGTTATCAGTTGTTTGGTGTATGAATGGTGTTTTTTTTTTTTTTTTTTAAATCTGATCCTGCACACAAAAGCAAGTGTTGAATGATTGAATGGCGAATGCAGATTTCGTGCTGATCATTTAAGTCGTTCCCGTTCCCATGGCTTTCGTCCATTTGGAGTGCAGCTCAAAGGTCTGGTAGCCCCATGCTGAGGTACCCTAAAGGGGGAGGGGTGGGGGGGTGCGCTGAGGAGAAGGGCAGAAAAAAGCCAACGGGGTGGAGGACTCTGCTGGAGAAATGTCAAAAGAGGATTAGTGAAGGGTAGAGGCTGTGCTTATTGACAAAAGATAAAAAAGGAGTCTGAAGCCTAGCCTCTCACAAATTATGAAAGCCCTCAAAACACAATTACTAAATATATTGTGACATTCTGTTGATGTTTATTTTTTTTCTCTTTTTACTTTAAAACTTCTCTCAGTCTATAATACTCAAAGAAAAGTATAGGTGTGATCTGTGATGTACTGGTGTTGTCTTATTACCACCCGATAGTAAATTGCACACACATATTGTTTCTTTTGCATGCTGAAAAAATGCTAACGTTTTAAAACTGTTACTGGAGAAATAACTTTGAACAAGCTGTTTCTTAGCAGAAGTGGTTTTCACAGCTGTCAACACCAGGCTGCTGTTGGACTACTGACTCATATTTGATTGCACATTGATAGCAAGTTTGTCAGTTGTGCGGACGTTAGAGGTTTAATTTTTTTATTTACTCTCATCACTAACATCTGTTGAGTCAGTCAGTTTCATTTGAACAAAATTAGCCACACTTGTTGTATTATATTACATTCTGACTCATCTTGACTCATTTCCTTTAGCAAGCAATACTGTACATTTTGTACTGATTTATCAGACAGCGCACAGTACTCTGTACCATGACAAATTTGAATATTTCAAGCAACTCCACTTCCCCACTCCAACTGATTTATAGTGTTGATGTTTAGTCTATAACAGTCTACAATACTGTTACCTCGGCCAATTGTTGAATGCCATTGTGTTTTGGTACAAAGTTCCACTTCCTTCCAGGTTGAAATGGTAGAAAGAGCTAAAAAAAGATTCTACTTAGAGATGGTCTCATGCCAGGAAGGCCTAGTATAGTGGATAAAGGATCTGGCATTTTCTTTTTTCCTATGGCAAAATAGTCACACCTTCATGATATGAGACATTACACCTGCACACCCTGTGTTTTTCTCTGATGAGCACATGCGGAACACTAACACACACACAGGCACGCACACACACCTTGTTGCACCTGATATTGTGCTTCCCATCTGTCAGTAAAACTGAGCATGTTTCAAATCCTTTTCTCTCCATCATTGTGTGTTTTCCCTCCTCCCTCCTCCCTCGTCTGAACCTGCTCCAATCCAATCAGTCCCTTCTCTACTCTTCAGCCACCTCGGCCCCGAATCAGGTACCAGCATCTGAAGAGTGGCATCTTAGTCAGACCAATCAGATTATTGCTGGCTTTTCTGCTTCCTGTTCAATCATTCAAGCCCTTGAGATATAAAAGTGTACTTTTATATGTTTATATACATGCTATTTATTATTTTCTCTTTTTTTTTCATTTTGAAGTGTAAAGGCCTGTATGGTTTTAGATAATTGGCATGGATGACATATCTTGGATTGCTCCTGTGTTAAGTAGGAGGATTGTTGTGTTGCTGTGTTAGTCCTTTTGTTCCAATGCTTGCATGCTTGGTATATTTTGCAGGCTGACATAAACATGCTTTATAGGCTGTTCCAGGAATTCAGAAACTGTTTGACTATATTCTTACTGACGGTAACTGTTGCTTGTTGTTGATATACTGTTGCTTGTTGTTGCTATACTGTTGCTTGTTGTTTGTTATTGATTATATTATTTGAGTCTTGTGGGAGAACAATGATCAGACTGGACTCATAACAATAAAATTACATATTTCCACTTTTTTTCAGGTAAATGAATCAAGGCTTTTGTATTTTGAATTTAAATATTTTGTAGATCCATTTCATTGTTCTCCTTGTGACACAACATGACTGAGAGCCTCATGATTTTCTATAAAATATTAATGGATCTCTCTTCTTACATCTGTTTTTTATTCATCTTTCTCTCTTCCTCCTTCCTTGCCTGTCTCTTCCTCTCTTCCTGTCTATGCATGCTGCTGGCTTTCTTGCTGTCTCTCTGTCTCTCTCTTCTCTCTGTGTCCATCACCTCCTTTCCTCTCCTTCCCTCTCTCAGTACCATCTGCTGGGATGACGCGTCTGGGCCGTTCCCGCACCACCTCCTCCTCCAGCATCGCCTCCATGGACAGCAGCCGCATGCGTAGCCTCAACAGTCCCCTGGACGGGCCCGGCACCGGAGCCCTCGACAACCAGAACAGGCCCCAGACCATGGAGGTCTCCTGCTAGGCGCCCCATCCTCCCCTCTCCCCTGGGTGGACAGAGTACTGCCCTGGGTCTCCTCATCCCCACCTTTTCAATCGGTTGTGTGTCCCCTCTTCCCCTGGCTCCCCATGGCAAGGGTCTATGTAATGTGATGAAACCTGAAAATATATTCTGTAAAATGAGTACAAATATGACTATATACATATCAGCTCTATACACACAAATTCAAGGGGTCTGATAGAAGAACAATAAAAACATATATAGAGAGAATATATATACAGTATATATATATTAAATATATATAATATACATATTCACACACGCATACATACACACTCCCACAAAAACACACATACAAAAATACAAACCCACACACATACACATACACACACAAAGGGTCTTAAGTTATGTGCTTTTTTCCACCAAATAATTCCTTGTCTGATTATCCATTACAGTCTGCATGTCTTATGTGTCAGTCAGTCGTCATTTATGGCTGTGTTTTTAAAATGTGTTTTTAAACGTTCCTTTTTTATTTACATCTGTGTTGTCCGACCTTTTAAGACTTGATGTATCTTTTTCTGTTGTCTGTTTGCCCTCTGATTTAGATCAGTTTTATTATCTCTTCAGCTGTCACCTCGGTATTTTAAGGAAAAGCACTCAATGACATAGGCAGGCAATGCACATAGTATGTAGACGAAACGTTTTTAAATTAGCATTTTACATAGTTGACACACTGTTTATTTCTGTGAATTAAGATTCTGTAGAATTCTAACAAGCTTCATCTTGACGAGTACCTGTCCTCTGTTTGGTAGCAACACATAAACATATGGTGGCCATAGTTACTTATGTACTGCATTTCTTGTTCTGCACTGTAAACTTACTGCTCTGATTGTTTCACTGAGAAACTAAGAATGTTCCTAAACTGCTGTACTGTACGTGTGACACTACTTTAGATCGTAGTGGTACCTTTAACATGGCCCAACAGAAGCTTGTCAAAGCTCCCTCTCATTGTAACACTGCAACATGACCAGGAGCACATCTCAGCAAGCTAATGTATGTGGAATGTAACTTTTTTTGTCATCGCAGAGAATAAAAAATATATATCTTGACAGAAACAAACTGGTAGCAGAACCCCTTAATCTCAGAAAAACGATAACATCATCATCGCTCAGTGGGCTAACATCATTCATTATCCAGTTGCATTCTGCTCATCACATCACTGGCCACTTCCTTTGCCATCACTGATGTCAGTTGTTTTGTCTGTTTCAGACTGTACTGATTTTATTTATCAGTCAAATACATCATGTCTCTGAAATACAGTCATGTTCTGAAAGCAGATGTACATGAGGAAAAGTTACTTAGATGAGCCTGTAGCAATTGTGTTTGACCAGTGATGCTTCTCACTGTGCTGTGCTGATTGGACTCATTTATACTGTACTTAACTACTGAATAAAAGCTAGGCCATGTAAATGTTCTCTGTTTGTCTTGTCCTATTTAGCCTACAGCTGTAGTGGGGAACTGGCCCACTCAAATAACTGTGTGTGTGTGTGTGTGTTAGTTGCAGTAGTTTTACTGCAGCTGTACTACAGTTTTATTGGTTTGCATGCAGGAAATGCAATATTTTAGACACAAAAATGCATGCACTACAAAGGATGTTTCAGCAAAAATGCAACACTTTGGTCACAAGAATATTACAAGACTGCAGTGTACTTCACAAAACTGCAGATTTCCTGTCTTAAAAGTCAGATTGTACTGTACATACCCAGGCTGAATGTTCACAACAACTGTCAGTTTGCCTATGCAAAAAAAAAGTACTAGTGACAGTCAACGGGGCCTTAATGGTTATTGTCAGACATTCTGCAGCACCAAAGATAGGTCTCTGCAGGTTACCAGGACGAAAGGACTAGTTTGGTAGAGGTAAAATTTCAGTCTCTCTCTCTCTGTCTGTCTCTCGCTCTCTTTTTCAAATTCTCACTCACACACTCAAAGGCAGAAACACGCACTTCTGTTTCACAGCGGAACTTTCAAAAAGTCAGGTCACTAAGTTTCCAACCACAAGTGTGTTTTTTTCACTTCGGTCATTTTGAACAACCACAGCATTTACGTTCTCAGTGAACAGCACCTATTTTTAGGCACTATCTTGAAACAGTTTCAATCCAACAAGTACTGCTGATATGATTATACTCAAGATAGACGTACCGGTTCAAAGCAACTGATACAGGAGAGCCACCCTCCGATGCACTATCACCATCCATGAATGTGAGTGAGAGAATATGCATGCATGGTTTTAAGATATGTGAGATCAACATGAGATGTGTGAGATCAACAGGAATGCAAACTACTTCCAAATCAAAATGCAGCTTAATAATAAATAAATCTGTCTACTAGTAGTTTTAGTCTTAGTCTTTTTTTTCCTCAAAATCAGTTGTGAGGTGTCCCACTGACACGTCATTAAAAGCTGTTCATATTGTCATGCTAAATCAGACATTAATGGTCAGAAATTGTGTGACATTTACTCTTTTAATGTTTTTAGAAATGTCTGAAAGATTTAATGTGACACACAAGCAGAGATGATTTGCGTTTGACAGAGAGAGAGAGATCGAGAGAGAGGTGTTAGCTTCTGGCACGTCACTCTGAGGTTTTATGCCAGTTCAGGAAGCTGTTTCGCGACAAAGCCACAAAACTGACAAACAACACACGTCCAGTCACATTTCAGCCGCCACGACCATCACAACAGTCGCAAAGTGCAATAGTATCTTTCTGTGGCAAATATCTTGTGGACTACTCAATGTTTGATCCGTAATAGGCGTGTAAAAAGATGACCGGGTCCTACCAGGGGAGAAATCTGTCATGCACTTAAGTGAGTATGACCTTTGAATCTGTTTTGTTTTGTTCATTTGATTAGACTGCATCAACCATTCTTTATTCAGGGGGACTGAGCATTAAGCTTTTTTCAGCAGTGCCCTGGGAGGTGTTAACAATCATAAAGTAAGAAAAATAACCAAAGTAACAATGACCATAAAGACAAGTGACACCCAAAAGAAAATGACTGCTTGCTCTGTAGGAGCGTTTTGAGGCCTGCAGTACTCTAGACATGTGTGGTAGTACAAAGGATGTGAACATCTTATGAGGTAAAGTACGCATAGAGCGGGCATCATGAGATTAGGGTGAGTTACAGAATTTAAGAGCACTGTAGAATTTGTGTAAATTTGACCATTGAATCCGATGACCAATTGCTGATCTACTCTTGGTCATCAGATTCGATACTCAAGTTTTTTAGAAGCAAACACTAAACGACTTACAATTAGATTTATGATGTCTTTTCTTATCTAAGATTGGACTAGTGTTTTAATTTACATCCATGGATATTGACATTGAAACATCTAAAAGCAATTGAAACATTATACATTTTAGTGATACAGCGTTACTGTAAACTTGCTTCTTGCTCAAGTTCATTGTTTGTTTTCATAAGCAGTTATTTAGCATTTTAATGTAAGACTGTCACTGAAGCCTCTTCAGGAAGTTGTCACTTCACACCTAACTGTGGTTTATGAACATCCTTTGGACAACATAATTGTTGACTATATACTACATACAAGATAAATAAAAATAAAACTAAATAGAAAACAGATAACACACACACACATAGATACATAGATACATTTTGTATTCTATATACACTATCAATGTGTTTACTTTGCACATTTACACATTACGCAATTACTGGCCGTTTAATGTAGAAAGAATGCTTGTCTTTTGCAGAACATACATTGCATGTCGAAGAGCATTATGCCATTTTTGTGTGATTGTTTTGTAATGTAAATATTGTAGATATCTATATGCTATGTGTACAAGTCTCTACGCTCTTTACAGACCTTGTCCACATGGATGATAATCCCATATAGTGAAGAGACACATGCAGAGCAGACATCCACAAAGAGAAACAGTAGATCATCATGGGAGATTTGCCCAGCAAGCGCAGAAGGCCATCCAGCACTTCAAGTACAGAAGACCCAACCTATGATGGCCACGAAAATAGACCAGGTCAGAGATAGTAGTGTAACCTGGAAACGATCATAACACATAATAATAGTATAGTAACATAATAGCATCTATCTTAAATAACGCATGTGGTCCTTAACATATATATTTTCATGTTTCTCAGATGGTCAAACCATCATTACTGTGTCCCTTTATAACTTTCCCCAAGATGGCCCAGCAGCGAACACTATTTGTATAGGTGACAGACTAACCATTTTGGCAGAGTGAGTAAACTATCTAAAGCAAATAAACTGTGAAATTTAAGTGAAAAAAAATTGTATTGTTGTTATTATGTATTATTGATGTATTGTTCTTAGAACCGGAGCTTATTCATTTGATTTGTGTGTGTGTGCATAGTGCTGGCGATATGTGGAAGGTAAAAGTGGCATCAACGAACAAAGACAGCTACATCCCCAAAACTTATGTCACCAAAGTAGCGAACAAGTAAGTACCAAAGTCATGACACTCTCCCCCTAACAGTCTCACTTCTTACAGGTGTCTGCGGTACTTACTTAAATAGGTGGGAGTTTAGCGCATATGACTTTTCAAGCGAAAAGTGGCAGTGTGTGTGTGTGTGTGTGTGTGTGTGAACACTTTCTGTCTTAACACTTTACTTGAAGATGTCTGCATAAGAATGAAATAAGCGTTGAAATCATGACATGACACACAAACATTAAGTGTCATTCTGTTTTGTTGACATTCAAGTTGACATTCAGTACTTTTACATGCACTAAGACAAAATCTAATTATTGCCTTAGTCCGACTAAAGTCGAAATTTTAAAGTGCTTGTAAACACCTTAGTCGAACCAAATCAGACTACTAATAGTCTGATTAATACACCCAGATGTGATTGAAAGACGAATAACTTGCCCATGTATAGCGCTATCGGGCTGAAGTTGGACTGGAGGCGCCCTGATCACTGTGTTATCGTCCTTCCAATGGAGCCTATATAGAATATTTTCTTAGGATTTACATCATTACAGGCCTTTTACAGATTATGTGAATTAAGGTATCCGTAAGGGGAAACAATGTGGGTGCGAGTAGCCACAATTAAAGTCATTTGTTTAGCCTATTCTCTGACAAATAAAATATTGCATGTTATGAATCTGAACATTTCAAAGGCCTTGTGCCCCTTCTGAGATCATTGCCATCCTGTTAGGGATACAAACATTACAGAAACTGAATAAAACCTAATGACAACAGTTGTTACATTATTAGAGTGTTATTAATGTTGACAGTATGTGTCATGTTCATAATAGGCTTATGTCACCCTCATGTAGACAGCTTCAATTAAAGTCTTCCCTAACGTGGTTCAATGCACAAAATAATACACACAAAACAATATTAGTAACACAATATAGGTACTAAAGCATATTTTATGTGGCAAGTTTATTTGTTCATGCTTTGCACATCATTTCCATTTATCATTAACTTAAGCAATGAGACCGTGTGCTTACATTGCACTAGTCTGAAAATAGTCTATTCTGAATTGTTGTGATCATTATTGTGTCTATGTAGCATTAAAAAACATTTTAAAGGCCTGTTGTGATTCAGTTAAAGTGGAAGCATAAGTTGTGAATGCGACGCATACATGTGGCATGATAAGTAGGAAGGAAATTGTGTGTTATTTCCTGCATAAGTAACTTGTAGCTGTTACTCACACTGACACTCTTCAATATACATTTATACGGTCTGATATTACTTGAAATAGGTGCATTCTAGAGTATTCTTTGTGTTTCCTTTGGTGTGCAGATGGCAGTATGAAGACATCAGCAGAGCAAAGGCAGAAGAGCTTCTACTGAGGCCCCAGAATCAGTCTGGCTCCTTCATGATCCGACACAGTCAGACCTGCAAAGGTCTGTCTCACATACTCATCTTTATGCACTCTTAGGTATAAAGTAAAGCATTTTCTTCACAATTGGTGCAAGGTTTAATATGTAAGTCATCCACCATTAATGACAACATAAATACCTGTGGTGTAAAATACTTATGTTTTACTGTTTTTGTTTGTTTGTTTGTTTGTTTTTTCATGCAAACATAGGAACCTATTCACTGTCTGTGGTACAAGGGCGTGGCTCAGGCCTTGTGGTCAGGCACTACCGGATCCATCGCTTGCTCAGCGGCTGGTTCTATGTGTTCACCACTCACACCTTTCCCTCCTCACCCGGCTAGTAGACCACTACTCAGGTGAAGCTAACGCCTTTCCAACGTTCATTTATGACAGATCACTCCATGTATCAGACCAGATATATGCATGTTTCCTTTGTGTGTCTGACCTGCACCATCAAAGTCCTAAAGCATCTGTGATCTTCCTCATTACTTACTTTCATCTTCTTTTCCTGTTGGCAAGCAGTTCCATGATGCAACTCGTAGCTTAATTCAATCGTGACATGTTGTGAATGCACAATTGAATGCACTGTTGAATTAATAACTATTTATTACTATTATATACTAATAACTATTAATAATTATTTTGCTCGTCATTAAAACTGTTCTCAAGCAAGCAACAGAGCTACAATTTTTCTCAAACTTTTTATATTGGGCTGCATGACATTATTCTGAAGGCCTGTTTATATAGTACTTCATTTAAATAGAAAAAAGATGGTGAAAACACTGAAATACTGTATGTGCTGATATATGTATGGCAGAACGCCAGATAGAGAATTGCATCCATGGTGCAAGGTTTATTTTTGGTTCATCTATACAGCATCGACCTTCTGCCCGAGGAAAGAGGACCTAACAAAAATGTATTGTTCTTCATGCAGATTCATTAGATGGATTATGCTGCTTGCTGACAAAGCCTTGCCACATCCAGGACTCGACCAGCCTCTCCACAGTACCCATACCAGCCCCTGTGTTTGTCAGAAAACCCACCTTTAACTGGAAGAGAGCGAAAAGGTACAGCCTGAGTCAAAGGCATAAATGTTTGGTAATGGAATTGTTAAATTTGTACATGATATGGCCTGTTGCTAGCTGATGCTATCACTAACTTCACTGTAAAATGTGACTCTTTCTGACACGGCACTACTTGTTATCTCGGTATCTTCACCATTACTATTGACAGTGTGGAAAGAGTGAATGACGTTTGGTTACTGACACCTGATGTGATGTTGTGGTTGTGTTTCCACAGGTCTATGATATTTCCCAATGAAGAGCAGGAGGCAGAGTCAGAGGAAAGCCCTTTCAGCGAAGGACTACGAGAGGCCATGAACTCCTATCTTTTCATGTCTCAGGAAGAGACACTGGACTGCGATGACAGTGACACAGCAAACATCAGACATTAGGAGTATCTTTCCTACAAACTGAACTTCATTTACTAGACATTTACTGGACTCGCTGTCTTGGATGTAGTAGATTTACCAGATAATACTATTCAAAGTGACATCTCACATTCTGAACCCATTTTCTTTTTCAGCATTTTGCACAATCCTTTGCTGTGTAAAGGGATACTGTATAGTGTAATTCCCATGCAGCTAATGTTTATTTCTTGGCATTCCCTTCATGTTTTAAAGAGCCGTCATTCTTTTGGATTCTACAAGATACTCATGAATTCCTTGTACGATAGCACGGGGGACACGAAAGAAGAATCCAGATAAAACAAGACTTTTTTTTTACTGGAAAACATATATGAAGAAAAGCAACTAGTTTAAAATTCCTTAAAGTTCATCATAGGTAAAGGAATAAGGATGTGGCCAAACATGTGTATAACCTGACTGTGAAGTGATCACAAAGACCCATATAGCAGTAGGTCTATAACATATGACTGTCTGAATGACTGTTCCAGTCTTTATGACAATACTACTGTGGTGTAATGGTTGCTCTGTCCTTGTGTTTTAGTATTAGGCCTACTGTATTTGGCTGTTACCATGTTATGTCTGATAGAATCCAAAATGTGTTTTAAAAGAATGTACAGTACATGTTCACTGATGATGATGTGAATAACAAATGCACATTTTTTATGTCTGTTTATATTTATGTTTATAGTATTTGGCATACAATTTTGTCAAAAGCAACTGTCATATTTTGTAGGCCTATTTATTGGCCTCTAATACAGTTATCTTCAGGATATAGAGACTCACACTGGCTGTTACTGTTTGCTTAATTGTTAAAAACTGCATTATTATATTTATTCAGTTATTCTGTCTGCATTTCTACTTTCATGTTTTGTTAGGATCTCTATTCCTGTTGTGGCACAAAGGCCTAGGCCTACTTTCTCCGTACAGTAGCCTACTACTTCCAGTTTTAGCGCCACCTGGTGGTTAATTTTGTTATGAAACAGTAAATATTAATATGTGAGATGGTGCCTGTTTTAAGCAAACTTACCCGCCATCAGTGAAAAAGCTAAATATGAAGAGGCAGTGAATGAACTAAAAGTTAGTTTGTCAACACAATATTCAACATATGTTCCATTTTCCCAAATCTTCTTTTATCAATAAATAAAATGGCCAAAAAGTAATTAGCCTAGCTAAAAATACAGCAGAAGTTGAAAGCAATGGACCTATCAGTAAAAAGGCTAAAAATTAAGACAGTGACTGCTTTAAGAGGGCAATCGTTTGAAGTCCAAAGCAAGATGAAGCAGAGAAATTGTGTTTAACAGAACAAGGTGTTTTGCCATGGGTTTTCCTGTCTCCAGATTTGAATAAGGGCTAATAGAAAACCTGCAATGTGCATGGCAGCCAGGTTAACTGGTAAATCTCATGCCCTACTTTATGACAATTATGCCCAAAAAATAGGTTCAAAGTCGAGCTGGGGGAGTCACAATCTGCTTAAAGGGTTGGTTACAAAATTAAGCTTACACTTTAAAGTTGTGTTTACACATTCTGTTTGACTCTGAATTGATTTGGGTGGGTATAATTTGAGATGTGAGGGAAAATTTAAATAAAAACCTGGGCAATTTGTTACTTAACCAATTCCCAGAACCGCCCACTTGTGAAAATGTAGCCTATGCCTATGGATGTTATTACATCTGCACCAAAAAGTATGTAGCCTTTTCAGATGTGAAAATATGACACAATGTTTACATACCAACTTGACATAAACAAGAGAAAGGGAAAAAAAGGAAGTTGAGTGACATCATGCTTCGGTTCCTTTAAAGTGTGTTTTAAACTTCCTGTTTGGTATAGTACAGGAAGAAAAGGTAATGGCGACGCAATTGGGGTCTGAGTCCCCTTGTAAGGGGGCAAGACGAAAGAGCCGTAATGGGAATATAATCACAAATATCAGACAGAGCCAGATCACAGGACAAGGATTTAGCCGAGGGACTCAGGTATGATTCATTTGTAGCGGTGTCTTGTACTGTAGGAGTTTTTACATGACAATAGGGAGCTTGCTACTATTGCTAAACGGCTAGGTAACGTTAGCTACGTTAACATTAGCTTAAACTTGCACTAGAGTTTGCTTTGTAGGCTTGCTAGCGTATGCTTGCCAAGAATGTATTAATTACATTATAGACACCACACATCATTAAACTCCCAAAGTTCTTGTCATTATTGAAAAGTTAATGAGATGTAAGACTCACATAAAATGTTGTTTAGGGGCCTACCTACAAATAAACCTAAGAACAAGCTAACGTTAACCAAGGATTGGTAAATCTTTGCTATTGCTAATAGTTGGCGGAGCGAAAACAGCAACGAGAGACATTTGTCAAGGTTTCCTTGGCAGTAATGTAGTTGGTTTACGTTTTCGTGAATAGACATTGTCTACCTTTAGTTTGTTTCCGATAACTGTTATGGCTTTAATTTAATAAGCAATTGCGTTGATGTAAAGAAATGTTCTAGTTAGCCAGAAGACTCGCTAGCAAGTTAAAGTCACTCAGCTAACTATAAACAGTTAGAAAGTGGCCAGTTGGACTGGATCTTTAAATGTCCTTCGTTGAATGCTTGTCGTCATCGGCACTTTACAGTCGAATTTACGATTTTACAACGACGGTGTTTTATAGGCACATGTGGTTGATGCATGCATTTTTTGCACATTTTGTTTCCCTCACTAGTGTAAGTTATCTTGAACGCTACATTATATCGTCCTTATGGTAGACACTAGTAAGAGAGCTCCAAATGCTGTAATTTGGTGATTCGTTTGTTTTATCTTTCAGTTCGGTTGTTATCAGTTACTGTTATGGTTGAGTGCACAAAATGCGCTAAGGCCTTGAACACTGCTCTGTACTGAATAGTTCGCATACCAACCAGGAATTACAGTCCTTGCACGATGCTGTAGACTTGACGTTGATGTCCTCAGATACAGAGGTTAGAGCCACTTATTTCTCAGCCTAAATTTGAATTACGTCAGAATACTAGAATGTCTGAGAAAGGAAATAAACTTGTCTTTGACAAGTGTGCTGTTTTCTCACTGTTAACATATGGGGAAAATTTATGTCCCTTGTATTTTAGAACCATGGAACTGCTATATAAAGCCTGCAGCAGCCCAAACGCCAACCCTAGTTTTATTCTGTGTGAGTGATTGGGCATCTGAATAAAGGCTTTTGTAAGACTGCCTCTCATGGGCCTACTTGAAATGAAGAGCACATTACCCGGGAGCCCGGGGCAGCACTCTTTTGGACATCTGGGCCGTCTTGCATGCTGGCCTGGGGAAGCTTCATCTGAATGCAATAGAACATGTCCCTCAATGACCCATCCAGAGTCCTGGGCTTGATTCCCACCAATAGATGGGCTTCCTCTAGAGCCTGCAGCTTTCTGAAAGCTGCTCAGTGCACATTCAAGATGCTTTATTGGCATGAAATGTAATGTTGGCTCTAACCAAAGAAGTGGTCTGAAAGTGCTGCTGAAACTTATTGATAAGAGTGCTATATCATAACTGTTGGAGGATAGACACCAGCAAACGGCTCATCTGAAAGCTTGTAAAATTGCTGCTCTCTTTTTATGACTGGTCTGAAACTGTGGTTGCATTCCTTGAAAGTGCCTGTCCACCATCATATATTTGCTACTTTTGCCACTGATAAATATGCATGTTATCGTGAGAAGTGTTTTGTTCTTGTAGCATCAAAGTTGTCGTCACTGCTTATCTTGTGTGACTTTTTGAGAGACCAAGTAACTGCCAACCAGATGTGTCTTGATGCTATCTTAAAGGGCAAGAATGTGCAAACGTGATGTATGTCTTGACATGTCATGTGAATAGAATGTCTCAAGGCTGGCCGTGCCTGGGCCTTGCTGGTCCACTGTAGTGAACAGGAAGTTGTCATGGTGTCTTTAGCTCGCCCCCTCATTGCACATGTAGTGTTGTATTGTGCTTGTGCTTTCACTGTCAGACCAGCAATGTTCTTAGGTCTAGCAGGGCAAGAACTACCACTTACCATCCCCTGTGAAACACGGCAAAAAACCCCAAGCTGATTGTTAATTAGATTTGGCAGCCACTCCTTCACTCTCTGATTAGGGTTATGAGAATGCGTTTCACCACCTTATGCCATCACGTCTAACAAGGCCTAAGTAGTCAGGAGATGACTTATGCCACACCATCAGAGCACTTTAAGTAGTGAGGCATCTATGAGTCATATTTCTATGACTCGTAAAGACTGAGTAAAACAAAGCAAGTGTCTCACTGTGTGCTGGTAGACTGCTAAAGTTGCATTGGTGAAATATAGGTTTTTGGATTACACTGGCTACACCACTACAGGGAGTGTTTTCCTTCTAGGAGGCTTTGTAACCTTGGCATGCAGTTGTAGACTGGCCTTCATAGGTTATCAAAGCTCTGATTATGTTACAAGGTTAGCCAATGTTTTAGTGTTGTATATGTAGTATTGTTTTCAGCCTGCTGTGGAACATTGGATACCTACAGGATGATATTGTTGTACGTTACTGTGTCATGATTTTGTATAAAATGTCACCATGTGGTGTGTGTGTGTGTGTGTGTGTGTGTGTGTGTGTGTGTGTTATTTTCCCATAGCTCCCTGAGGCTCTGCTGCAAGAGAGGGATAAACAGGCCAAATGGCACGGCATCCCAGTACTCCTCCAGGGCCTGTACGAGAGCAGCCACCTCAACAGTGACTTCACACACACACGCAGCGTGCTCAAGGTATCGCACCCAACCCCACCCCTGGCCACACCGACAGCCCAGCATCTCCCTCAGAGAGGGCTAGATGGGTTCAGTGCTATTTTAAGAAGCCGTAGGCCCCCTGCACTAAATACTTAATGAATGAATACACCGCACGTGTTATGTAAGATGTAATTACTCACTGTGGTAACGTGTAGCCCCCAAGTCTTGTCCAGCCTTAAATTTCATTTCATTGAAGTACATTTTACCTAAGACTAAGTTAATCTAGCTAAATTATGTCAACAGGATGATTGAATGATCAGAAGGCTGTGCAACATGTTCAAACAAGAATTAGCCTAAATTTAGTGCTGCCGCGCAGTAGGGTGTTTAGATTTGCTAGGTACCTGGTGTCAACCAAGCTGTGATAACAGAGGAAAAAGTCACATTTCCTAGTTAATTATAGTTAATTATACTTAATAAAATTATAAACTTATAAACTGTGACAATGCTGCATGAATACTGAATACTGACCAATAAGGGTTCTGTCACTGTAAGCAGGCATGAAGGAGATCTGAATAATTTGCAATATGAAAAGGTGATGCAAATGATGATTTTACAAGTTCAAATACTGAAGCTCAGTATTTTTCTCCTCTCTTGGATGGATAGCATAACCTTCCAAGGGGCTGCCCTGCTGTGATACTGTATTGCCCAGATATTAGGAAGACCAAAGTTCTGGGTTATTATTGTTATTGTTACATTGACACTGATTACTATGTCGTTAACCATGTCCCACTCCAGGCACAGAGTCTCTGTGCATAGACCATTTTGAGGTTTGATTATTAGCATCTTATTACACAGCTCTTCAGAATGCTGTGTGAGGTTCCACTCACTTTGAACATTCGGAGGTCATTTATTTCTGTATAATCACCACTGCAAAAGTATAATGACCGCTGTCAATGGCAACAGGTTTTTTGCATATCATTCTGTGTGTAGAGATCATTCACTTATCACAATGGAACATCGTTGAAAGGGAAAGGAGATCAGCTGCGTTCTAAAGAACCTTTCAAGTTCAAGTAGCATTGCGAACTATCTTGCTTATCTGTGAAAGCTCAAAACAGTAACAAATAATATTTAAAAGACGTTTGTGTGAAGTTTTCTAATGTCGTTTTTGCAAGTAGCCATATAATAAGCGGGATAATGTATTGTCCACCGGCCTTCGCCGTCTGGGTCCTGTTTGTCCTGTCGGGAAATACTTTCCTATAATGACCAGTGGCCTATACATTATCCCTTAAATAGCTGTTACCACAGGGTTTCCATTTAACATTCCATATGTGATCTTAATGTGGCAGGACAAGTTTGGAAACAAAATGGAATCTTCAAGCATTGTTTTGTCGAAACGGTTTACTGATGACTTTATTTAACAGTGATCAAGCTGTTGTCTACATGTAATGGGCACGTTTACTTTTGGTGTTTTAGGAGATGTCTTCCCTACTGTCCATGGAAGCCATGTCCTTTGTGACAGAGGACAGGAAGACTGTTCAGGAGTCCTCCTTCCCCAATACGTACACCTTCGACTTGTTTGGCGGAGTTGATGTGAGTGTGTTTCAGGACGGTTTTGCTGCTACTGAGACATTTGTATGGTCAAATAAGCAATACAGAAAATATGCACTTTAATCATAATTATGCTTCGTCCTGACTTGTGCCCTTGTTTACCCAACAGCTGCTGGTGGAAATACTGATGCGCCCCACCCTCACCACGCTGAAGAAGAAGCCCAAGAGTAAGTAATCTTGCACTTAGACCACTGTTGTACTTTGTGCTTCCGCAAGTACCCACCAGCCCAACCAGCTAGCGCTTGACTCAGATAAAATTCCGTGCATCCGCGATGTCCACAGCTTTCTGTCTACACATCCGCAACCAAGTATAATCAAGGGCTTTGTTTAATAAAACCACACTCGGGTTATCCAAACCTTTCTTAATACTGTTGTCATTAATGGTGACTGGGGATTGCTGTTGGCAGCACTCTCTTTGTCCCACAGAAACACTCTGATGGACAAGGGCAGTGTGTCTAGCTCCACTCCTATCTGTGAATGGCTGCTCAGTGTGGGTTGTTATTACCCAACAGAGCCAGCTGTTTGGTGACCCCAGGGTGAGTGTATCTAACACATGTGAATGTCTGGTTCTTGCAGTGAATGATGACCTGGTGAAAGATTGCCTAAGTGTGCTTTACAACTGTTGCATATGTGTAAGTACTGTAGTAACTGTAGCCAATGCATCCTAAATACATTACAGTCACATATCATTACCATCACATGGTCTGTATGTGCTTTCCTCTGTATATCTTCATCAGATTAGTGTGTAAGGGGAAAAAATGAAATGAATAAATAAAGGATTTGTGGTCAAACTGAATGATTATTATGCTGTGCAGAATATGCAGTACATTAAAATAGTTAATGGTATAATGGTCTCTCAATGGAACAGTTGCATTAATGTCAGGGCTTTGATAAGACTTTATGGGTTGCTTTCACTCTCATCTTACAGCCACAGCATACTGTATTTAGTATAGTCAGAAACAGACAGTTTTTTTGTTTCTGTTTAGACGGAAGGGGTGACCAGAAGTCTGGCGGCACGGGATGATTTTGTCCTCTTCCTCTTCACTCTGATGACCAATAGAAAAACATTTCTACAGACTGCCACTCTCATTGAGGACATACTAGGTGTCAAAAAAGTAAGGACAGGCCTTTTTCTTTTCTTTTTTTTTAACTCTTTGTAATACACACTTGTATTAAAAGATCAAAGGTCAAAACCCTGACAAAAATACTTGTTTTACTTGAAAGAATTTTTTTTTTGAAAATTCAGTCTCTTGATGGAGTAACCACTTTTGATTTGGGAGAAGCGAATGCCATAGATAGTCTGAAATCCCACCTGAATTTGATGTTGTGAAGTTCTGACCAACTGTTTGGGCTTTGACTTCCACAGGAGATGATCCAGCTGGAGGACATCCCCAACCTGTGTGGCCTGGTTCAGAGCTTCGACCAGCAGCAGCTGGCCAACTTCTGCCGTATCCTCTCCGTCACCATCTCTGAGCCAGACCTGGGCAATGACGACAAGCACACGCTCCTGGCCAAGAACGCCCAGCAGAAACGCAACGCCAGCCCCTCTCGCGCCGAGTTAAACCAGGGTGAGTTAACCCAGGCAAGGGCTACTTCCCCTGAAACTCAGTGGAGACATGAGTTTTTCTCTGTTTTGTCAAACATAAGGGGAATTTCAGTCAATATGTCAGCATTTCAAATGCTTAGTTATGTCACTGCAGTGAAGGATTTGGAAGTATTGACTACTGACTTGAGCTTTGAATCAGATTTCGGTGGCTAACCCTAGCACAAATGCATGTTGTGTCCACTCATTTTAACTCTTTGAGTAATATCTAAATCAAATCTCTGCCCTTTAACAGTGACATTGCTGAACATCCCTGGCTTTATCGAGCGGCTGTGTAAGCTGGCCACGAGGAAGGTGTCCGAGGCTCCCGGGGCATCCAGCTTCTTGCGGGAGCTTGAGGACTGGTACAGCTGGCTGGACAACGTCATGGTGCTTGATGCCTTCATGCTCATGGCCACAGATGAGGCCGAGCTCTCCAGCACAGGTACATATGTGAGCATGGCTTCACTCATGGTGTTTAGCCAAACTTTGGCATGGAGGTGATTTTTTATAAATGTGATAAATTTATTAAGATCATTTTTTTATTATTATTATAAATATTCCAAAAGACTGAGCAGATAAATACATTTGTCCAGATGTCCTCTTAGTTTGTGTTTATTGTACTGAGATTGAGGAGTCCATGAATATCTTCCTGGTTCCTAGATTCCAGGTACATTTGCTGTGTTTGCACTTGCTGTGTCAATTGTGTATTGTTGTTAAATCTTGTACAGTGCTATATAATCTGTATATTGGAATAAGCTTGGCTTTAGATCAGCCACTGTAGGAAATCCCCTACTTGTAGCACAAGGGATGTCACACCTTGACACACACTCATTATTTCACAAACTGAATGAGATCCAGATATTATCGCTGTCATACTGGAACAACAACAACAACAGCAGAGAACCAAAGAGACCAGTGATTGCCAGGAACTGGATGAGTATGATTTAGCAAGGGGTCTTATCTAACTATTGGACTGCAGCCTCAGTCAGTTATGAATGCTCCCCCCACCCTCTTAACTCCCAACTCCCAAGTTCCTGCCCTGTGAGTATCAATGTGCTCCTCATCGCCCCCTGTTGGTTATTGCTCTGCAGAGTCCTCAGACGAGGGTAGCCTGGCTACCAGCCCCCTGCGCCACCGCTTGCCCCAGTCTATGAAGACGGTGCATGAGATCATGTACAAGGTGGAGGTGCTCTACGTCCTGTGTGTGCTGCTCATGGGACGACAGAGAAATATGGTGAGGAGCTCATATAGCCACAGTCGCACACACACACAGATATAGAGATTAAAACCAAAATCATGTGATAGTCCCCTTGGCCCTACACATACACACACACACACAGAGGAATATATAAAGATTAAAACCAAAATCATGTTATGGCCCCTTGGCCCTACTCATAAATACATACACACACACAAACCGAGAAATTTGTAAACGGAACTTGGCTCTGTGCCCAACATGGGTGTGTGTAACTGATATGTCTTTCACACTGCGTATAATGTCATGGATAAGGACTTGTAATCACATAGCAATCCGCGTGCTTGAATCAGTGTGTGAGATGGAGACCCAGTCCCAGGGTCACGTCACGTGTGTGAGCCATGCGTCTGGTGTCTGATCCCGTGTGTGGTTTATCTCCGTCTCTCATCTAGGTGCACAAAATGCTGGCGGAGTTCCGCCTCATTCCAGGACTCAACAACCTGTTTGACAAACTTATCTGGAAGTACCCACCCACCAATCACGTGGTGCATGGCCAGAACGAGAACTGTGATTGCAGCCCGGTAATGAGCAACGCACACACACGTGCACACACACACAAGCACACACACACACACACACACACACACACACACATAGCAGTGTTTAATTAAGTTGCATATGAAGGCCTACACACTAAACTCTACCCTTGCATGTGTCTTCCTCTGCAAGCTATGCAAATAATGCAAAATTCTCCCAAGGGCTTAAATCCAAAAAAGCTCTTGGCGACGGCCTTTCCACACTGCAGCTAAGCACTTTTTTGGACTTAAGCCCTTGGGAGAAGTTCGCCCATAGTGCATAAGTAGTTGACCTTATCCTACAAGCCCCGCCATTAGAATACAGAATAATACACAGTGACTGTCTCCCTAAAGAATGGGCCCATTCTGATGTGCATATCTGTGTTTCGAACAGGAGATCTCCTTCAAGATTCAGTTCCTTAGGCTGCTACAGAGCTTCAGTGACCACCATGAGTGAGTAGATCCTCTTTCCACGTCATATGCCATTTCACTCTGATTTGTTAATGCAAGGCTTATTTCTGCTAAACCTAAAATAGAGGATGGTGGATGAACACCTGGTTATAGTTTGGCATGTTCTCAGGCTACACATGTTTTAGGCCTAAATGTAGCGTGTGTGTGTGTGTGTGTGTGTGTTTGTGTCTGTTTTCAGAAACAAATATTTGCTGTTGAACAGCCAGGAGCTGAATGAACTGAGTGCAATCTCTCTGAAGGCAAACATCCCTGAGGTAGAGGCCCTGGTCAACACAGACAGGTATTATGGGCTCCCACAGTAACGCCTGACTCAGCTTGAAACACACACACACACACACACACACACACACACACACGCACGCACGCACATGCACACGGCAGCAGATAAGGACAGAAATCTAGACATGCACTCTGCAAGGCTTCGTACACATTGAGCCGCAATCAAATGAATTCGGGGTATACAGAACAGATGCGATCTCCGCCCACCCTCAGGTCTTCAGTCCATCTCTGTGGAGGGTTCTCTGCAGACTGCTCTCGTCAGTACATGCCCAATTGGCACTGGTGAACGCAAAACCAGTTGATTCGTGTGGATGAGCAGTGCATCTGCACCAAAGTTTGTCCAGATCTACACTGGTTTGGATGCACGCAGTGTAAGTGGAGGCTCTCGTATGGAGTCTAGATTAGTGGAGTGAAGAGTGCAGAGACCTTGGGATCACCTTGTGAGTGAGGAGACGATGAAGCCTGTTGGACGTGCAGGAAGAGCAATACCAGACAATCAGCTTATAGTCAGACAGAGACAAAGAGTCAAGAGGTGATTTGGACACAGAGAGGAGCAGTGGTGCTAGCTATTAAGCTATTAAGATGATAAGAACTCACAACACAGATAAGTCTATGCTGAAGTCTAGGATCAACACCAATCTGTCTTGCTGTGTGTGTAGGAGTCTGGTGTGTGATGGGAAGAAAGGCCTCCTCACCCGTCTGCTCACTGTCATGAAGAGAGAGCCGCCCGACTCCTCCTTCAGGTGAGAGCCACCAAAGAAAGGTTACGTCTATCAGGTCTGACTCCTGTCTGTCTCCTGTGCGTAGATTCTTGGTCTTCGACTCTCTTTTTCTCTCTTTCTTTCTCGCTCTCTCTCTTTCACCTTCTCCCTCACTTTTGTCAACTCTCTTTCTCCATCTTTTTTTTTTGTTTATTTCCTGTCTGTGATCTTGCTTTTCTCCACTCTTTGTTGTTCTTGTTTTGTTTTGTTTTGTTTTGTTTTTCTTCCTGTTTGCTCACTTCACGGTTTGTTTATAATTGTTTCACTCTGTCCCTTTCAGTCATATTGAGTCTGTTTCTCTCATTGATCTCTGTGTGTGTCTGTCTGTGTGTGTCTGTCTGTTCGTGTGTCTGTGTGTGTTCAGGTTTTGGCAGGCAAGAGCCGTGGAGAGCTTCCTGAGAGGTGCTACGTCCTATGCGGACCAGATGTTCCTGCTCAAGAGAGGCTTGCTGGAGGTGAGGGGGGAACCTCCTCTTAAGACCACACAACACCTTGTTTACACTGCTGAAGAGCCGTTCACGCAACACCTCTGCATCTCTCACTCTGCACCACCTCTACGCCAATACTCTCACAAGCTGCTTGATGTCTAAACCCACTTGTCACACTTGCACTAAACCTATATACAAAACATCCTGCAAGTAAAAAAAAAGCATGTACTAAGTGTCATGTTGCACTGGACACTCCATCTTTGGGTACGCTTCCAATCAGGGGCGTGTTTTCCATTACTAGAGTTGCTAACTGCGTAGCAACAATGATTTTAGGAAATGCACCACAGTACGGTACTTTCCTTAGTTCACAGTCATACTCATTTAAGTACCCAATATAATAATGAACATTGAGTTCAAATCCTGGCTGCCACCGTTGTGCCCTTGAGCAAGGCACTTAGCCCTAAGTTGCTCTAAGGGAGACTGGCCCTGATGTAATTGATAGTTGACAAATGTAAGTCGCTAAATGCGTGAATGTAATGTAAATGTAACCATGTCAGCTTGGGCTTTGGCAGTCTGTAGTGAATATAAATAAATGCAGATATGTGATATTGTGCTGTGGTAACCTAGAGATTCAGATGGGGATGACTATTCTAATTCCGAGACCGGTGGTAAATGACTTCCTGTGCTGACCTTTCCTGTCCTTTGTGTGCAGCACATCCTGTTCTGCATCATTGACAGTGGCTGTAAATCCAGGGATGTCCTGCAGAGCTACTTCGACCTGCTGGGGGAGCTCATGAAGTTCAACATCGATGCCTTCAAACGTTTCAACAACTACGTCAACACGGAGGAGAAGGTACCAGCTACTGCGCATGTTTAACGAGGCTGGTCTAATGTAGACTAGCGTTATTTACAGATGTTTATTGTTAATAGATGAATATGAAGAGATCATATTTAAAGATACACAATGCCTTGCAGAAAAACACCATTGGTTCCTATAATTTTACTTTATGGTATAAGATTTGATATAGATAAATACTAAAAACATTTGTTATAGAGGTGTAGCAGATGAGCACTTGGCTGTATTCAGGTTTATTTTGGAAGAATATTATCTTTACTCTGTGTGTGTGTGTGTGTGTGTGTGTGTGTGTGTGTCCAGTTCCAGATGTTTCTGACGCAGATCAATAGCTCTCTGGTGGACTCTAACATGCTGGTGCGCTGCATTGTGCTTTCTCTGGACCGCTTCGAGAGCCAGACAGGGGACGTGAAAGGTGGAACCTTCAAACTTCATCCCATAGCCACGCCATTTGTCCATATCATAGTGCAGTGCACTGTAAAAGAAAATAGTGTTTTGAAGTGAAAGTGTCAGTGGAGTGTTGATAATGGTGTGTGTGTGTGTGTGTGTGTGTGTTGTAGTGGTGGAGGTGCTGTCAGAGTGTGCTCTCCTATCCTACATGGCTAGGGTGGAGAATCGGCTGTCTTTCCTCTTCCGTCTCGTCAACATCATCAACGTGCAGACGCTCACACAGGTACGACCTCAGTCACCCCTTTGTGACTCCTCAAGGACATCTCAGTCTATCTGAATGGCAGTGCAGGCAGGCACACAGATGGCAAAAGTGGGGGAAAAAAAAAAATCCAAAGTAGGTGGGATGGATGGATGGATGGATGGAGTCCAGTCATAGATAATTTAGCATTTTAAGAGCACAATGTAAAGCTTATTTATGGGGAAATAATTGCACAAGTGCAAGAAAATCTATACAACTCCTCGTTTCTCCCCGGTCACTGCTGACATAGGAGCCTCGTGTCCTGCAGTGAGTTTTATTGACTCTGAACCTTTCCCCGTCTCGCCGCCCGCAGGAGAACGTGAGCTGCCTGAACACCAGCCTTGTGATCCTGATGGTGGCGCGGCGGCGGGCCAAGCTGCCCTTCTACCTGGGCGCGCTGCGGGAGAAGGAGTACGCCGAGAAATACCCCGGGTGCCTGCTCAACAACTTCCACAACCTGCTGCGCTTCTGGCAGCACCACTACCTCAACAAGGACAAGGACAGCACTTGTCTGGAGAATGTGAGTGGAGAAACAGACTCTTTTCTGTTGTGTGTACCGTGTGTACGCACACACACACACACACACATACATACATACATACACACACACACACACACACACACACACACACACGCACTATTTATACTTTCATAAGATTTCTTTTTCTTTCATACCCTAGCATAACGTATGGTCACAACCTTCACACAACAATTAATAAATGCATTTAGATTGCCATAAGTGATCTTTGGGAGTCACACAAACTCATTAACATTTACGTGGTTTTACACATTGCGTATTTCCATTATTCCAAGATTTACAGATGATGGACTTTATCAGTATTTCTCTGGCAACTGAATATTGGAGTTTGTGTGTGTGTGTGTGTGTGTTGTGTGTGGTGTGTGTGTGTGTGTGTGTGTGTGTGTGTGTGTGTGTGTGTGTGTGCATGTGTGTCGTTTCAGAGCTCCTGCATCCCCTTCAGCTTCTGGAAGGAGACGGTGTGTGTGCTCCTAGAGCAGGATAGAACTTCTCCCTGTGCCATAACCAGCTACATTGATGAGCCTTACATGGACATAGACCAAGACCTGTTAGAGGATTAACACATCATCTTCACCCCATAAAGACTGACTGACAGACAGACGGAGGTGGTGGGGGGGTTGTTTGCATTGGGGTACCTGGGAATGGCGAGAGAAAGGTCGGAGCATCGGCTGTCAGAGCAGCACCCCCCCACTCTGTCCTCTTGTCTGCCGCCCTCTCCTCTGGACTTCCTGCACAGGAAGGGGAGGGGGGTCCCTCCGAGCCCTGAAGGGGGGAGGCAGCACCTGAGCCCATCATGCTCCACTACAGATGCCCCTCCACTCGGCATGTTGATGCACGGCTTGGGGCTCGGAGGCCACCAGCACCACACCTACCCCACAGGAAGACTGAGGGAAATCAGCCCCAATCACCCCCTCTGTTTTCACACACAACCCCCCCCCCCCAGCCAGCATCCACGGACCCCTTCCCACCATCTCCAACCCAGTGGTCACTCAACCCACTCATCATCGCTCCAGTTCCTCAGCAGGCATGTGGGGTTTAGGAGCTGCTGTACTATAAGTGGTTTGCCATTGATGAAAATCAGAAGAAGCCTTTTTATAGAATGCATAAATTATCTACACAAAGTAAAGTATATGGAGACGGTCTGATACAGTAAATGGACCAATTAAAAAAAAAAAAAAAGGACAAATGGGGTTCAGGGATGGGTGCGCTTTTTTTTGTTTTTCGATGCTCCCGTCATATAGTCACAGGTGTGCGTGTTCGTGTGTGTGTGTGTGTGTGTGTGTGTGTGTGCGGCGTGTGCGCGCGCGTGTGTCTGAGTGATTTGTCCCTAACAATTAGTGACCAGGCATGGAGAATGCCTGAAGAGGAGCTGTCAAAATGAGGCTTATGTTTTCGCCAGCCGTGTGTGTGTGTGTGTGTGTGTGTGTGTGTGTGTGTGTGTGTGTGTGTGTGTGTGTGATATGACGTGATGAGGTATGGAGCAGAAACAGCTGGTGCTTGTTCTTCATTGCCATAGCCGATGTAGTGTCTGAATGCTTTCTACGGTAAGACAGTAGTGGCACCTCAGAGAGCCGTCACTCAGTCTAACACCAGAGTCTTGTATTGTTACACTCAGCCAAGTTCTTTGTTTGACCATAGATATGTCAAAATTGAGTTCTTAAATATATTAGTCATTAGCTTTGCTATCTTTAGTATATATTGAAATATTGTTTTGTTTTGTTTTTGTGTGTGTCACAAGAATCGTTGTCATTTTCTCTCAATTCAGTCTTCTGGCTCATATTGAGGCAACTATGCATCCCCTCAGTTTTAACGGAACACACACACACACACACACACACCACACACACACACACACACACACACACACACACACACACACACACACACACACACACACACACATTCATGCTTGTTTGAGTCTACAGATACGTCTACAGACTGTGCTGTTGACAATCCATGCGTAGGCTTCTCCCTTCATGTGTTTTCTCCAAGTTGATTGGACAAAGAATTCGTGCTCCTGACATGACTTTCTTAGCCAACTTCCAATTTTTTTCCTTTTCTTTTTTTTTTTGGATGATGTTGAAAGTTTAAGGCTGAAAAGTAAGATGTGTAAACTACCTCGTTATTTTATTTTTTTGTCTTGTTCCTTCTCTCTTACTTTCTTGGCTCACTTTAGCTGTGTTCATGCACGGGGCTGGTGTTGTAATGCACCCGTGTTGTTTTTTTAGAGTGTGTATGTGTGCTTTATTTCACCTTGGTGCTTTACTGATGCTATGGAACAGTAGTTTCAGGTCATCCCTCACTTCGTTCACAACTTTCCCTGCTCTGCTCCCATCCCGTGTGTGTGTGTGTGTGTGTGTGTGTGTGTGTGTGTGTGTGTGTGTGTGTGTGTGTGTGTGTGTGTGTGTGTGTGTGTGTGTGTGTGTGTGTGTGTGTGTGTGTGTGTTCCCCTCCTTTTTTTTTAGTCACGATGCGAATATGGCTGTTCCCCTGTGGTTGTTTGTTCATGCTAGCAGCACTTTTCCCTCACCTGTAGTTTGACAAAAGTTGATGCTGATGATGTTGCACTTTCTGCAGTAGGTCACTTCACTTCACTTCACCATGGTTTTTCTTTTGTTTTGTTTTGTTTTTTTGGCTCTGTACCTGTGGTTGTTGTATTTGTGATGGTTGACGTTTTAGGGGGAATCACAGCAGCCCTCTGTGCCTGCACACTGGTGTTCACTCACCTTTTGTGTGCTGTGTAGTTTGAAGTCGGTGCCGGTGGTTTGTAGTGGACCGGTCGACTGGATCTTAATGGGGATGCCTCATCCACTGCGCATATGGGCTCTTGCCTCAGTCGCCATATGACACCTTTTACTGTTTTTTTTTTTTTTTTTAGTGTTTTTATGTTTTGCCAAGCATTCAGAGTCCAATCATCTGTGTGTGTGTGTGTGGGGGGGGGGGGGTTCATCATTTTAATGAACATTTTAGTGGACATACACTAGTTTATTGCCTCTGTTGGCTGAAATATTTTGTCTATCTGTGCATTTTAAAGGTTATTTTTAGTTCATTTGGGGGAGATTTCAGCGTCACCCTTAGCTGCTAATCATGGTCAAATGAATGGTTAACGTGAATGTCAATCCACATTTTTACTCACATCAGACTTGGTGTGTGTGACATTGGTGTGTGTGTGTGTGTGTGTGTTTGTGTTAGTTTGATTTGTCAAATTAAATCTACCATAATTATATGACAGTCTTGGTTCCCTATGGTCCTGTGCTTTCTGTAATTCAGTGCTTGAGGTGTTTTTCTTCTCTATATGTAGCACTGAAAAGTGTCAACAAATGGCATGAAAAGCCTGAAACAAAGATTTGTAGAATGCTCTGGAATATTTAGACATTATGATTTCAGTAGAATGACACCACTGCTGAAAGCCTAAAGCCTACATGGTGTAAGATTAACCAAGCATCAGACCAACCATTGTCCTGGGCCAGCTGGTGCTTCACGGCCCCAAGGGTGTGGACCAGGTAACTGTGTACAGCAAACAGCCTGCATCTTTAGCAGGATTAGTGCTATTTATCCACGGTTGTCAGTCCAGTTCAGTATGTGTACTGATCATGTTCAGGATGTGTGTACTGACACATTCAGGGATGACAACAGCAGGTACTCGTGTCTGTGTTGATGTGGTGGATGATGGGATGCGGACCTTCTCTGACCCATTTGCATGTAGTATAGATCACAGACCTGCATGGCAACATGCTAGGGAACGCTTTGCCTGATTTTGCGTGTGTGCGTGCGTGTGTGCGTGTGTGTGTGTGTGTGTGTGTGTGTGTGTGTGTGTGTTTCTTATCCAAACAAATGAAGTAATCTTTTTAAGATGGTGGCTGTTATTTTAGACTTTTTTTTCTCCCTTGCTGCTAAATACGGTTGAGAATCCCTACTGCTTTTGTTTGGGGTTGAGCCCATGGAAATTTGGTATTTAAGATGGTCTCAAGCAGCACTGTGTGAGACCAGTGTGTTTTCCCATCAACAGACCCCGAACTTCCATCTTGCATCAGAAACCCTATGCTACCCTTTCCCCCAGCCTTTGTTTCTCATCCTGGTTTTGATTGTTGTTTAACCTCTGTATAATATTGTAAATGTAATGTAAGAATGGAAAAATCACAATAAATTTTCACAAACAAACAGCTGAGCTTTCAATTTTTGCCTTCATCTACTTTGTTGAGTCACCTTTGTGTGGGCAGATTTTAACTGCAAGTGACAAGCTATCTGTGAGGAAACCCTAGTACTGCTCCTCCAGGAAGAGTGTACTGAATGTATGAAACAGTCTCATCTTAATCACAATTCCTGATTGTGAAATAATCCTCTCTCTCTCTTCAGTGTCCATGTCAGCTGTCTTGTCTTACACATGCATTTGAAGTAATGAGAAGACCACATGTTTATGCGGCTTTCCAAACGTTTAATGAATTTTCCCTCACACAGTCAAACCCATCTGTTGCAGCAGTTTGACTGTAAGTGGAGTATTATGGTGAGATTCCTCATCACTGTGTGTGCGGAGTCTGAAACAGATATAAGGTTTTACATTTAGTGTGTATACTGTGCATGCTTTTTCAGTAAACATTGTAATTTAAAGAACACTAAAATAACTGCTTTTCGTGAATGTTAAAATGTTTTTTTTTTGTATGGTGTAAATGTGTAGTGTTTTTTTTTTAACTTGCCTTGCCCCCTTGGTCACGAGTGCGAATGCGCAGCTTGTTGACTTGGGATTCTGCCATTTCTGCCCTCTCTTCTGCATCATCTAGCTCGTGCTGGATCTTCCTGAACTTGGTCAGGCTGGAGTTGGCCTGGTCCTCCTACACAGCATCACAACAAAGAAACAGTCAGCATGTCCTTTCAGCGAACAGATGGGTACAGATGCTGCTTTAAGTGTGTCCAAGGGCTGCAGTTAATTGATTAATGATAAAAACAATAAATTGATGAAATGATCTTCAGCAGCAGCTTTAGTGTGTTCGTGTCTTGAATGAGGACTCACCGCCTCCTCAGTCTGTCTCTTGTAGGTCTTAACCTTGGCCTGGAGCTTGTCTATGAGCTCCTGCATGCGGGCCTGATTCTTGCGGTCCTCCTCAGTCTACAGGGACAGTAGGGGGCAGCACTTACTCACTGATTAAAATCATTATTTGTGATGCCAAGCCAAAGGCTGAGCTGTGTGATGGCAATAAAAAAGCCATAAGGAATTATGGGTGGATTAAGAAACAAGTACAAGAATGAGTTGATTTGTGCATGTGTGTGCAGTCAGGACATATTTTCTAATTACTTGAATTACATTGTGTGTGTGTTTGTGTGTACACACTTGGTAGGTGAGCTCCTTGATCCTCCTCTCATACTTGCGGAATCCCTTCTGGAACTCACTGCTTTTTTTCTGCTCCAACTCCAGCTCATTCTCCAGGTCTTTGACCTGCAAAATCACAGACAATTCACTCACAATATTCCCAACAGATGAACTGACAAGCAATGTACTGGAAGTTCACTGGAAAATATTAGTCAGTTCCCTAAATTATACTGGTAACAAAAAAATGGTCGCAGATGTGCAGTGAATGAAACAGCCTGTATTGTTAGAGCTGCCCTCACCCTGCTCTCCAGTTTCTGAATCTGTTTCTTGCCCCCTTTGAGAGCAATCTGCTCGGCCTCATCCAGACGCATCTGCAGGTCCTTGATGGTCTGCTCCATGTTCTTCTTCATGCGCTCCAGGTGAGCACTAGTGTCCTGCTCCTTCTTCAGCTCCTCAGCCATCATGGCCGCCTATGAAAAAAAGAATAAAGAGAAGAGGTAAAAATGTTTGAAATGTTTGAAAATTTTAGGAGAAACACTGCATGTCTGATACCTTGCTTATAACTTCACCATCTCATCTGTATTAACAAATATATCTTTTGTAAATAAATGGAGCAAAAAAATAAACAATAACAAATAATCACATACATCAGTGATGGCCTTCTTGGCCTTCTCCTCTGCATTGCGGCACTCCTGCTGAATGTCGTCCACCTCTCCAGAAAGCACAGACAGGTCACCCTCCAGCTTCTTCTTCTGATTCAGCAGGGACATGTTCTACAAGGGAACAACAGGCTTTTGATCCACAGTCTTTGTTTAATTAATTAGTGTTGTAGTTGATTAACTATATAAGTCATTTACATCTTTTATATGCATTAATGAGAATTCATGTCTGTGTGGATTAGAAAATGCACAATCTCACCCAAACCAAGCAAACCATTTTTCTCACATTAGAAGATTTCATGCAAATTTTAGACTAATTTCTAAAGAGGAGCAGCTTAGCTAGCACACCAGTGACTGGCCAGGCAGACTTACCTGTGAGTGCAGCAGGTTGACCCTCTCGGAGGTCTGGAGCAGCTCATGCTCGGCCAGTTTGCGGGCGCGGTCGTTCTGCTCCAGCAGGGCACGCTGCTCCTCCACCTCGGCCACCAGCAGGTTGTTGCGACGCTCAGTCAGCGCTGTCTGCTCCTTCATCTTCTCATTCTGGTGCACCATCTCATCCAGCTCCAGCTGCACGTCCTGTGCACAGCCATGATGGCGACACAAAAGTCAGCCTTATTGGTGAGTATTACTGTATTATTGATCAATTGTATCATCTTAAAAGAAGCAATAACTAATCTGGCAATGTTCTTTTGTTTTGTTTTTTCAAGAAACTTGAATACTAGCAACTTGATCATGATGCCGCTCATAATGTCATAGAGATCTTACTATCTAAGTCTACATCTATATAAGACAATTATGTCTCATAAATAAAGTCTCCCTTAATGCTAGATGTTTTAAAACAGAGTGAATCCAAGAAATGACAACACACAACAATTTGGCATGGATGAGAGTGATCTAACTATAGCTGAGACACTTGCTGAGTTGAAGTGTTTGTGGCCTTGCCTTGATCTGGGTCTGCAGGGTGCGTGCTGTCTTCTGTGACTCGCTGGCCAAACGGTTGGCATGGTTCAACTGCACCTCCATCTCATTCAGGTCACACTCCATCTTCTTCTTCAGTCGAACTGCCTCATTGCGGGACTTGGCCTCCGCATCGAGGGTTGTTTGCATGGATTCCAGAGCGCGCTGGTGATTACGGCTGTTTTAGATGAGGCAAGCATGAATGAGGAGAGGGTGTGGATTAGATCTGAGAAATTAATGACCTCACCTGAATATAATCAAACAAGGAAATTACTATATTCTATTAACCATTTACAAACTTTATTTTTGGTACCAGATGAAACCTTAAAATGTCAGGAAGGTTTCTGTGGTTTTAAAGTGAAATAGTAGGGGGATTTATGTGAAAAACGTTACGTGGTGGATAGAAGTATGAAATTTGGTACACGTGTCCCTTGGGTTATCCTAGGACATCTTGAAAGGGGTGCCCAGAACAGAAAGTGAGTTTTTGAAAAAATTCAAAATGGCTGCCCATACATAACCCAATGAACTCCATAAAAGCACACACTTGAGTGCACATGTGTCTTGGCTTATCCTGAAACATCCTAAAAGTGTTGCCCCAGGAAGTGAGTGTTTAGAAAAAATCAAAATGGCCAATAACACAATTGGTTACAATTGGTTATAGACTCAAAAGTAACCAAAAGAATATAGCTGAAGCACAGAGATTGGTGCACATGTGTGTTGGGTGATCCAAACATATCTAAGAAAGGGTGCCCAGAAAAATGTAAAAAGGAAATCAGTTTTGGAAAGAATTCAAAATGACCAAATATCAATTTGGCTACAATTGGTTACTGATTCAAAACTCACCCTAATAAATGATTTATACACAGAATTTGTTAAATGTGTACCTTGGTTGATCCTTAGTCACCCTAGAAGGGATTTTGGAAAAAGTGATTTAAATTTATATGTATATATAAATTTATAAAGTCATAAAGTGAATTAATTTCAAGTATCCAGAGCTGTACAAAAATTCAATTGACTTGCTTTAACTGGCTTTAATATAAACTAGAACTATGTGTGCTAACGCTAATGTATAATGCTAACCCTAAGCTAACCCCAGTGGTATCCCATTTGAGGTTTAATTTCTGTACTTATGAACATTCAAACACTAAATTAGATATGGATCATCATTCACTGGATCTTTGAAGAAATATTAAGGGCATTTATGTATATATAATACTATAACAGTTCACCACCTGGAGCAAGATTCATGTAGTGTGTCGTTTCATTTTTCGTTTTTGGGCTATTTTGTATATGTAAAGTTGTTGAAGATACATATTGTGTTATTTTTATGGCATATTTTGGACATGTTATTTATTACCATTCAATGGTATCAAATGCAAAAAATTTTATCAAATTAATCGTAGAATAAGGTATCATGTGCCACTTATATCAGTCTTTATGGGTATTGGCGTTTTTTGGCAGCCATTTTGAATTTTTCTGTTAAAAAAATTGCAGACTGCTTCTCATATGATTAGATACAGTCTAAAGAGTGCCCGTACAAATTTTGGTGCTTCTATCTGCTGCGTAACGATTTGAGCCTTTTTTGTCGATAATTCCCCCTACTAAAAGGGGTACTTTGATCACAAACAGCCCCACGGGACGAAATTAGTGTCACGCTCACCGAAGGTTGTCAATTTCCTCGTCCTTCTCCGCCAGCTTCTTGTCAATGTCAGCCTTCATTTGGTTGAGTTCCAGCTGGATGCGGAGGGTTTTACTCTCCTCATGTTCCAGGGTTCCCTAAGTGCAACACAACACACCATTGTTTTTGTTGTTTTCTTTTACCCAACACCAAGCTATTAAAGCTGAAAACTACCAAAGCATAAAGAGAGTGTAACTTCAAAGTATTTGGCATTGCTATTGAAACAGCATTTTTAGCATTTTTACTCATAGTTGTTACTTTCAAAATGGCCTTGCGTAGCCTTGTAGCATAATAGTTTATTGGAGGAGTAAATTTCATTATGTTCATTGTGGTATGCTGCTAAATCCTATCACAGTGACCACAGTAACTGCATGCACAGTGGCTACAGTAGTGTACTGAAAGGGAATGGAGGTTATTTCAACACCCACCTCAGCCTCCTCTAAGGCAGCCTGGATCTCACTCTTCTCTAGGTCCAGGCCTTTCTTCATCTTCTCCAGCTCTTGAATGGTCTTGCCTCCCTGGCTAATTTGGTCCGTCAGGTCAGAGATCTCCTCTGCAGGGATATAACAAGCAGAACCAGTGTCAAAAAAATCCAACCTATGCCATCCTATGAATAGTGTCTGCATTTATCATTGACATGGTAAGAAATGGTTTGAGTATAAGTCATTAGCTGTACCATAATCAACCGTGAATGTTCTTAGAAATTACTAATTCTGTAATAATTTCATGAGCCTAGGAAGAGACTGCAGCTGGCAATACTATAACTATTTTTACAGTTGGACTTTTGGGCTTACATTGCCTTTAATCTTTCAGGACGGTAGAGAAATGACAGAAAATGAGTGGGAAAGAGAGATAATGAAGGATCTGTAAACAACCCTGGGACGGAACCAAATCCCGGCCTGTGGGCCAACAGCACGGACGCCCCAGCCAACTGTGCCACAGCGCCCCCAAAGGTGTATCATTAAAGCCAATGGATTTTGAATGGGATGGCATAAAAGCTCTTAAGGCATAATGAGCAGGCACCCCAATACTTTTGGCCTTTGTTTGGTCAGCACTGACCTTGGAGGTTCTTGTTCTCCCGCTTGACGGTCTCCAGGTGGTCGAGCGCCTCCTCGTAGGAATTCTTCAGCTTGAAGAGCTCGGTGCTCAGGCTGCGTGCCTCCTTCTGCGAGGTCTCCAGCTCCGCCTGGCACTCCTCACACTTCTGCCGCCACTCGGCCAGCACCTTGTCAAAGTTCCGCTGCTTCTTGTCCAGGGCAGCTGCAGCAGCATTGGAACGCTCCAGGTCCACCATCAGGTCCTCCATCTCGGCCTGCAGACGGTGTTTGGTCTTCTCCAGAGACGAGCACTTGGCACTGGATGCCTCCACACTCTCCTCGGCCTCCTGCAGACGCGCCACAAGCTTCTTCCTGGATAAAGGAAGGAAAGAAAGATTTATTCTTCTTTGCTGCTGTTATAAGTGGATGGAGAGATGCATGTCAATGAGAGGAATGAAGAGCAGGATGTCTGTTATGGTTTTAAGTCAATAATTCAAAAACTAATTCTGTCCAGTCCAATCCATCATTAAGTTTTAACTCACTTGGCCTCCTCAAGCTCCTCTGTCCTTTGGATGGCGTCTGTCTCGTATTTGGTTCTCCAGTGGGCGACCTCAGCGTTGGCTTTGGACAGCGCCCTCTGCAGTTCAGACTTGGCCTCCTGTTCTTCTTCGTACTGCTCCCGCAGCAGGTCATTGTCATGGCGCGAAGACTGAAGAGCATGAGCCAGGGCATTCTTGGCCTTGAAAAACCATGGAAACCCTCAGATTCTCATATTGGAAATTTATATATGGGAACTCTATTCCAAGCTACTATCTAGCTTTCTTTCCTCCATCCCACCATTATTATTAGTCTTGCATTCACAGAGCTTAAAATTTACTTCTATAACACTGTCTTTTAATGACAAGAAATCATCAAGAAATCAAGAAATCCAATCATCTATAGTTGTGCGTCCATCAGGATGTAGTTTGGGGTTGATGTCTGTAAGCATTTCCAGCATGTGATGGTTGTTTATTAACTCTGTTTGTTTACCTTATTCTCCTCCTCCAGCTGTTTCTTGAGCTCCTCAGCATTCTGACTGAAGGAGTTTTTGGCGCGCAGCAGCTGTGAGAACATAGCCTCTCTCTCCTCAAGTTTCCTGCCCAGCTCGGCTGCAAACAGGAAGGTATGGGAGCCTCATTGTCAGAAAGTTTGTAATGACAGAGAAATCTGATTTCCAATTAAAATAAAAATGTTTTTCATCTTGAAAAATCCTCAATTTCATTGCCTACTGAGTGCACAGTGCTGAATGTCGTTATGAGCAGAACAACAGTTTTCACAGTACTGAGTGTTGTTATGGGCAAAGAGAGACTGAATGCATCAGTTGTCGTTCCTCATTCACTTATCCAATCACAGTATTGATGTTGACGGTAAATGAGTAGGAATGTGAGCTTTGTGCACTTACCACTCTCGGCCTGGGCTCGAGCCCTCTGGGTGCTGGTGTCACTGAGCTGCCTCTGGAGCTCATCCACCTTGGCCTTAGACTCGTTCATCTGGTCTTCGAACAGCCGACATGTCTTCTCTGCATTGGCCTAAAATCACACAAGCGGGATTGGATGGAGAACTCATATGAGGGATTATTCATTGTGGATTACAGTGGATGCAGTCCTGTGTAAAATGTCATTCCAGGATTATGTATGAAATGTTTAGAGGGGACTTGATTGAAATTTAGGTATATTTATGGACTTTTGCCTTTAACAAGATAGGACAGTGAGAATTGACAGGAAGTGAGAGATGTAGTAGTATCAGGAAATGGCCGTAAATCGGATTAAAACCTTAGTTGTCGTGAGCATTTAGAATCAATTATGATATGAATGGTGGAACTGCTTGCACTACAATGCCCCCCCTTTACCAACCAATTAGTAAATGTCCTCACTTTGGCCTTTGAGAGCTGCTCTAGGTTGGAGGTCAGATCATCAACCTCCATTTTTGCCTCGGAGCGCTCCTTCTCCAGTTTCTGCTTGACGCGCTGCAGGCTGTCAATCTGCTCGGTGAGCTCAGCCACGCTATCGGCGTGCTTCTTGCGCAGCGTCGCCGTGGTGGTCTCGTGGTGCAACGAGGCCTCCTCCAGGTCCCGCCGCAGCTTCATTAAGTCTGCCTCGCGCTTCTTGTTCATCTCGATCTGAGCCGTAGTGGCGCCACCAGCCTCCTCCAGACGCTCGCTGAGCTCTTCGAGCTCGCGGGCCACGTCCCCTCGCTGCTTCTCCACCTTTGCTCGAGTGGATCGCTCGGCCTCCAGCTCTTCCTCAAGTTCCTCGATATGAGCCTGAGGAAGGAGGGTGAATATGATCATGTGCTGAAAGTGTAAGTTCAATCCAGGACACCAATCCAGGAGTCATGTCAAAGAGAGTATACAATGAACTAGTCAACAGGATGATCCAGTTGCTGTAGCAGATAATGCTTCACAAACCTGCAACTCCTTGATCCTTTTCTGCAGTTGGATGACCAGAGCCTGCTCATCTTCAATTTTGCTGCTGATCTGGTTCAACTCAAAGTCTTTCCTAACCAAAGTGTAGAAAAAAATGTATTCCATTTTATGACTGAAATCAAATAAATTTATCCTAAATGAATAAATTTTATGCCACTCACAGCATATTTAAGATCTAGTAAATTGCCCAGTGGCAGGACAAAGACAGGTGTACTAGTCATACTATACAAAAACACACAGTATGGTCGTACTTCTTAAGATTCTCCTCCATCTGTTGTTTGTCATTCTCCAGGTCCATGACAGACTCTACAGAAAGTTTCAGGTCTCCCTCTAGTTTGCGTTTGGCCCGTTCCAGGTCCATGCGCAATTTCTTCTCCTGCTCCAAGGACCCTTCCAACTGTGTTAAAAGAACAAAGAATAGTCAAATGGTTAAATGGTCGAATTTGTTATCATGTAAATCTTTGGTAAGAGAAGTAACATTATTTACATTTTCCTTAATCTTAATGTGTAATATTGTTTTGAAACGCAAACTCACATCATCCACATGCTGCTCCAACTTGGCTTTGGCCTTTGTCAGAGTGTTGACCTTGTCCTCCTCAGCCTGAAGGTCGTCCAGTGTCTGCTGGTGAGCCTCCTGCAGAGCCTTCTTCTCCTTGGTCAGCCTCAGGATGGTCTCATCCAGGGCAGCCATCTCCTCAATCAGGTTCTTCACCTGTGGGGAAGGGAGAAGTCACCTCTCTCAGTCTTCTACTTTACAGCCATCTTGTGTGCGCTATCAAGTCATATTTACTAATCAAATAACTACAAACAAGATAAATACTCAGAAACTATACAAAATGACAATGAAACTGCTATGATGAGCATTCCTAAAGGCTTTGGCGGTTTCAATTTATGGTGCTACATAGAGTGCCCAGAACTGGTCTAGCAAAAAGTCACTTTGGAGATCACCACAGCTTCCATCTGTTCTCACCTTATTCTCAGTGGCATGCTTCTTTTTTCCACCTTGGCCAGGGTGAGTTCCAGGTCATCAATGTCCTTCTTGAGCTCAGCACACTCGTCCTCCAGCTTGCGCTTCTTGGCGACCACAGTGGAGTTCATCTCCTCCTCTTCCTCCAGCCGCTCCATCAGTTCCTTCACCTTGGCCTCCAGCTGGATCTTAGCCTTGATGAGCAGGTCACAGCGGTCCTCAGCGTCTGCAAGATTATCTTGCTCCTGAAGCGAAAGGCGGAGAGAATATCTCACTTTCATTAATCCTAAAACAATATAATTATCATCAATTGTAGGAACTCTAGACAATCAAAAACCCATCATGTTATAGAAACACAATATAAGAATTAATATTTACCCTTTGGTGTCATTTACTAACTGACAGTGTATAGACATTAAGTCTCTGGGACTGGTCTGCACATCAGAAAAGTGCTATTCTCCCTTAGATAAGTCAGTGTAGTGTTGTGGGTAAAATGCTACCGCGTGATTCTTTAACAAGTCAGAATCAACCAACTAGCTACATTCCAATGGCAACAGTAAATGCTCTAGTTTTAATCCGTGGGTATGCAGTGGATCTGTAAACAGTGGATCTGACAGATGCAGAGGGGTACTCACGGCTTGCAGTTGGAGGGCGAGGTCATTCTTCTCTTGGATCAGAGTGACCTGCTTCTCCTCCAGCTCCTTACGCTTCGCCTCCGACTTCTCCAGTGCCTCTTTCAGCTTGAGGAACTCCTCCTTGAGGGCGGCCAGCTCCTTCTCCGCAGTGGCGCTCTTCAGCAGAGGCTTGATCTTGAAGAAGAGCTTCATCCAAGGCCAATGCTTCACTATGTTGAAGGCACGGATGTTCCACTGAATGATCATCAAAGCCTCCCTGGAGAGAAGCGAAGAAGAGCCAAGAAAGAGCAAGACTGAGAAATTGAGGAAGAAGTGATGGTGATATTGACATGTCAGCAAGACAATATCAAGACAGAGTGAGTGCGAAAGACTAGAGGGAGAATAGAAAGACAGACGGTGTGAGGTGATGTTGAGAATGAGTACCGAGGGAATAGTAGAAATAATTCCACAGGGAAGACAATATGTGAAATCGTGCTTGTTTGAATCGGTTAATGTAACAGACCATTTCAACAATAAAAACAACGTGCTTGAACGTTCTATTTCATTCCCAAACTACTTCCTCTATATTAACATAACATAATGGAATGTTAAAACGGAAGCCTTGTGGGAACAGCTAATCAATCTCTCTTTAAACAGTCTTTATGGTATGAGCAATTGTGGTCTTTGTAGTATGATCAGATGATTAAAAAAGTGGTTTGATATACTGTTTAACAAAAACGGCATTACCATGATGACACATTAGATATTAGACCACCACCTTTTTACGAGAGATCTTTGAATATGGACTGCTCCGCTTCAGCCCTCTCTGTCTTTATCCTCCTAATAAAATAACTTTTTAACTTTTCAAATTCTTTAAAGGACAGTGCAGTGCAAACTCTGCCTTGCAACTGAAATCCATAAGCTTGAAGTGCACTTCAGCATGAACTTTCCCTTTAAATCATTGAGATGTCATTCTGAGATAAAAGTGATCTCTGGCTCTCTTTGAACTGGTACCACTGACACTGATACCGCCAACACCTAAGTCCAGTTAAGCCATTTGGGTTCTTTCATCTGCACTTCTTCCCCAAGAGCAGCACAAATATAGACCTGTGATAAATTAAATCGGGCTGCTTGCCGCCTGTGCTCTCCAGCTATTGTTGGCGAGCAAATTAAACAGGCGTGTTGCTAGCCATGTATAGCCATGGGATGGTATGTTAACCATGTCAAAGGGATGCTTGAGTGGGTAAACAGGAATAGGCATGTGTGTGTGTGTGTGTGTGTGTGTGTGTGTGTGTGTGTGTGTGTGTGTCTTTGTGTGCTATCAGCAGGGTGACTGGCCACATTTGTAGAAATGTATATAAGATCATATGATAAATGGCCAGTTGCGCAATATGTCTCTGCAGTATTTTTAAGATAAAGTAGTCTGGTTTTGTTCATTTAATTTATTTAGTAATCCAAGGCCTCTGGTCATAGTGCTGTCTAATCCTCTTTCACCGCCCAGATATGCCATCTATGTGCTCATTTAAAACTACAGGCGCCACTCTGTGTAGTGACAGGGTGTGTGTGAATGTCTGTATGTGTATGTGTATCTGTGTGTGTGTGTGTGTGTGTGTTTGTGCCTGCCTATATTTTTAGGGGTGAACAACCAGCTGTTGCCTAACACGTGTTGCAACCTGGTTTTGAGGACACCATCAGCTTTGTTTCATTTAGGGTGTGTCGGAGGGCAAAAGTCATGTGCAGTTAGGTGTCTGTGTGTGTGTGAGAGAGAGAGTGTATGTGCGTATGTGTATCTGCGTGAGCATGCATGTGTGTGCATCTGCGCAAATGCATGCATAACATGTATGCGTGTGTGTGTGTGTGTGTGTGTGTGTGTTTGTTCACACATGGGTGTCCATCTCTGTGAATCTGTCTGTTTGGGTGGAGAGCTTGCTTACTGGTTTACTGACCACACACATGGAAACCATGAGCTGCTTGGCGTGGAGTGTGGGAATACCTTGGGCCTAGGGTGAAGCAGGTGGAGGCGTCATGTGACAAAGAGCTTCTCCAGACACCATGACCAACATGACCTCAGGGTCACAACACTGAGCTCAGTCCGGCTAACATGCTGAGTGTCCGTGACCGTGTGTGTATGTGTGTGTGTGTGTGTGTGTGTGTGCCTGAAATACAAATATAAGGTGGAATTTATACCTAGTGGCTGATGGCAGCACATGTTAGAATGGTGCGGATGGGCAAGCATGAAGGTGTGTGTGGGTGTGTATGTGTGTGCACGTCTGTGTGGCCATGCTTGTGTGTGTGTATGTGAACGCGCTTGTGTGTGTGTGTGTGTGTGTGTGTGTGTGTGTGTGCACTTGTCTGAGTGTGCACGCTTGTGTGTGTGTGTGTGTGTGTGTGCTTGTGTGTGGTGTGTGCGCTTGTGTACGGTGTGAGTGTGTGTGCGCTTGTGTGTGTGTATGTCTGTGCGTGAGCGCACTTTTGTGAGTGTGCGCTGTGTGTGTGTGTGTGCGCGCTTGTGTACGGTGTGAGTGTGTGTGCATTTGTGTGTGGTGTGTGTGTGTGTGTGTACGCGCGCTTGTGTGTGTGTGCCATGTGTGTGTTGTTGTTACTTGTATTCCTAAAATGCTCCACGGCTCAGTCCTGAGTTGCATGTGGGCCAGCTGCTATAAACACTGAGAGTGAGTGAAACTGGAGGCTCACTGTATTTCTCCTGCTGAAAGTGAATCCCACAGTGACTTGGGAGACATGAGCCAGACAGTCTGCCAATCATGTGTCACGAACCCCCCGGGCTGGTGCGATCAACTCAACAACAGTGATAAATCACATGTGTGAATGAAGTAGTATCTATGGTCTGGAAGTTACACATGGAAAGCATGGCAGGACACTGAAGATGATTGATAGATAATGGTTGACTGGAATAATTACAATCAGTGTCTCTTCTCAGACAAACTCAGTGTGAAGTTTAGCTAGTGTTAGAGATTCTGGTTAGTCAACTCTATTTTAAGGGCCTCAACCAAATGCTCTCAGTGAAGAGTGTGTTGTGTTGAGTGTGTGTTTGTGTGAGTGAGTGAGCAAGTGTCAAGCATATATATACAGTACATATAAGTAGGCTTTAGTGTGTGTTGTAAACACCTTCTTCACTTTCCACGATGAGAACTACCAGAGGAAGTGGAATGTGTGTGTCTGTCTGCAGCTGTGGTGCTGTGGTAGCAGTAGGTAATATTTAATTCAATATTCAAGTTTGTGTTCTATGTCTGAGGATCTGAGGTTGTGTCTAGTGTGTGTGCGTGTGTGTGTGTGTGTGTGTGTGTGAGAGAGAGAGTGTATGAGTGTGTGTGTGTGTGTGAGGGTGTGTGTGTGTGTGTGTACAGCGCTTACTTCCTATCCATCATCCTCTTCAGCTCCATCCTCATGATCTTGCCTCGGCTGACAGCCTGCAACAGAGTGAGGATCTTGGCCAGCCGCTCATCTCTCATCTCCTCCAGTTGACCCAGGAGCCCCGCCTTAAAGAACACCTGTCCCACAGGTACACATACTCACAGTCACAATCACTGAACATACAAACACACACACAAACACCTATGTGTGTACTCAAACTGCCTGATTTATGGCTATAACCTTTTGGTAACTTAAAATGAAACAAAATTCCACTGAAAAAATCACAAAATTATACAACTTCAAATGTCTACAATTAACAAAAACATCTACCAACAGACTCTGGAGATAACAGAAAAGATACAATGCCTTCCTAATTTCCAAAAATTTGAACCAAAAAGAAAAAATGTAAAATGTATCTTGCTGGCGAGCACTGAATGACAAAAAGACCATACCTTAGTGTGACCAAAGCGATACTGGATGTGGTCGATGTCAAGAGAGCTTAGCAGCTTCTCTGCAGCTTTCTTGCTGTCCACAAACTTGTCATCTGGGATGGCATGAGGGTTCAGGATACGATACCTGATCATCAACAACAACCAAACAAGAAATAAGAAAACAACAGATCAGCAAAATCAGCAAGAACAAGGAAATATGTCAATGAATTTGGACATGAATAAAGAAAAGTCAATGCTTCATTAATATCTGACTTCCTTCATTTACGGTAAGTTACTTCATTTATCCTAAGTCTGTGTAAATAGATTCTCTTGGCTGTGCAGGTGGAAGTCTGACCTCTGTTTAAAGTCAGCGTAGAGGATGCGGTTAGGGAAGCCTTTCCTGCAGATACGGATCCCCTCCAGCACGCCGTTACAGCGCAGCTGGTGAAGGACCAGGAATGGATCCATGATCCCTGAGAGAGAGAGAGAGAGTGAGAGAGAGAGAGCGAGAGAGACAGAGAGAGAGAGAGAGAGAGAAAGAGAGAGAGAGGAGAGTGTTGTCCTTAAGTGTCTGATACTCTTTCCGTATGCTATTCTTGATGTGAAGTACTCTTTAAGGATATTCTTCATATGTGGTATTCTTAAAGTATGCTATTCTCTATGTATGGTCCTCTTTAAGTATACTATTTTCTATGTGAAGAACTCTTTAGAGTGCTAAGGCTCTATGGGGGCTGTCTGGAGTGGTTGCAGTGGTTACAAGAGTGGCATGCAGGTAAAGTGTGTGGGTGTGGGTGTGTGTGTGTGTGTGTGTGTGACAATCTCCATTTGGTTGCTGGGGTGGTGTGCAGGTAAGTACCTGGAGTCTTAGTCTCATTAGGGATGATGCATCGTACAAAGTGGGGCTGAGTGCAACGCAGATTGGTCATCAGCTTATTGAGATTCTCCTGCAAATGCAACACACAGGAAAGACCATGACGAGAAGCACACAGTGTAGCAGTCTCTATCCCATTTTTAACACATTACGTTTTCTAACCAGGCTATAGAATGTTTCCAGATCCCTCCATTACTACTATTAATAACTGTATAAACACAGCTGAAACTGCAAATACGCTACTTTAAAATGACATAACCTTATTACCACTGCAAAGGCACTTAATGAAATGAAATGGTTAGACTTTTTATGAGCCATTTAGCTTTTTATGAGCTAAAATATAGCCATTTTATGATGTCAACGTTCTCCGGATTATTAGAGGCAAAGCAGAGAAACAAATGCTTCTGCGACACTGACGCAAAGAGCTGCCATGTGAAGAGGCTGGTTGGCTGGGAGGTGGTGTGTGCTGTGTTGTCCCGAGACGCGTGGAGCAGCGGAGCCAGCACAGACTTAAAGTGATGTTCATGTGATCAGTGCCCTAAACATCACTGCAAGTCTTAACTGCCTCCCTCTCATCTACAGCTGGACCTTCACCCAGGGCAGCCTGTGTGGTGTGTGCCATGTGTCTTTCACAGGGCTTAATGAAGTACAACTGGACTTTATGGACTTGACTATGCACTTTATGCACTATATGCACTTTGACCTGCCTCTTCCTATCCCCTGCCCCAACCCCACCCACCCATGCACAAATAGGCTGAGAAACAGACACAATTTCACTACATTTTTTACACTCAGTAACCATCTGCATGTGACAATACAATTTCCTTGTATCCTTGTACTTTCACAGTTAAAAACAGACAATCTAGGGTTTTGATACACCCTGCCATATCTTTTGATACACCCTGCCATATCATTTTCTGGTGACACTTTTTTCCAGGCTGCATTGCCAAGACGGATACCATCAAAGTCCAACTGCTGTGTCTTTTTTGGCTGTGACCCCTCACAGTGTCGAGGCTGACTGTGTTGTGTCTGTCAGTACTGTTGCCTGCCTGGTAATGCAGCCTAAAAGGTTACCCTGTGTCTCATTGGCCAAATTCCTCCTAGCAGCAGCTGATCAGCAGAGGGGCTAAAACAAGCAGTAAGTTTTTTCTTACCACAGACTTAAGGCTCAGGCGGTATATTTCCACTACAGTACGTTACACTATAAATAATTTGTAAAAATCCCCCTACAATAAAATTATCCTCCTATCCAACAATGTTGGTAGGCCCCCTCGTGCAACTGTAACTTAAAATACGAAACATGTGATGCCGCAAATGTCAGCCAGCCAGCCGGCCGGCCAGCCGAGCGAGTGGCGGCAAGCAGCACAGGAGAGGGCAAGGGGGTGACCAGCAGGCCTCGTATGACATCATACTCACCTTATGGAGCTGAGACACTGTTTGGAAGGAAGCCGCCTTCTTCCTCTTCTCTTTGCCTCCAGATTTGGGATCGGATGCTGGGAGTGGAGGATTGTGTTACAGACAGACCAGAGACTATAGAGCACTATAGAGTACACAAGCCCCACATAGCCTTTTATGCATTAACACTAGGAAAACACACTGCTTTGAGGTAGAGTTCAGAATGTGTCTTGAATGAGTGACATAATGGGCTGTGAGTGGATGGACTGTGGTGTTACCTGTGTCTGAGCTGACGTAGTTCTCGTAGAGACAGGCCAGCAACTTGTTGGAAGATTTCTGAAAGCAGGCTACCACCGTTTCATTCAGTGGGTCTTTGTTTTTGTCCAGCCAGCCAACTATGTTATACGGCACCTTCCAAGTCAAATACAGAGATTTGTAACAGACTGTGCAGATGAAAGCCAAAAGGCAGGACAAATAAATGTTTCTCTTCAGGAAAGACTAGGAAGCTGTCAGAAACTGTCCAAACAATGTACATGAGTAATCATTCAGTTGTGGTCATATATCACTGCAGACTGAGAATATTGAGTATACAAGTTTCAGAAACATGAACATAACTAATTCCATGTGTTCATCTAACTGAATGATCATCATGATAAAAAATGCTGTCTAAAATTGTTGTAATCCAATGAATGTAACCCAAACAACATTACTCAGGAACCCTGCCCAGCAGTATTGCTCCAAACGTTTATCATCAGCATGAAAACTGTATCTGTCATCCCTTTGGAATTGCACTCATGATGTCGCTAACGCTATATTCATCCAGATAAGCTACAGAGTACAGGCGAATAAGGTAAAGGGGATTTGGCCTACCACTCCGGCATAGTGCATTAACTCGAATTGGGCCTCGAATTTGCGCTTCTTATCCGGCCGTGGTTTCTGGAAGTTGGGCGATTTGCCAATGTGGTTGTCGTACAGCTTGGCTTTGAAGCTGATGTCCGTTGCCTTTGGAAACATGCATTCCTCTTCGAGGATTGAAAGGATTCCCAGAGGCTGTGGGAGGAAAAGAACAGTAAAAGAACATTACAGCAATACACAGAAAATGTAATCAAATATATCCAATTTCCAAATTTCATTACATTCATGTGCTGCAATGATAAAATTGACCCAGCCATACACAGACCTGCGATAGTTGTTTATCATCTCTTAAGAATCCAACTGCCGTTCTTAACAACTAGCATGCAAATCTTATAGTGGCTTAATCAATGGCGGGTTAAACCTCTGCACACCTTTTCAATGAGATCGATGCAGGCTTGGAGGTCCAGACCAAAGTCAATGAAGGTCCATTCGATTCCTTCTCTCTTGTATTCTTCCTGTTCCAGGATGAACATATGGTGGTTGAAAAACTGTTGCAGTTTTTCATTGGTGAAGTTAATGCACAGCTGCTCGAAGCTGTTCAGCTGAAGGAAGAGATGTAAAAACAAACAAAAACTCAAATTAGACAGCTGAGGGTATAAAGTTTCAAACAAAAAAAAAAGCTGTCAGATGTTTCCATTAGAGCAGCTCTACTTACGTCGAAGATCTCGAAGCCGGCGATGTCAAGGACTCCGATGAAGAACTGCCGCGGCAGGACAGTGTAGAGGGTCTTGTTGATGCGCCCCACCAGCCACTTAAACATGCGGTCGTACGTGGCTTTGGCCAAGGCTCCCACCGCATAGTTAACCTACACCGCCCACATGCACACACACACACACACACACACACAGAGGAAACAAGCACCACACAAAGAGCACAGAGAGGCACAGCTGTCATTCTCGAACACACATACCGTTGCCTGGAAACCAGGCTTAATTCACAGTGTGTCCAGTGCCTCTATATTGATTAACAGTTCAAGTAGAAATCAATGCTCTTGTTTGCATTTGAATCAATGAAAGAGAAGAAATTCTGTGGTGCACTTAAAAACAATTGTCCTGTGTACTGCTATTGTGAAGTGCACGTCTGTATGTGTGTATGAGTGTGAGTGTGAGTGTGTGGGTGTGTATGTGTGTGTGCGTGGGTGTGTATGTGTGTGTCTTAGTGTGTATGAGTGTGAGTGTGTGGGTGTGTATGTGTGTGGGTGGCTGTGCGTTGTCTCGTGAGGACTAACCTGTTCGACATTTTGTCCCTTTACTACGTACTCATGGCCCACCTTCACTCTGGGGTGCAACAGACCTTTAATGAGGTCAGCAGAGCTCACACCCATCAGGAAGGAGGCCTTATCAGCACCTAATCATCCCACACACACACACATACACACACACACACACACACACACAATTGTAAATACAAGCACCTAAGGACACTTACTTTTACCACAATATTGAAGATAATTTTCCATAGCATTTTCCATTGCTCTCATTGTGGTTATTGATATTTTCTGTTGTACTGAACCACTATGATTCCTGCATAAATGGACACAATATTAGATGGAATGTTTGTACAACTCATGCAACTTTGTGGAATTTCAAATCCATTGAAAGACAAAATGTCTAACAGTAATAGAAATGGCTGAGACTGACAACCCATAATGACATCCTCATCAAGAGATCCAACCCACTTTCAGTGCCGTCGGCCTCAGCCTGCTCCTCCCTCTGCTTCTGCTTGAACTTCATGTTACCGAAGTGCATGATGGCGCCCACGATCTTGTAACAGCCGTACTTCTCATCTGGACTGAAACCCAAGATGTCCATGGCGTGCTGACAACACACACAAACAAAGATTGAGAGGGAGCACACGGGCCACCACAGGTGTTTCTGGGACAGTTTTGCGTTTGCATCATAGGCTATGTTCACAGATTGCAACAATTTCTTTTCTTTTGTCCTACATGGTGTAGTATTGCGAATACTCTTTATTCATCTTACAATCTAAACAAACAAGTAGAAAACTGATGACAGACAGACAGGCCATGGCATTGACACTGCCAGACAGTCAATCTGAAAGTCATAGCATCTCCCCGCGGCACTAGTATTGCGTCAGATTCCACTAATTGACGAAGGCTTGGGTAAGCACAAGCACAAGACATGCCAATGGGATGGTGCCTGCTGTCACTGTTGTTGTCGTTAGCGACAGTGACCCATGACGACTTACATCTGTGGCCATGAGTTCCTGTCCGTCATCCATGCTCTCTACCGTGGTCACTCCTTGGGAGCAGAAGTGGTAGTCGTAAGGGTTGGAGGATACCAGAAGCATGTCTGTAGTACAGAAAAATGGCACGTAGTTATGACTCACAGTTTGTGTGGAAATGTGGACTGCTGAATACGGAGGTTAACTATGCTAACTTAAGCTCATTTGCATCATAATGGTGATACAAACTTGTTAATTATTGTCTGCACAGATTCTATTTAATTTAAATGGCAGTATGTTGTGTTCAAAATCAGAGAGGGTAGAGGACAAGACAAGAGACTTATACAGTTACCTAAGAGCTCTGGCTTCTTCTGAGACATGATCTGGTAGTAGATGTGGTAGCTTCTTTCTCTTGGCTGCTGAAATATCACTCTGGATTTTTCCAGAAGATCTAAAAAATATCATGATAAAAAAGCCCAGAGTCTTAACGTACCTGTTGTGTTCATTTCAGGGTAACAACTTTGGTGTTCTGGTCAAAAAAAATTTGTGATAGAGTTATGTATCAACTTATGCTCTCTTGAATATTACTCATGTTAAACTTTAGTGTACTAATTTTGGCCTGCAGGCCTCTCTGAACTGAGTCTATGTAATTCAATGAGGGAGAGATTTTATTGGAAATAGGCTTTTTGTGAAGTAGGCTGTTACTGGCAGCCAAAAGAGGGAGTGAGGGGTGTGTTTATGCCTGCGTAAGTGAAAAGAAATACACTTATTCTGTCCATCTGAACTGTAGGTAAGACTGTATGTGCTTGTAATTAAATTTTGTACTTTTATTGTGGTCTCACCAATTTATTAGTGTACAATACAATTCTTATGGTTTGTTTTTGACTTGAACACCACAGGTGTAACAAAAGCAAGGCAAGGCAGTTTTATTTGTATAGTGCATTTCATACCAAAACAGCAGTTCAATGTGCTTTAGCGCAAATTGAGGCAAAGGCAATCTAGTGCACAATATATCATAAGACATTCAAGTAATATTCACAGCAAAAAAAGCAAAAAACATGATTAAAACAGAGAGATAAGTAGGAAAAGAATATATTAAAAATATCAAGATAAAAACACAGGCAACAAAGTTGAATAAAGTTGAATAAATCACCCGATGAAAATGATCTGTTTAGATGTCCAGTATAAACAGCCTTAGAGCCTCATAGAGCCCCATGTCCATTCAGTTACATTAAGTACATTTTTGAGAGATGTGATATATACTGTAGCCAGTGTGTGTGGCATTTTGACATGCAGTGGTAACAATATAGCATATGATCCTGGTGTTTTTTAATTATGCCTATGAATATGGTGCTATTACTCACAAATGTCAATGTCAGCAGATGCCAGTTTCCCGGTGTGCCCAAAATGGATCCTTATGAACTTGCCCTAAAAAAAGAGAGTGGAGTGGAAAATAATATGTGATATCTAGTTTAAACAGAAAAATAGGCAAAGTCCTCATAGCATTCTTACAAAGCATAGCAGATAAACTGAGATGTTAAAAACAGTTATTATTATCTGACCTCCTTCTGTTTCATCTTCCCATATATAATCGCAGATATTTTTCCCCTAATCAAATTGTACTGAACTCATGTGACTCATTAAACTCTGTTAGTTATGTCCAAGGGGTCATTGGACTCACAAAGCGGGACGAATTGTCGTTCCTCACAGTCTTGGCATTGCCAAAGGCCTCCATGGCAGGGTTTGCCTCGATGATTTGATCCTCTAGAGTGCCCTATGTATAAAACATCATCAGAGGATTAACTTGAAAACTTAAGTGCTATTTAGAGGTTTATCCAAAGGTAAATTCTCTGAACTGAAGTTTTGTATTGCTTTGTATTTGACCATTGCAGTAATATTCAAAATATTTTTGTTTAGTAATTAATGAAAGAACTCACCCCAGTTTTGGTGGCGGGCTGGAAAGTATGGGAAGTGGATGTTAGTATAACATCAATCATAACAATCATATGAATCAATATACAATCAATAATCATAGCAACAACATTTGGATTTAAACAGTTTTCACACTGAACTGAAGCACAGCCAGACCAGTCACACTAAAATATGGGGTTGCAAAATTCTTGGTTGTTTTGTGTTTTATTATTATCATTACTACGGTATTTATTGAATTTATCTAGACTGGCCATTACTGGTTTCAGTTCAATAGCTTACCAAAACAAGGCTACATATCTATCCAACTAATCATTGTTAGTGGACATCAAGTAGGCAAAATGGGTCCTGGTGTGAAGGTAGTGAAAAAAACAACGGTTTGGAACAAGAAGAAAAAGACAATTAATGGCAGCTGGTAAAAGTGATAAGTTAATACCAACACTGTAAAAAAGGAGAAGAGCTTTGTGGTAATGAAAAATGACAGTAGACAAAAATGTTCTCAAGAAAAAAAAAAAAAAAAAAAGAAAAGACAGGTGGAACATGAGGAAAGAGTTTCCAGGATGGGACTTTGTCCCAGATTTAGGATGAATGTTTATCACAAGGTGTCACACTCTGAAAAGGAACCACACAAAAAATATGGGGAGAAAAAGAAAATGGGGGAAAAATTCAAAATCCAAAAACATGGATAATGTTTGGTCTTACTCCTTTTTTAGCTGCCGCTTCCCCCAGAGCTGCTATTATGGCAAAATACTGAATTACACGTTTCGTGTTCACAGTTTTGCCAGCACCGGATTCTCCGCTGGGAGTAGTCAAAAATTAGTTTAGGACAAATGGACAAAAATGTCACATCATACAAAAAAAATCCCAAGACTGCAGAATTTTGCATTTCCAAACTTTAAGATGGAGGAAAAAAAGTCCCAGTTTAAACCTTTACATGAAAATGTCAATGAAAAGGATTGTTGAGGGTAATTGCTTTGAGTGTTCTGAGTAATATCTTATCATATGAGCCAATATTGCTAAACATTACTTATGTTGGTGGTTAGCCTATTGCGGTATTCATATGGTAATAGGGTGTACACTTACGTGATAAGCATTGACTGGTTCTCACGATCTGTGTGGACAAACAAAAGAACAATTTGCAATAATCTTTTCCCACACAGATTCCTGTGTAAATAATGGTCAGTCATTTTTGAAGGGGATAAAGCACATTTTTTCCTAAGCAGATGATGTATTTTCTAACTTCATTTATTTCTTTAAAAAGAAAAATCCTACATACTGCGCAACATGTCATTGTAGGCATTGTCCGCAATGGAGTAGATGTGCGGTGGGGCCTCCGAACGGCGCTTGCCCTTGTACGCTGCCACCACGGGGGCCGTGTAGACCGGGAGCCACTTGTAGGGGTTCACCGTCACACAGAACAGCCCGGAGTACGTCTGCAGGGAGAGTAGCATTATCAGTGAAAGCTATAAGTCCATTTTGTTGACAGATAAGCATCTCGGATCTCTGGGAGAGCACACTTTCAGGATGCTGCATGTCACTCACATAGATCATCCAGTTGCTGTAGCGCCTCCGCAGGTTATAGAGAACCGAGGCTTCGTTAAGGTGCGTCAGCATAGCCATATCCTCATTCATATCGAATTTTGGAGGATTCATTTGTTGGATGTCACCCTCCTTCACGGTAATTGTCTGCACGTATGGAGGGAAAGATATTTTTATTGCAAAACTGACAGCTGAAAATGCAGTCAAATTAACTTATCACTAAATTATGGATGACGATGTCACTTTCAATGTGTCATTTTGCCTTACCACTTCAATCACCCTTCAACGCCAACAACTATGCAAATAAAACCAACTGATTTCCGCAGACTGTATCGCGTTCAATCAAAATCCACTAACCCTTTTATCCTTTGTCTCAACGATGACTTTGTCACCTTGGATATCCTTAATTTCAATTTCAATGTATGCCTCCTTCTCGTCTGGTATCCAGGCACGCTTCTTACCTGTGACAGTGGCACAATATTGTTAACATGTGTCTGCGCTGCGCTCAAGAGTGGAGTCCTACTACATTTCTTGTAACAGCGAATCATAATCCATTCCTTTTATTATGACATGACAGTCCAACGTTGTAAACGATGAGTAATCGAGATCAGATCATAAGAACGGAACGACATCAAAACGTTCAACAATACCATCGAAAGCCACCGTTTGCGCTGACAGTAACTCGATATCCGACTTGCGCAGAAAGGGCGCTGCCTCTCCAAACTCCTTCATGTCCAATAAACGGGACATGGTGCTGCCTCCACAGCCCGGCTACACTCCGATGATTTGGATAGAAGTTTCCACAGACCTTAAGAGAGATTAAACATTAAGTTTGCTTGTAGTCGAACTTTCCACCTTTTATTTCCCCCAAAAGTAAAGAAAATGCATTCACATTTGTCTGACACCTGTCGCATGTTATTTTGTTTGACTATTTAAATCCTCAAAGATCCACAAACATTAATGGTTTTCCTTAAATTTAATCAAATATTAAGTATAAATGACAAACGTATTCTTATACTGTTCATAAGATAAAAGAAATATGTATGGCCCCGCCACGACGCACGGATGAATTAAGACTAACCTATGCGCACGCTGAAAGGCTAGAGAGCGCGCAAGCTGTGTGGCCCCTATTTATTGTCTCCATCAAGGTCACGCTTTGGGAAGATATGTCAAACACCATCATGTGTCGCCTCCTCTGTCGCCCATTGGTGCTCAGCGTGTGTCTCAATTGACACAAAAGGCAAGCTGCATTTCAACTTTGCGCAAAGCCCACAGCCGGTTATTTTTGTACCAGGAGTACATGATTTAGAGTAAGTCGGAAGTGGGTTGGAGGGCGTAGCAAACCAAATCGGTGTTTTGTGTTTATAGCGTTATTGTCAACTGTGGAACCACTATCGAGTTCACAACTGGCCAGGTTATGTGCGCGTAATTGCCAGGATAAATTGAATCGCAAGCTTGTAAGTTTTCCCACCGGACAGAGCTGTCAAGGCCGATAACCACGAGAAGTGGGGGTCAGCCATTCTTTAAGGTGTGAATGAGATCACTGCTCATATCTACTTACCATTGCCATGTATCTGATTTGCCATTTCTGCGGGGCATTCCCTGGGCCCATTTATTTCATTATACACTCGTTGACACCTGGTGTCACCCCGCCTTCCCACCAGATGATGGTGCAAGTGTAGTCTGAGGAAAGCTGAGACTCCTCCATTGCCCTTCTCCTGGAGGCCAACAACAATTCACAAGTATTCAATTAATAAAATACATGTGTGTAGTCTCACCCCCCTCTCTCCCTCTAATGGCTTGTTCACAGCTTCTTTTGATGTTGACGCCAACAGGGGGGACTGCCATTGTATACCACTACAGGAGTTGAAGCCATCAAAGATATTATTTCAGTACCCTTGGTGTTCAACATTAGACACTGTGCTAAAAATACATCACAATATTTGGCCTCTTTGATGAACAGGAGGGATAGCAATGATTCTAAGTTTAAACTGTATGAAAAACTTAACATCTTTCTGATGATTCTGATGGAGCACTGAATGCAAAGGCGTGGGTTGTCTGCTCAGTTTTAAACAAATCTGAGTCATGGCCCAGAACATGAAGGGAAGAATATGAAGGAATTTTAAAAATTTTGTTCCCAAAAAAGATTCTGCCTACACTAACAGTTGGAACCTGTTAATTGCCCCCCCCCCCCCCCCCCCCGCCCTTTAAGTACAGTAGAAGCATTCTGTGAACTGAGACATTCCTCAGCACACCAAGCATCTGTCAGCTAGAAATGGCCTCTGACACAGTGAGCTATGAGGAAGGTCTAACATTGCAAAACTTTATTATTTTAACTGATGTTCACTCCTTCAGCATATAAAGTGTGGTCATTCCAAATTTTGCTCATTCCGACAAATATTTCAGAGTGCTGAGCCTGACGCTTATCTCTATCACTGTAAGTGCGTTTTTGCTCAGTAGTTTCTCAAGTATACTGTAGTCTTCAAATAAATGAAGAACTGAACTAATCAAGACATCACTTGTATCTTTTAAAGTAACTTTAGTGAAACTCTTGTCCTCGCTCCTGACCAAATCCAAATGGCATTTGTCTGAATCCAAGTTCAGAAAGTGACCCCACTGCAGTCGCCCCTGGAACTTTCCAGCTGAAGCATTAAATTAAGACCGTGGTAACGAGAGGACTCTATCAAGCCTGTCCTCGGGGAGATGGCCGGGGCCCATTTGCTTGGCGGTGTCTGTTCTGTAATTCTGCATGTGCACGCAGGAGGAGAGGGACTCTTTTTACACTCTGCTCCCCGAGGGTTTGACCTTGAGCTATGTGCCCTTGTATGCTGAAGGAGGGGGGCACAGAGAGATGTGGAAAAGGGGAGGGTGGCGGTTCATAGTGTCCTGAAATAGACAAAGAATACACCCCTCACCATGAGCAGCCATCCGGCCAGCCGGCCTGTGCCATCACCAGCAGCAGGGGCAGTAGCCCATCCAGTTGGGGCAGAGGCGCCCAAGGCTTCAGTGTTTGGTGGCTGGGATTAGTCTGCTAATGACAGAGCCAATTGTTAATGTGCGGGAGCACATACTGACAACTCCACCTATAGGCTGGCCTTGCCCCGTGTAACCTGTTGCATCACCAGAAGCCTTTGTGTGTGTGAGGATGTCCTTGAAATTTGGGAGAGTGTTCAAATGGTTGTTTCTGAATAGATTTATGTGCTTTCTCCGAGATGAATCTGCGATGAGTAGATGTTGCGTATTTATTTCCACTGGGTTTGGAGACGGTTGCAAGGTTGAATTGCGTGTTTACATTTCAGCTCCACCAAGGTTCTGTTTATCACAGCCACAAACACTTGAATGAGCCAGTAAATCCAGAGGACATTTTTTTTTCCACTGAAATAACGGTAAAGTAGCAAAATATGACCATAGAAGCAGTGTGAAGAATGTGATAGAACATTATACCCAATACACAAAGGACTAAAACCCTCGCATGTGTTTGACTTGGATGGAGAGTGCCATTCTGTTAGACAAGCCTGACAGCTCTAATCATTGCTGTTTGGAGCGCCTATCTGCTGCCAAATGGTGAGGTGTGGGCCTGATTGCTGAAACGTTCCCCAGCACAGGGGCAGATATAGCAAGCCAGTCTGCAGCTATTCTGGGAGCGGGGGGCTCTTCAACTGAAAGGTGGCTGGGTAGTGTAGCCCTGCACTCCCAGTGCGCCTCAGTCTCACATGCCGATAAAGCATGAGACGGAATGGATACTAAAGTTCTGTGTGTGTGCGTGTGTATGTACGTGTGTGTGTGTCTCTCCCCTTCTCCATGCATGCGTGTGATTCACGACTCCACATCTATGGTGTTTCAGTGAGGGAACATGATTGATTGCAGTTATCTGGAGATTGCTCTAATCAATTAAATGGTAGAACAGGCCTGTTTTTTTTTAAATGAATTGTTATAATTATATCCTTGTCTGTATTTTTTTCCCTCTGAATTGTAGATCTAAATGGTTTTGGTTCTGAGAATCTACCCATGAAACACACACACACACACACACACATACTTTGTCTCTCGTTCTCGCTTTCTCTCCTGCCAGTGCGCTCTTGTTATCCACAGACACCTGGCTTTTGCCACCCTTGTAGTGACAGATTGGCGTCACTATGATTTTCAATCAGAAAGGAGCATCTTACTTCTGAGACCGGCCTCAGACTTCTGTAACTCCATTCCCCATAGCCCACATAGGGGGCAAGTTCAAATTCAATCCTCCCTTGCTTACTGCCTTTCACACCACAATCTACTCTAGTCATTGTTTTCTATAGGACAAGGCAACAAGCATATGCAGGTCTCTGTTTTGAAGTTAATCTCACTCTACATCACATCAGTCTCTTATGAAACTGATCTGACCCAAATCTGTACTGGTACACATAAACCATTGCAGGATCAAATCAAAACATGCATTGGGCAATATGTAGCCTTACGTTCATAGGACGACCATGTGCACACCAAGAACAAGGTCCCAAAAAAGTGGCATGGAGCACGCAGACAAACTGGGATTCCAGGAATCAAAGCTGGGATCGCTGTTAAGGGTAACAGTTGTTTTAGTTCATCGTGCACCACATGCCAAAAGGCTTAGACTTAGAGGTGCAGGCAGGCACACACACACACACACAAACAGCTTTGATTTTCACACCACAGCACACACTCATAAAGTTACACACCTAAGACCTGCTAATTCACAATATCTTTCTACACTAGACGTGGTAATAAGGCAAAATAATGCCGGAGGGATTTATGTCATTTCAGCGTTTAAAAAAATACAACTTGGGTGACATCATCTGGCATTTAAGTCCTGGCCATCCCATGTATCAATTCCTGATATGTAACAATCATTCTGGGAGCACAAATCCTCTCAGTAACTGCATCGGCCATGAGCAGGTCATCAATCTATTGCCAACTTGCAGAAAGACAACATATCTGAGTGACGCCAGATAATGCCGGGGACTGTGCCTAATGTCATCTAGTGCCTACCACTGTACCAACGCAAACGGTAAAATGCAGTTGCTCTAAGTATCTGACCCAATCTGTCATTTAGCAGACGCTCAAGGATATTATTAACTCCGTAGACCAGGACAATACTATGTCTTTCATTGTGTTAAATCCGCGAGCGCACCGGCGCTCAGCGCGAGAGTACATTCAGCTGCCGTTCTATTTTCGGCGCTGTGCTGGACATACCTCCAGCATGCCGTGCCATCCACCACGGCGGGCGCGTGGCCTTATCCAAACGAACGCAGACAACCCGTCGCGCGGAGGATAACGGGAAAGATCCCTCCGTTTTCAGCTCATTACGCGCGAGGGCAGAAGAGCACGGCTAACCAGGTCCCTGACAACACCACCTGCCCCCGAAGGCCGAAAGATGAATTTGTCCGGTTGAACCACTTGATTGTGTTGAAGTATATTGGCCTTGTGTTTTTTCGCGTTTCTTTGTCGCATATAGCATTGTGCTTTGGTTTTGTCAAGTTTGTTTTGTTAGTTATGTTTGTTAGGCTAATAGTTTTGTGTTGCACCCACACAGTTTAAAGATGGTGGAGACGAGTTGACAGCTCAGATCTATTGGCTTTAAAGGGCATAGACTGCGGTGAAGGACAAACAAATGTTGTCTGAGGTTTAGTTGTGGCGGACCCGCTGACAAGACGAGACATACAATCCTTAGGCCTGCGAGTGCTTGTCCATTGTGAAGCACGACGTGTCATAAGCTCTTAACAATTTACTACCTTCTTGTATGTCCTAAACAAAGTGTGAGAGACTTGTAAATGGTGATTGTGGGAAGTCCCTTTTAAAGAGGTGGTAAGCCTCTTTTGTTGAGAGCTTTCCAACCCAGAGAGTGACATGGGCCTAATGAATGGGTGTCCATGTCTGTAGAGACAAGAGGAGCATACCTGCTCTGCTTCGCTGAGCCAGTGCAGTGCCAAGTTGTCTTTGGTACAGCTCATAGCACACAAGCATTGTAAAGGTATGGTTGGGTAGCTTGAGTATGCTAATAGCATCAGAAAGCATTCCTTTGGCCCGCTCCCAGCTTAGGAAAAGACACCTATATCTACACCAGCAAGACTTGAAACTGATTAGCGGGAGCAGTTATCCCAAATATTTTTTACTATACAGAGTGGTAGTTATACTTGTAAAACCTTGAATTTTACAGCCATTATATCAAATCAATTGAAGGCCTTTTGAGAGTATAAACACCATTGTTGAATGATGCAAAAAATTGTGTGAAAGCCCCACATGCATATGCTCTTCCCCTTAAAACACATGCACACACAGAGAGAGAGAGAGAGAGAACTGATACCCTGTTTAACCCAGCTACACACATTACCACTCCGATGCCACACCCTTCCCATGGGTCATACGCACCTGTCCCCCTGCCACAGCAACTGGTCAAACACACATACAAACACACACATATGCACACACACACATACACACTCTAGTCAACTGGCCCAATGATGAGATCCCTTTCAAAGGGCCACCCCTTTACACTGTGCTCTTTATTTACTTCAGTAATGATCCCTTATTAAATCTTAATTAATTGTTTATGTTCACTCGGTTTATCCTCCAAGGACACAAGATGCTCATCTGAGATAAGTCCACACACAGAGTGCACACACGCAATGTGATTTCATCTCCCCGTGACCCGTCACACAATCCTGTACTAATTTTAATTCCAAACAATTAATATTACTTTCCTCTATTTACAGTACTTGGTTAATGGGTTGTATGTAAGTTTCGTCATTATGGCAACATTAACAGCTCCCCTTGGAGTTAATTGTATTTGAAATTTGAAAATTTTCTTAATTGAGATTAGAAAAAACTCCCAGAAATATGACAACAGCTTTGCTGAGGCATAGGCAAAGAGTTCTGTGCCAAGATGGGGCTGTGGATAGATGCCAAACCCCTTTTTTCTTCTCTTCCCTTTTTCACTCCTCTTCTCACCCTTCCCCTCCTCTCCCCTGTCCCCTCCCTTCCCTCCCCTCCTCACTCTCTCCCCCCACTGCCCCTCCCTGACACCCGCATTGTGGTCTGCTGGTGTGATCTTCCAGGCATCCCAAGCAGACCCACCTCTCTGCCGGCTGCCAGCCACTTGAGCCGTGACCGCCGTGGCTCCTGCTCTCCACTTCTGCTGCTAATGCGGGTGACCTCCACACGGACGAGGTGCAAAAGAGAAAACCAAATGCCTCCGCCTCGGCCTGGACCCCCCCAGCAGACTAGCCTCCGTCATGGAGATCCAAGTAGTACATGTCACTGTGAGATGTTTACACTGTGTTGACTCGTGTTTCCTCATATCCTTTTTCACCTGTTGTTTTTTGATCCGCCTTTTTGGTTGGAGGTATCTTCATATATGTTGGTATCGCATTAGCCTGGCCATGCCCTCCTAGCGCTTCCGCTTGATTATCATCTCCCTACCGTGCTGGTCTGGATTTAATCTCACTGAGCTTGTTGTCTCAGGAGGCATTTTAACCTTTCCAATGAGAGAACAGAGGGAGGTGTTGTGAATGCAAAGCTAGAATGCTATCACTCAAGGCAAGCTGTCAGTCAGGGGCTGATCCAATCTTTTTAAACTTAAACACCTCAAGCAAGCAATCGATTCTTCCTACCAAATGTCCAGACCTTCTGTATGTACTTTAGATTTTATAGAATTCTCAGCAAAGCTATTAAAAAGATGCCCCTACACAATGTCAAAACATTATACATGAAAACGTATGCATAAAATGTACAAAATATTTAACAAATATATACTGTACTTCAACATACTTCAATCCCTGAATCTTGAGCACAATAAACCTGCCACCAGATGGCTCATAATTGTTTGTCACATGCCCATTAAGGAAAATGACAACACACTATTTGTGTCAACATAGCTCCACAGAACAAGAGACAATCAGACTCCATGTTTTAAATCAGTAAAGTAGTATACTACAGTGTTAACATATGAAGTCAAAAAAAATGTAAATATGGTTATGGTATTTAGCTGGCAATTCTGTCCAAAGCAATGTACAGATAACAAAAAACTACAAGGTTAATAAAAATACTAGACTAAATTAGAAAAATATGTAAACTGAAACAAACAATAGAAGCACAATATAAATAACAAAGATAGCTAAAATAACACTAATTAAGATATACCTCCATTTTGGAAGTCTTGGGAGGGCACAATCTACAATGGCCAGTTATAGTCAAAACACATTACTACACAATAAAAGCAAGACAAAAACAAAAAGCTAATGTGTGTTTCTCTTATATTTAAGAATGCTGATTTATTTATTTATTTATTTTTAAATAGAGAGAAGCTGAAGGACCTGGAATGTGTACTGTGCAGAGTTGAGCTGGAGGCTCTCTGTTTCCATCTACTGGTACACAATCAAGAACAGAGACTCTGGATGAAGATTAGGCTGAAGTGTGCAAGAATGGAAAAATGTCCAGTTGATATCTCATACAGCACTTCTGAGAAATGCATTATGTTGTGTTGCTGTTGTGGAGTTAGGATTCCCATGTTCAGTGACAGTGAATAATGTTGAATTTTAAATATTTAAGGAAATGTGGGTTATTTACAATAAATTCAATATTTGATTAATTGAAGTAATTAAATACTTTAAACTTTAAACCACTTCAACCAATTTATGACCTCATACAAACAACTAAACAACAAAGCTAATATGAAGTTAGATATTTTTTGATAATTGAGAAAACAGCATGACTTCCACAGATCCAACCAATCAATGATCTGCCTGTCAACCATGCTCAGGTGATTCAATGATGCATGTGCAGAGAGAAAGACCTATTGAAAAGCACTGAAAAGTATGCATGTATGCCACTTCAAGTTTCAAAACATAGCCATTACCCAACAAACATCCACTAAAGGTGGCGGATTTTCCCTTTGGACCACGCAGTGTAAATCTTTTTACTCATATGGCCAGCAGAGGGGGCTGTAATCTTGGCTAAACTCAGCGATGCATATTCAGTCGCATTCAGTGGCTTCTTTTTACCCTCCCAGTTTGACTGTTGGAAGTTTACTTACAGACCCAACTTTTGTAGTGGACTAGTATAGCTTTACAGCATAATTTTGGTGCTGTTTAAATGAATGACTGGTAGGTCTATATTTTATGTAATATGAGAGCCTACCTGGAAAGTAGCCTAGCTGAGCTAAGCTAAGACAGAATCTTATAAAGTGCAATCACATGAAATGATCACATGTATACATATGATAACTATAGCATGATAATAACCCATGGAAGCTAATCATACGTGTGTGTGTGTGTTTGTGTTTGACATACAAACACTCAAATGCTTTGAGTAGATCTTTTTGGGTCCGGTATTACACCACACATCATATGCAGCACTTCACAAGAAAGTCATAGTGTGTGTGTGTGACTTCAGCCAGCTCCAGTCAGCTACCAACAGCAATGAGGCAGACTGTTCCTGGAAGGAGAGTGAGGGACATAGCAAGTGGTGTGTGTGGGTATGTGTGTGTATGTGTGTGTGTGTGACCGAGCGAGTGTGTGAGAGTATGTGTGTGGTGGAGGTGAGGGAGAGGGAGGGGTGAGGCACCTTGCAACAGCTGGTCTGAATTAGTGAGAGCTTGCGGGGTGCATGGGGGGCACAGAGACGACTGGCGCCAGCATTGGGGCAGCAGGTCGAAGGGGGGGGGGGGGGGGTGCGCAGGATGTGTGTGTATGTGTGTGTGCACTTGGGATGGGGGTTATAGGGGGTGAATATTACTCAAATACAAACAGGCAGTTATGCCCCTTGGCTAAATACTAATGGTGTTTGCATAATGTGTATCAGTGAGAATTTATGATGTGTGTTTATGTGTGTGAATGAGTGTGTGCCTGTGTGTGCATTGGTAGAGTAGATATGTGTGAGAGTGTGTGTTTACATGACTGTGACTGTGTCTGTGGGTGTTGGTGTGCGTGTGTGTGTGTGTGTGTGTGTGTAAATGTACGAAAGAGACAGAACAAGAATGTACGAGGATGTGTGTATGAAAGTAGGAATGCAAGCCAGTATGCATGCATATGAGAGTTTGTTTAGACACGAGTGTGAGAAAGAGCATGTATTTACATGATTATGTCTGGGTTTTGTGCAAGAGATGCAGAGGCTCTGTTGGTTTGTCAGAGTGTGTGCTTACGCGGGACAAACTGTAGGTGTGCCCTTGAATGTAGAAGTGTGTGTATAAGAAATGTGTGTGTGTGTGTGTGTGTGTGTGTGTGTGTGTGCGTGTGTTTTAAGAGGAAGAGGGAGTTGAGGGAGGGACTGAAACACGGAGCGCTGAACCAGCGACAGGATGGGGAGCCATGAGGATTCTGGACTGGTTGGGGTGGGGGGGATTTTGGACTTCCTCTTCCTGTAAGATAACCCTTTCCTGCCCGCATGCCAGACAGAAAAATCTCTGAAAAAGAAAAACAGGAGAAGCTTCCTCAGCAATGAAACTTTACTATTTCAGCAATGCAGGAAGACTGACGGGACTAATCGGAATGTCACACATACACGACAGGTTTATAGTCAGACTAATGTACAGATAAAATGTAGTTCAAGTGGAATTATATATGTTGTAATGGAGAAAAATAGATGGACACCTCCAATAACATATGCTTCAAAGTCAGCATAATTATAACCAATTCGGTTATGTGTGAACTGTAGTACACTTGAGAAAGTTATATTTTGACTTTAAACATGCACTATGTATGGATGTTAGGTGCAGCAAACAAATTTATACAAAACAGTCATGCTGATCATGCTCAGCTCAAACATATCAGAGGTTCTTCTTTTTACAGCAAGGTTCCAGATCCTCAGTGCTCTTCACACAAAAATCAATGTAAGTTTTCTTCCTGAGGAGCAGCTCTCACTATGGATATTTGTTTCATCTTCTGACCTTATTTTACTCTTCTATATATAAATATATAATGACATAATTCACATATAGAGGCTGGTGCACAGATGAATCCTTTCATTTCTCTCTCTCTGCCTTCCTGTCTTACACACGCGCACACACACACACACACAGCACACACTGCAAACTCTCAGACATGCACTTGTTGGCTAATGTTGTTGGCAGACATATACATACTCTGGTATGCTGAAACAATGACACACATACTTCCCCTAAGTATAGTATCTCTCTCTCTCTATCTCTCTCTCTCTCTCTCTCACACACACACACACACACACAGACACACACACATGCACACACACACACATACAGGGGGAAACTCTTCTCCACATTGGAATCACATGAGAGGCATAATCAGTGGAATGGATGAATGATAGAGCCCCCACTGTTCAGCTCCTGAGAGAAGAATGCGGGGATGCACCGAGAGTGATAGCAATTGTGACAGAGGAAATGTGTGTGTGTCTGTGTTTGTGTTTGTGTATGTCTGACTCTGCTCTGACTGTGTGTGTGTGTCACCCCATAGAAGGTGTTGTTTTGTTAAAGTCATGAGCATAGCAGCCATGTGCTAAAAGGCAATAGGAGACTCTTTTTATTACAACTTTTTATTACCACCTATACACCGACTAAAGACCTTGTTTCTGTCTTTCTCTCTCTCACTGCCCGTTTTAGAGGGGGTGTAGGAGGTGGAACAAAAGTGGGTTTTGCTGTGCTGGTAAACTCAGGTTGCACTGGGATTTCCTGCCTCAACTCTCTGATCTTTCCTGGTCTCTCTATTTCTTTATCTCAAGTCTGTTCCCTCCATCTCTCTCTGCTCTGTTCTCTCTCTCTCTCTGTTACTATATTTGTCCTTCGTCTAGTTTTTACTGTCAATCCCTCCTCTGTTCTCTGCTCTCTTACTCTCCTGTTTCCCTCTCTTCTTCTCTGTCCAGTCACTCTCTTCACCTCATCTCTTTCTCCCTTTCTCTCCCTCTCTTCCTCTCCTCACTTCCCCTCATTCATTGCACTGATTCATCCCTCATTCATGTCTGGATAAGTGTTGTTCAGGGAGTCAGGGTACGAGTCCTCCTACACACACATCCCAGTGCAGAGCAGGCCCAGCACCATTTCCACCACTGTCAGATACTTCATGTAGTCTGTCAAGAGGAAACCAGACATCTTGCAACACAATTTGGCTTGTATAAACACCCCCCTCCCCACACACACACACAAAACTCTGTAAATGTTTGTTTGAAGTTGTTTTTAAAGTTTCGACAATGAAGCACACAGTCCATGGCTAATAACAAGCGCATTGTGCTTCTAGGAGAGCTAATCAATGCAAGGATTTGTTGTGTTTGATTAAAGGCACATTTCTCCCGTTGGCTCCCTCCTCATGAACAGATGAGCTCATGGGATAGGTTGGGATTGGGTTGGGACCACAGTTTCCTCCAAGATGTGCTAAACCAACCAAACCAAACTCAGATGCACCGCGCCATGATTTCAGATAGTTCAAGGCTAAACACAGGCTCTTGCTGGCCAACTACACAGCCTCATCAAGCCAGACAGTCCCAGTCAAGTCTCCATTACAATCTCCTATTCAAGATGAATATTCTTTTGGCCTATTGCCTTAATACTCAAGTACTAAAATTATTAATTAAATAATGTTTAAACAATGTTTAATTATTAAATAATTAAAATCATTTATTTCTAATGAAGTTCAATTTATGTATTTCTCTCTTGTATATTAGTGGAGTAGGGAACTACCAAAGAGGTGAAGAACTGTCTTGTCTAACTGTGAAGCCGAAAGATGTGAGGGTTTGGTGGAGTTTTCCTGTGGAGATGAAATGTGTGAATCCCACGCGCAGCTGACCTCCTCGGCTGTTTGCGTGTGGATGCCACCCTCGCTGTGTCTGAAGAGACAGGTGCCGCAACATATGTCTCTGGCAAAAGTGTGGTACTGGTGTCAGGAGTAGCGCAGGGAAAGGAAAGGGTGTATGTGGTGTGTGTGTGTGTGTGTGTTTGTGAGTGAGGTGTGAGAGAGGAGGCCAGGTCTCATCCTGTTTGGCTTTGATCTTGGGTGTGAACCTGTAGATGATGGTGCAAATGTCACTTGTTTGGCACCAGGGTGAGAGCTCAGTGGCTGTCTCATGACTTTGCTCTCTTGTATCCCTTGTTCTATTTCTCTGTAGCAGTGTGTTGATGTGTGTGTGTGGGCACATGTGTGCATTTGTGTGTTTGTGCATGTACCAAAAGATATAGCTTAACACCAGAAACAAAATAGGTAGCATTGCAAATATGTCCACCATACATTTATAATTTTCAATTGGAGGGACCTTGCTTTTATTCTCTGAGATAGACATTACAATGGTAGTCAGTAGAGAAACTTAAATGATCACAAATGTCTCAAAAGCACCATGGTTTCCAGTGTTCTGATGAGTCATGATACATTTCTGAGCATTGAAAAGCAATTAGTGTCCTTTTCTGTGTTTGGTTCCTGGGTTTCCTCTAGTCCTAAGTCAGCAACGAAACATAAGCTAGGCACTTGCACATGGTCGTCCCACTCAAGTCTTACTGAGGAGCAGAGAGAGAGAGAGAGAGAGAGAGAGAGAAAGAGAGAGAGGCGTCTTCTATCCCACCTTGCATACCCCATTCGTATAGCATAAGCTCTCAAGAGCAAAACAGGCATGACACGGCTCTTGGGTCAGTTCCCAGAAAGTGAAAACAAGGATTCATGTTGTCTCTCTCTCTCTCTCTCTCTCTCTCTCTCTCTCTGTCTCACTGCATGAGAACATCTGCTGAATGAGTACATATGAAATATTGCTTAGATCAACACAGATATATTTTCTTCCAGAGAAGTCTTCCCTCCCTTCTCTCTCCTATATGTTTTCCTGTTTGTTCTTTGCAAATCATCTCAGTGATGATACTGTTGTAATTTAAAAAACAAAAATCAGTTACTACGACAATGCAAATAATCAATAACAAACAGACAGAGATGATGAGGGACAACTGGACAAACATCACCACCTTCACATTTGCATGCCTGCTAAGTGAGTAAGTGTTTAAGAAGCAGAACTGAATAAAAGATGGAAGATGAAGATGTGTGTTTTTGCTTGATGTGTCTAATGGATGGCTGTGTCAGCTCACCATGGCCTGGTGGTGTGTTGAGGAGCACATGGGACTCATCACTGCAGAGTACACATTTAAGTGATGAACGTTCACAGGAGTTTCCATATACATCAACATGTTTTTTATCACCGCAGTCATAACCCTGTGTTACCAAAGTCAGAGTGTGTCACGAAGGAAATATGGGGCTCAGTTTATTTTTAGAAGCAACCCCAAGTTGAGCCCAAGAATAATAATGGGGTTAGCAAAACTTTTTACAGCTCCTGGGAAAGGCAAGCTGTGAGGGTTATCACACATAGCCTGTGCTACTAACATCCCTAGGACCTTTTTTCCCCTAAAGCATACTGTTTAGACATAAATCATGAGCTCCATGTTGGATATTTAAAGTGAGGTAACATGTTTGATGTTCCCATGTCTTGTATGGCAGAGCCATGTGTGACTGTAAACATAGTGTGGGCCTTTTGAACCTGGACTCCAGGGGATCTTTGAGTTCTGGGTGGCAGAATGATGGTGGGCAGAGACTGAGAGACCACCCCCTCTGGTAGTGTAAACACAGTGATGCCACATGGAGCCAGTGAGAGAGGGGGAGAGAGAGAGGGAGTGTATGTGTGCATGTATGTGTGCTTGTGTGTGTGTATGTTTGAGAGAGAGTGTGTGTGTGTGTCTGTCTGTCTGTGTGTGTATGTGTGTGTTTGTGTGTGTGTGTGTGTGTGAGAGAGAGAGAGAAAGAGAGAGTGTGTGTGTGTGTGTGTGTGTGTGTGTGTGTGTGTGTGTGTGTGTGTGCATGTGTGTGTCTGTGTGCGTCTGATAGAGAGAGACAGGGAGATGCACATTTGTGTCAGGGGATAAACCCCTCTGTGTGCCAGGGGATAAACCCCTGTGTGGCATCACTTGTTGAAAAGAAATATAATTTTAAAAAGCTTCATGAAACTCTTAAAAGTTTGTGTATTTGCGGTTTCCCATGCCTCACTGAGTGGCCTGTGTTTCAAGCTCCTTTCCCATGTCTTAAAGCTCAATTGGGTGGCAAATCTCTCAGCATTCCCCCTGCAAAGACTCCCTCTTATGGGTAAGAAAACAACACACTGGCCAGTAATCACTTCAACATGTGTGTGTGTGTGTGTGTGTGTGTGTGTGTGTGTGTGTGTGTGTATGTGGGGGTGTGAGAACGAGCCTTGGATTTTGCATGTGGAAGGGAGTGTATGGGGGTGGGGGTAGATGCCAAAGAAAAGAGGGGGGAGAGACGGAGAATGCGAGAGAGAATGAGAGGAGCAACATGTAAACAAACAGGAAAATAAACAAAATAATATAAATAAAAACTTGTGCATGTGTATATATGCACCATCATTCATCAGGGTCTGTGAAGTCCATCCATCTGACCTCACATTGTTTCCTGTTCTGATTCCTGGCCGTTACTGCAGTTGGTTCAGCTTCCTGTGATGTGGGGCTGAGAGCCATTCCCCAACAGCAGGTTGACACTATTGGCGGGGGCCGGAGACACAGAGCCTGCCTACGCACTTATGAGGGACACTTTATCATAAACAGCTGCAGCTCTCCCCACTCAACCTACCTCCCAGGGCGTGTGTGTGAGTGAGAGAAAGAGAGAGAGAGAGTGTGTGTGTGTGTGTGTGTGTGTGTGTGTGAGTGTGTGTGAGAGAGAGAACAAAAGGGGTGTGTGAGAGTCAGCATAACAGCTAAACAATATCTGCATGAGAAAGAAAAGGAGAGTGACAACACTAATGACTATGTATGTATTTTTGCCCAAAACCTATTATAGCCATCATCCACCACTGTTGTTTTATCAGTCCAGAGCCAGCAGGAATCGCACCACACTGTTCCATCTCCTCTGCTGGGTGTGAAGGGTGTGAGCTTCTTCGTCCTGACCGAGCAACTCCACAAGTGCCGTCGCCTTTCCTGCGAAGAGGATGATTTAAACGCTCTGTAACACACACACACACACACACACACACACACACACACACACACTCACACACATACATACAGGGGCCAGGCTGGGAGCAGGTGGTAGAGATGGTGTTGGTGATAGGGTCAGTGGAGTCCTTCTTAAGGCAAGGTGCCAGTGATTGGTGTGATTCAGGGGCTCAAAGGTCTCTCTCTGCCCTGGATTTTCATCTGGTTGGGCTCTCAGTTGCATTAATTCCTTCGATGTTCCCCACATATACGATAGCTGGACAGATAGATAGGGGCAATTCCACGCAAACTGTCATATCCATAACGCCAACAAAATGCCATTATATGTATGATGCGAATGATTATGTGAATGTGAGTTTTATTAAATTTCTTCGACAACCAAGAAGAGTGAATGCTCAAATTTGATCTAATCATCATTCACATCATACCATACCATGGCATTGCGCTGGCATTTTGGAGGTGACAGTTTTGCATGGAGTTGGCCATAGATAGATAGATTGATCCTTTGTTTATCCCCAAAAAAGGAAAATTCAATTCAAAACACGTATCCAAGAGTGAAAAAGGGTGGGCTGTCAAGAAAGGGTGGGGACACGGGATTCGGGATCGCCGCTATCGGGGCCGAGGTTTGACCCTGAAGGGCACACAGTCTAAAATTGGACAGGGAGGGAGTGAGAGTTTTCACCGACTTTGGACTTTTCCTGTCTCTGGGTCATTTTCACAGAATCCAAAAGCTCACGAGAGAGGTCGCCAGTTTAGATGTGGTTTTGTGTGGACAGGGAGGAGAAGAATGTCATTACTGAAAAAAGAATAGTGTGTGTTCATGGAAACATCTAGATTATTTTTTTTTTTGTCAGCTTCCCATGCAGCTTCCTTAAAGTTATTGTAAAGTCTATAAAAAAAAATGTTTTGTTTGTGTGTGTGTGTGTGTGTGTGTTCCTGTTGTGTATTAAACATGTTGACCGCTTTGTGAAGCTGCACAAAAGAGAGCCATGTTGAGTTTATTTTTCTCGTTTTTCCTTTAGCCTGTTTGACAAATGTAGGCCACAGATGCGTCAGTGTCGGAACATTAAGTAGTGAGTCTTTTGAGAGACACAAGCACGCTATGGTGAAACATATGAAAGACACGGTAGAGAACGTCACAAGGAAATGACAGCAAGAAATTACAACACTCAGCTTTTTGCAGATAAAAAGCAGAGAGCGGGCGGGAGAGAGGCCAGAACGAGAAAGGAGTGACGTAAATACCTTAAGGTGAAGCCAGTGAGGAATAGAGCCAGCATACTGAGGCGCCATCCTTCCCTCCTTTCTCCTCCCCTTCTAAGTGCCTCCTCTCTCTCTCTCTCTCTCTCTCTCTCTCTTTCCCTCCCGCAACTGGCAGCGAGTCCACAGCAACACATGTCTCTGATCAAGTGCATCCTGCGTCATCGCTCAGTAAACTTCGGAGTCCAGGAAGCCCAACAGAGAGCACATTCATTCCTGCCGAGGCCGTGTGACCGAGTGTGTGCTTCATTATGCTTTAACAAGAGTGCCCCCGCACCACCTCTACCACCAACACCAAAACCACCCACACCCACTCAAAACTCCCTAACCCCCTTTCTCCGTCTCCTTGGCCCCCAACACAACTCCCTCCATCTCCAACCACACACTGCCAGATCCTGTGCCATACAACCAGGAGGGGAGCTGTGTTTCAGTAGCATGTGTGTTTGTGTGTGTGTCTGCCAGACTGTGGGTATATGTGTATAGATGTGTATGTGTGTGTGACTGTGTGCATGTGTGCGTCTGTGTGTGAGAGTGAGTATTTGGGGGGGGGGGAGTGTATTTACTAGCTGACTATGTTTGTGGAGGAAGTTCATGAGAGGGAAAAATGCATTGGGGCACATTGGGGCAGTACTTGGAGGCACAGTTTGAAAAATGAGGACATTTTTATGCATTCACTTCATGCAGCTATTCTAAACACACCGACATCTTGGCTCCAACACTCCAACAAGTTTATCACATCACAGGGTCACCATTACAAAACAGGAAACCTTTAAGAGGCTATGTGTTGGGCTAAGAATATCTCAGCCTGTACAGCAAAAGCTTAGGAATGCTGAGGTCAGGAGTCCAAAACCCAGGATGTAGAAATTCCCCTGAAATGCATGACCTCACTGTCCCATACGAACGTTAGTTCATAGAGAAACATCTGCTATATAGCTTAATGTCAGTGTAAAAGAATGGGGCAGGTTCTAGTCTAGCCAGTGTAATCTGTTTGAGGATTAATATAATTTAAAATGTGCACTCCACAAGAATGGCAAGAAAAAAAATCTTGGCCTTTCAGGAGTGAGCTTAGAGAGATGACATTTTATTATGCAGAATTTGAGATAAATGGTCCATTTGCAATCTTCATTCTGTCTGTGTGAATCTTTCTATCTGCCTAGTGTTGCTGGAGATCTTTGCTGCAACCTGACTCACCAAACCTTACTCACCTGTGGTCCATTGATCCCAGCTTGGATAAAACTGATTACAGGTACCTCTGCATGGCTGGAGTGAACCCTTCAGACAAGAGGTCAGATGTGCACTTTGGTACACATGAGCTGTGCAAGTAAGTCTTGTTTGCTTGGGGAGTAAATTCAAATGAAAGAAAGAAAGAGAGAATGAATGATTGAATTCAGTAGTGAATGAAATAAGGATATCTGTCTGATTTGAATCTCATGCCTTCTCTCTCTTTCTGCCTTTCTTTCTTTTTCTCTCTATCCTTGTGCTAATACATTCATCCTGTGACATGCTTGTTCAGAAATTTAATTTTGCAGTGAGTGAACATTGCTGTTCTGCTTTTGGACATTACAGCTCTCTCACGCCAAGTCCAAGCATTTGAACAGAGCGTGTGTGCTCTCCCTAAATGCTTGTATAGGCTTAGTGTGGTTGGAAAGCAGTATTCCATTTGGGGAACCTACAGGGGCTCACTTAAAACACAGAACCACCACGTGGATGCCATGCTGGGGAGCACACAGAGGATCACTTATGCCTTGCAAGAGGCCATCCAGACCATGAAACAGAGTGTCCTTGTTTTGGTCTTTTTTTATGTCCACACAACAATGGTGAAAGCAGAGTTTGCATAAACACTGAAAAGTTTAGTTGCGTATTCTGAAAAATACACACTTTTAAAAACAAATTTTTCAGAGCTCATTTCATAGGAGAAATTCTGTTCATCCAAACTTGTTTGGCTGATGTTCACAAATAAATTATTTGAAGAATTTATCTTTCATATTGGCATTGTTTTGATATTATTACCTCCACCAAGGAGGTTATGTTTTCGTCTGAGTTTGTCTGTTTGTCTGTCTGTGACCAAGATAACACGAAAAATACTGCATGGATTTGGATGAAATTTTTGGACAACATGTTAGGTCAAGGAACAGAAGATTAATTTTTGGGTGGTGACCCGGAACACCGTCTGGAATTTGTTTAGGGTCAGTTACCCTATATTGCCTTGGTGCAGGTCTGCACTCTCTAAGTGCTTTGTAGTTTCTGCTAAATGCTATGATTTGAATGATGTTGTAAAGTGAAGGAATACAATGAGTGAAGGAAAAACATTGTTGCTGTTGCAGGCCTTAAGTTGGACCAGTCCCATGAAGCTCAAAGGTGGGGCCTTAAAACGACCATCCATTTTCACCTCACAATATAAACAATGTTTACCTTGTATGCCTGTGTATATATTTTGTTCATTTCGGATTTGTCCCAAATATGTAATGCAGCTTTGAAGTGATATGGACACATTTCAAGATTACACGAATTACATACAGATTTTTGGAAGACTGACAAAAGTTTGATTGTGGAAATTTGCAGATATTCATGATATATACTCAAAAGAGCAGAGGCCTTGAAGTTTGCTTAGCAAGCAAAGTGAAGACTACAGCAACCTTGCCCCCAAAATCCCTCACAATACATCATTTCTGTTTAAAATGTATATTTCTGTTGCTTACCAGGCATTTGTTTCCCAACACCATAGTTGCTGACTAGTTTAGTCATCATCAGTGGTTGGCAATAGGCAATTGCATTGCAACCATTGAAATTGCTAACTTAGTAAGAACCAGTGGTGTTGAAAAACCCATGCCAGTGGAAAGGCTTTAACCATTTGCAACCCTGAACCAATTTTATATGACTTATGTCAAGTGTGTGTGTGTGTGTGTGAGCGCACGTGTGTGTGTGTGTGTGTGTGTGTGTGTGTGTGTGTGTGTGTGTGTGTGTGTGTGTGCAGTTAATGCTCCCAGAGGAATGCCTCCAACAGCTGCAGCACACTGCATAGTTCAAGGATGCAGTGTCCTAGCTTAATTAATACAGGCTTTTCCACCTCATAACGCACACAGAATGCCTCACAGAATGACTCGGGAGAGAATGCATTCTATGGAAAAGTGTTGCAAGGAGTAGTCGGCATCACTATCATCACAGAATGACTCGGGAGAGAATGCATCCTATGGAAAAGTGTTGCAAGGAGTAGTCGGCATCACTATCATCATGACTTCTAAACTGAACTGCAGAAATGCGGTTTAATCGGCTGTGGTGGTCCACCATGCATGTTGAGCAAGGCGCCACCATTGTCACTGCCAAGGACATGAGTTCATTTTCTCAGGGAGCTTGAGTGCTGACCACACATCCATCATCTCCATGTTCCTGGCTAAGTTTGGATGGAAGGTTTGTCAGCATGATTAAACTTGCCGGAATCTCACTGGTTGCACCACTGTGTGAAACAGCGTGGACATTCCCACTCGAACGCCATGTGTGTTGTTTCCTGGTATTCACTGTCTCTGACTCAGTGAAGTGGACCCCTCACGATCAGCCTGTGGGAGTGAGTGACTGAGTGAGTGAGACCCTCCACTACCCCCACCCCCACCCCCCAGGGCCCTCTGTGTCATCGGTGCAGGATGGGTCATGTTTATGGGAGTCTGACAGCTTCTTCCTGTATCCCAGGCCCCTAGGCTTGTCCCAGGCTCCTCATTGGGCTGGGACAGAGAACGTGTGGGAGGGCGCAAGAGAGACGGAGAGAGAGAGAAGAAAAAAAAAATGAGTGAAATGGGGGGGGAAGGGTACTTTGCGCCCACTCAATTGAATATAATTTCAGCCTAGATTCTGTCTTTTTCTCCTTCTTTTTTCTATATTCCACTCTTTATTTTTCTTTCTCACTTCATCTCCATCTCTGACTGTATCTCCTTCTCTCTCCCTCTCTCTCCCTCTGTCTCTCTCTCTCCCTTTCTCTCTCCTTTAGCGCTGTCTTATTTTGCTGAGCAGGCCAATGTAAACTCTTGCTTCCTGCCCAGAGCGTAGACAGGCGCTTGGGGAGGAGAGATGATCCCCTTGTGAAGCGAAGGGAAAAGGCTTCTTTTTCTCAACACACACATACATAAATAGATACGCAGAGAGCGAAAGTGGGAGAGAGAGAGAGAATGAGAGAGAGAGAGAGAGAGGCTGTGTGGGGACGAATATACACAGATGAGAGAGAGAGAGAGAGAGAGAGAGAGAGAGAGAGAGAGAGAGAGAAGTTTGGAATGTTAAACACACTCTTTATGGCATGGGCTGCAGCCACTTTTGGTAAATTACAGAGAATGTTCCGGCACTTGGAAACACGCAGCACACAGTTCAGAAAAAGGTATCAGGTTTCATAGCCAAACATCTTATTATCCCAGTGGAATGAGCGTAGGGGAACACTTGCTTGCCGTTTCCATTTTTCAATGCAGAGAGAGAGAGAGAGAGAAAGAAGGACAAAAATACACAGTCTGATCATTCTGCATTGGTTTCATTTAAAGTGAATCCTCTTTGACACAGTGGCTCGCTGACATGTTGCCCCAACACTTCCATTGGACTCCTGACAGAAAACCCTGAAACAGACTGTGACTTATCCTTTGGCAGGCTGTGTGTGCGTGTGTGTGTGTGTCTGTGTGCCTGAGTTTGTGTGTGTGTATTATGACACATACACATGGCACAAAGATAAGCCTTCTATGTAGTGTCTGAGCGGACGGCGTAATCAGATGATCATGACTGCCAAGCCAGTGGTGTCATTTCATAAAAGCCCCAGCAACACCCATGCCTCTGGGTAGGTTACAGGTCTGTTCCCTGCTTGGGCTCTGTCCCACACTCAGTTACTTACACAAACACACACACACATACACACAAGCACACACACACACACACACAGCTGGTTTGTTTTATTGAGCTCTCTAGGAGACATACTAGCCACCCCCCTTCCCCACCCTTCGCCTCCCCTCGTGTTTTCCCGCAGGAGTGCTACAGAGCCAATCGCAGTCCTCAGAAGCTCCCTAAAAAGCGCTGGACCCACTCCTCCACAGCGTCCTGTTCTCCCAGAAGATGTTGAGTCAAGCATCCTTCCTCTCCTTCCCTTCCAGCTATGCTGCCTTATGCACTGGACACAGACCATTATTCTCAGACCTGCATATCTGTCAGAGCTCTCGGGCTATCTCTGTGACTAGAGAGGGAAATCAAATTATATGTTATACATGGATGTAGGAAAAACACACACAAACACACACACAGACACTCTTTTTCTCGCACTCTCTCTCTCTCTCACACACACATACACACACACACACAGTCACTGTGTTCCAATAAAAGGCAGCTAGTGGAAGAGTTTACCTCACCCCCTGCCTACGCACCTAGCGCGGCGTCTGCCCGCCTGCCTGCCTGCCTGCCTGGCCTCAAGCACCCAGAGCACCATGGGAAAGTCAGCCGAGCGCTCTCTGAGTCACCGTCTGGCACTCAGAGACGTTCACACAAGTCCTCCTGCTGCCCAAGGGGAGAAAGAGAAAGAGAGAAGGAGAGAGAGAGAGAGAGAGAGAGAGAGGGAGGTTTGGTGTTATTGACGATGCAACAGCACTTATGGGTTGCTTGCCGGCGAAGCAGCATTGGCAATTCTTGGACTGGGAGCTCAATGAATGCTCAGGAGGTGACGTAGAGTGGGGGGCGTCAGGCTCTGCTCTGCTAAAAGAGCAACCAACCCATCCATAGCAGCTACAGAACAGCACTCACACACACACACTTAATGGGAATGTAAGGGGGTAAAATAATTGAAGGAGTATTTTTTGGACTGCGAATAAAGGGAGGAAATGTCTGGACACAAATAATCAACCAAGCATACATACGCACAGCAAATTCAAGTTATGAGTCAGTTTATTTACACAGACTGTGTGCATGCATGTGTATGTGTGTGTGTGTGTGGGGGGGGGGGGGGGGGGGAGAGAGAGAGAGAGACAGTCTCTGAGTGAGTGAGTGGGTGTGTATTGAGTGACAAGTTCTGTAGCTGAGCAGGTGCACTCACAGTTGTCTCAGTTTGTCATTCCCTGTGCTCACCTGTCCACCTGCCACTTGACAAACATTGGTGACAAATGCAAATACACACCACGCACCCATACACACACACACACACACACACACATACACACAGTTTCACTTACTGCTTGACACACACAATATCTACAGTTACCAATGTTCACAAGCAGGTGTGTGTCCACTTCCTATTGTGCCTCCAATGGCAACTTCACAACTGGGGCAAAAAAGGCCTCTCAAATGAAAAGCAGCGGCTCTACTTAAGCTTCCGATAGAGATCGAGGATTTATTCCCACTAACATGCCACTCCACCCTCCCTAATTACCTCCAGACTTCCTTCATGTGGTTTCGTGCAGTTAAAGATAGACAGAGATAAACTGGCCTTGCGCATTGATATGTAGAGTGATGACAGAATAACTGCTCTACGGGTAACATTTACATTGAGTCCCTCAGCAGATATATTTATCCAGAGCCTTCTCTGAAAATAGCACCTCACGGTTTTGGCTCGGCTAGCGTGTTAGCTGTGCCTCTGGACTGCCTTCCTCAGCCTGCAGTGGTGATCGCAGGCCAAATGACTCGTGTCTGTCCTGTGTTTAAGTTAGAGCCTGTGGAGGTAGTTTCTTTCTCAGTCAATTCAGTTGTGAAGAGTTTATGGAATAAAACTGCACACACACTGCACTGGAATGAACAGGACTGATTCTTGAACTTTAAGCAACTTCTTCGGTCAAAAGGAGGAATTGCTCTGTGATCTAAACAATATGTTTGGTAATTGTAACTAGTTGGTCTTTGGAACAAGAATGAGGACATGAACTATTTTTTTTCTTACAAACATAAATAATTTTATTGAAATGTGAATTTAAGGGCAAGGGCAAATGGGGAGAAAAGCACATATTTTATAAATTGACATTGAACATGATTACAAAAAACACTTTAGAGATTGCACTATACTTTTTGGTTTCCAGAATACTTCAAAAATGCTTAAAACCATTAAAAAATAGTTCTTTAAGACACACAAAAGCTGTGAACCTGCAAGCGGACATGACCCGATCAGTACAAGGACCAGGAATGCTACAATCAGGTCAAAGGAGTTTTCATTACGAATCCATCTGAATGGTCCCAATTATGAAGCTGTGTTACTTCAAAATTCATTTTACACCAAATACTAATACTGCAGCCAACATGTGACAACCTACTGAGGTATTAAGTCAACTCTTTGGTTAAGAAATAAGATTTGGTTTATCATAGAAATACAGATCAAAGTATAAAATATGGCTATCTGATTTCCTCTCAGTTCTTCTGCTTAGAAATTGTATGAGGAATCTGGAGGGAACCATTAACACTTTGTGGTAAATTCGAGTGCATTACTTTAAAAAGCAGAACCATCAGACAAAGCACATCATCAAATAGCCAGTGAGAGTTTTTTTTTTTTTAAATGGACCTTAAAGAGGTCTGTTCATATCTTTGGTCTCACTAGAAATATGTGACAATCCCTCCTACTGAGTTTACACCAAACAGCAACGACATCTCATCTGTGTCAGTCTATCTCCCTCTGCTCTGCTTTGCAAAACAACAAGTGGATCTCACCTGTTATCAGCCCTGTGAAGGCCAGTACCACTACACCTGTTAGCACCCTGTCTTTATGCTACCCCACAGGGAACAGCTGTGCATGCATGCGTGCGTGTGTGTGTGTGTGTGTGTGTGTGTATGTATGTGTATGTGTGTGAGAGAGAATTAGTAACTGTGTGTGCATGAATGTGTCTGTGAGAGAGAGGAAAACAGAAAAAAACAAACAGACATACCCAGCAACCTTGCCCCCCACCCCCCAACTCAAAGCCTTCCCCTACCCCCCACCTGACGGCAGCTGTCCCTGGTCGGCGGTTGTCTTCGTCAGCCTGCACCGAAGGCCGCTCTGGAATAACAATTAGTCAGCGAAGCGCCATTTCTCCGCCAGTGCACCGCTCCCCTAGTCTGCAGCTCCAGGGAGCCTTCTGATGGACGGGGCAGAGAGTGAGAGGGAGGGAGGGAGGGAGCAAGGCAGGAAGGCACAGCCGAATGTTGAGCAGCTGCTGCTCAGTCCCGCTCTCGAAGAAGGCACACATTTTGTTGGCTTTGCATTTTCAGCAACAGAAACCCACTGTCCAAAAACAACAACAACTACGAAAAAAAAATCTGTCTCTCCAGCACTGAAGTGAATTGTTCCGCTATGGGTGAAATGACTGCACGTAAGAGACGTAGCTGCGTTTTCTTTTTTTTCTTTTTCTTCGGTCATGTGATTTGTGGGGAAGTTAAGCAGATGGGGGGGCAAAGGTGACCACCCTCCTCAACCCCAAACCCAACCTCCTTTTTTCCCCATGTTCTCCCAGAATGCCTTGCGTTCAGATTGCGGGCACGCTACAGCCGGCAGAGCTGTGCTTCTGCAGCAGGGACATGCGGCTGAAGGTGCGCGAACAGGTGCCACACTGGTACTTCTTGACATCGGCGTGTGTCTGCAGGTGGGCCCGCAGGTTGGAGCGGTCAGCAAAAGCACGGTTACAGTGCGGGCAGGAGAAAGGGCGCTCGCCTTTGTGAAAGAATTGAGAGAGGGAGAGAGAGAGGGGTTACAGGCTAGTCTACAATTACACTCTATCACACAAACTACAAACAAACAAATAAATCAATATACGCCCTAGGTCTTCACCACAAGTGCCACTATCTGTACATAAATGGATCATTTTGCCAGATGGGTGATGAGTTTTGATGCAAATGTGTTGAAATATATTTATCTATCAAAAGATGATGGTGGCTTGTGAAGACTAGCCTCAAGGTGACGAATTTCCCTAAAATATCTTAACTCTTTGATGCAAATACTGTGCAAGCAAAGCTGAGCATTCCCAACCGTCCCAACAACATCTGTATGCAAACAGGTCTACCAAGCACAGACCACTGTGTTTAGGGCTGTTGCAGTCAGTCACAAACATTTTTGCAATCAATGTCAGGCCGTCAATGAGGTCCATTACATAGTGCAAAGTCCCAACATCCACCACTTCCACCCGGCAAGCACACAGTCCCCCATTAACAGGGCACCTGATAACTAACCTTGACTCAATCAGGCTGCTAATTCAATTAAAATGCAGGGAAAACAAGCGACCTGCCAGTGTAAACGATAAGACACAGGAGGCCCTTGATCTCCTTGTTCTCATGGAGAGTTCCACCATTGCCCCTTGGGGACTGGCGATTGGATTAGTCCCGCAGATGCATTGTTCCAGAGTGCTACTGACACAATGCCAGATCAATGAGCAATGGCCTGAGCACCCATTACATGTGATGGCTGTCTGCCTCACACCAGTGGGAGGTGAAGCTAATCAACTAGCAGAGCCTCTAAGACTTCCTTTCACTCCACACTGCGAATAGACTGGGAACAAGTACCTATGAATAGGTTCAGCACTTGATTACGGTAAAGAGAGACAACTGCCCTTAGAGCTATTAAACAGAAGTACTGGCTAGAGTCAAGGAGACTCTGAATGTCTTGTCAACATTTCAAACAACAACAACAATCCAAGTTAAGCTGTCAAGATCATCTCTGCAATGCTATATCTCCACTCATCTGATATGTCTCACCAAACCTGCTTTCTGTTTCAACATTGCATGGAATAGTGTGTATTTTTCACACATAACCTGTTGGAAAAAAACTTGGCTGTGATTCAGTGCAAGTCAGACAAGTCTGAACACTGTGACACTGTGAGAAGCTGACTGATCCTGATGATCAGGCATAAACAGGGTTGTGTACCTGCATGTATGTGATTGTGTGTGTGTGTCTGTTTTCTATTCCTCACCTGTGTGGGTGCGGATGTGACCCCTGAGCAGCCATGGCCGGGAGAAGGCCTTGCCGCAGGTGGGACACACGCAGGGCAGCGTGTGTGAGCGGATGTGCATCTTCAGGGCGCCGAGGCTTGTGTACTCTTTAGGGCAGTGCTTGCAGAAGAAGGCTGGCCTGGCAGCAGCAGTGACAGCCGTGGCCTCCCGCGGCTCTTCCCTGGCACCTGCCCGGCTTTTGCCGCTAGTGGATCGGCGTGGTCGCTGAGGGGGCCTGTAGTTCTCTGTGGATTCAGGGCTGGGGGGGTCAGAGGTACGTCCCCCCTCATCTTCCTCTCCGCTACTACTGCTACTACTACTACTGCTGCTGCTGCTGTTACTGCCGCTGAAGCTGGATGGAGAACTGAGGTCCAAGGGGGCTGTGGCGGAGGACAGGCTGGCAGGGGACATAGGGAGTTGCAGGGCTGGAAGCAGACTCACGTCCCATAGCAGACCAGCAGTAATGCAGGTCACGGGTAGGCTGCTGTCGCCTGGAGCAAGCTCAGCCAGCGGATACCTCTCCATTGCAGCGTCTGGGGTGGGTAGAATGAAAAGGGTTAGCATTAGAGAGATTTGCTTAGTCAAACAATCAGCTCAACAAAATTTTACACAAGTCTTAGCTACTTAATAGGCGCTTGCTCCTCATATGCATCGAGTCGTTTTTCGAGCAGAGTCGTCAAATAATAGGTGGTCTGTCTGGTTTGAAAATTCCTTACATGGAATGATGAACTAGTGGTAGTCGAGCAGGCGCCCTTTCCCAAACACCCAATACCCTAACCAGTATAGTCAACGTTGAAGACCGTTATTTGCAAACTGTTTCCCCGTCATAATTTCCAGTTCCATTTTAGCATATCTTTGATAAAAATTAATGTTGAAACAGAATTACGAAACAATACATTAACCAAAGGAGTGGTCTACGCATGACCTACATATTGCAATAATCTGTATTAATCGAAATAAAAAATATTTACATGGCTTTGAAACTTACCATTTTGATCCTCAAGTTCGCTGTAATTTGGTCTCTTGCTGGTAAAATACTTTTTCACGAGGAAAGACCGCGGCATGATGATCTTTCAAAGTTATGTCCTTTCAGTTTACGATAGTCGACGCCTCAGAGTAACTTTGGCTGTAAAGGAATTGAGAACTGGGTCCAAACTGTCCGACTCTGGCTGAAATAGGCTCCTAGATTTCTAAGTGCAAAGTCCTCATGGAATGTGATGCGTATTTACTAGTGTCTTCGAACTCTAATTAGAGCGGCCGCTAGTTCCCAGTCAACATGTTCACAATTAGTCAGTCTGCGGGCTGCTCATCTAAAACTGTCTGTCATGAGAGTGGGTGTAGGGTGGTTGAGTCCCGCCCTGAGGCACAGCCCTCCACCGCAGTTCAGCAGCGTCATTGGTGGCACATCTCTCAAAGCTCCAAAGGTGTAAACGGCAGCGAGGTTTTCAAAAGGTAAACTGATCACATCAGTTGTCCGAGCCCTGCGAATTTCCCTTACGGGCTAGGTGAATAAGTTTTTGATGATAAACACGCCCATACTTGGAGGTGCTTTGTCCACCTGCTCATAGAATCAAAGTGGAGACTATTCAAATGCAATAGTGCCACAGTTCTGCACCTAAACACTCAAACATGCAGATTGTAGGCTACAATAGGCCTGTAGGACAACTTGACACTTTTGTTACAGTAGCCTACATATCCTCGCCCTTGCAGTCAACAACAGGAATTTGACATCTGATTAAAATAGTGTCCTTACGCCAATTTGTGAATAGGCTGCGTAATGGTCACGCAGGTATTCAAGAAGCAACAGTTTGATCACCCATACACAAAATAACCTACTGGATCGATATATTGTATGACAGCTGTTTATTAATATTCGTGATAATGGTCATCTTTGCATGCAATTCCCACAGATGACAGATTAAAATAATCCTCAAGATAAAATGCTGCAGGCGACAATGTATCAACAACGGGGAAATCTTACCTGTGTATCTGTGTCAACAAAGCGCACCTTGCAACTCATTGGCAAATAAAAATCACAGTGCGCGTTGTGTCAGTATTTGGGAAGGGAAACTGCATCCTCTGCTGTCAGAAGATGGTAATTGCAGTTGAATGGCCACATCCTCAGCATAACACAGGGTGGCAGTAAGACAAAAGTGGTCTCCAGTTTTTGAACCAGTTCATTGTGGCCACAACAATTGTCCAGTTAAATAAAACTTAATTATCAAAATTTAAATTTGAATTTTTCAACAAGCTTTCATGGAGGCCACAAGAAGTAACCTGTAAAGGAGACCCAATGTTTGAAAACTGTAGCCTATTGTAAAACTGTGTAAAACGGTTGGAGCAAAAGTATTTGGTAATAGCATATTTATAAAGTACTAACATCTTCCCCAGAACATTACATTGTTGTGCATTCTTCCACCCTCTCGGTCTTACTGATATAAAAAATCTGACATTCCTGTGGCTTAGTCTGAATAGATATTAGTTCACTTTCCTCCTTCAGTGATTTGAGCACATTTTGTCCATCAGTGACAATGCCTGGAAGAAAAGGATGTGGAAATACATACACACACTCTCACTTCAGATCCTTGCATAACATAACATGACATGGGTGTGATGGATTGTTATTTAATTTTATTGTCTAAATACAATGAAATAAATATAAACATGAAAGATGATTTTCAATTTGGGCAGGGTGAAAAGTAGCCTGCTGGAGCTGCACCAGACTCTTTCACGTGACTTTGTGCAAAGATTCTGGACAGTGATATGTTTTCCTTGCAGTGAGTGAGCACTTAATTTGAACTTCTGCCTTCAATTTATATCTGCTGATCAGCTGGAGAGTACTTTAATGTAAACTGTAGTAAAATACAATATTGAGTGGAGACCTCTGAGATGAAAATCAGGGACATTTCCCTGAATTTTCTCTGTGGACAATCTTATTTCTACAGACGATATCATTAAAATAAGGAACGTTTTAGCTTTCTTGTATTTTACTGGGGACAGACCACCAATATCGGGGACTGTCCCCGAAATCGGGGTCATCTGGTCACCCTAACTCAGAAACAGCAACAGAATGTGAGGAAACAACTGTATTGCCATCATGTGACAAAACACCTCAACATTATGTAGTCCAGATCTCCTCTGAAATTAGCATTCAGATCAACTAGCCTAGGCATAGCTTTCCCATAATCTTATGTTTCACCTAGCCTGGTTATAAAACCAGACCCTCATTCCACACTTTTGTTTCGCACAGGTCTGGACATTCGTTAGTGAGGTACGATTGCTTGCTTGAGGTGTTTAAGTTTAAAAAGACTCGATCAGCCCCTGACTGATAGCTTGCCTTGACTGATAGCATTCTAGCTCTGCATTCACAAAGCCTGCATTCTAGCGCTGCATTCACGAAACATTCGCTGATTGGACAGGTTAAAATGCATCTTGACACAATGAGCTCAATGGGATCAAATTCAGACTGGTACTGTAGGGAGATGATAATCAAGTACTAGGAAGGCATGGCCAGGCTAGGTTTTCCCATGTGTGGCTTTTGTATGAAATGAAACACAAGTTAGTGCAAAGTTGTACTCAAGACAACTCAAAACTGAAAGCGTTCTGTGAGAACTGTGTGTGTGTGTGTGTCTGTGTGTGTTTCTGTTCCACTTAGGCACTGGCTTTTCTGGCACCTGCTCTCTGCATGCCAAGGACAAACTTTTCATGGCCTTGTAAGGGATCTGTTATGGAGAGTAAATGTTTTGATATGCAGGATACAGTGTATGAAAAGTACCTGTTTTGAAGCTGCTGATCATGTAGCACTCGTTGTACTGGAAGGTTTATTGAGCAAGTGTGAAGGGATTTCATAGGGTGAATGATCAAGAGAGAGGGGAAAAAGTAAATGTAATTTTAATGAGTAATCTATTCTATTAGTTGCTCGTCATTGGTTTCCGACAGCAGTAAGAATTAAATTCAAATCCCACATTCTTGGCAAAAGGATACTTCCTGGATCTGCACCTTGGCATCATAACTCTGTGATTCAGCTCTTCGTTTCCTCTTGCCTACTGTACTTCTCTGATGAATGGCTGGTATGTCAGCTTTAGGAGGTCATAATCAAGGCTCATCTCTTGTCATAGAAATGGCTTCCTTTATGCTCTTTGTTCTCGCAATAGTTTGGGGATCCTCAAAATTCACCTTAAGACTGTTTACATGTTTTTTTTTTTTTTTTACAATGTTGTGGGGTTTTATGTTTACTGTTATTATTCTATTAAATTCTTTTTTCTATTATTTTTTAAATTATTTTTTTTAGTGTAAGTTTAGTGTTTAGCTTTGGAAATAACAGTAACGTAAACTGCAGTCAAAAGCTATTTTCCCAAAAGCCTACAGACTTATGGGTATGCTATTGCAGAACAGTGGATTAGTCACTATTGTGATTAGATAAGCCTTAACCTCTGATTAATGTTAAATCTATGGCTAAGTAAGGAAATAAGTTGTGTCCAACCCAGTGATCCAGTCTTTCAGAACTGGTCTGAATAAACTGTGCATTCATGGCATCTGAGACACACACACACACAGTGGCCTGCTGTTGATGTTTTGCTGAATATGTCTTGCTTATGTGTATGTATATTTTATTCACATGAGCCTTGAAGAGGGGCTTCAAAAGACTGCATTGGGTAGGCTGTATACAGTACAGTGGTAGTAATATTGAGCCCTGTTAGAACCGCAGGCAAAAAGAGTAGGTGGGATGATGTTGAATGATGTGGTTTCCTGTGTGGTTCCCCTCAGGAACAGGAGGGAGCAGCGGCTTGCCTTGACCCTGAGAGGCGACATTCAAACTGAACCCCGCCTCATATCCCATCATTCCACTGTGTCGACCACCCCCATTCTTAATTTTCATCAGACCTACACTTGATCTTGCCTGCCCAGAGAACACTGTGAATTAGTCTAAACTACTAGTCTATTTTTGGTCCAATTTTACAGGGCCAAACATAACCAATTTCACATTCTTTGTAACAAATATATTTCCCCCATTTCTTATTGGCGATAGGCCTATGATGAACATTATGTCATAACTTTTTTATTATTATAATTATTTTTTTTACTCTTGTAGGCAACTGCCTTTAACCAGTCAACTAAACGTCACAAACATAGATTGTATAGGCTACGCAACAGTGCAGCAATGGCGCGTCATGCTTTACCTCAATACCTTTGGTTGAATTCGGTGTTTAGGCGCCAGCTGCGGCAGCATTCAACAGCCCCTCATCTGGTTACAGGAGTAGGGTATGTAATATCAAACGTCACCGTAACTTTTTCTGAGTGAGTCTTGAAAAAAATGTCTTAGTGTAACGGTCTCTTGTTATGGGTCGGGCTATGGCAGTACAAACAGCCTGCCCACGGAAACCTAGAACTTATCATTATCCAATAGCAAACGCTCACTGGATTTTAAAACGGCGTTGTTCCACCCATCTTTATGCCATAATTTTTCCTTCAAAGAGCCGTTCTTGAGTCAGCCTTCAAACCCTACACCCCTATATTAGAAGGGGTTGGAAAGACACGAAGCTGATTGTGGATCAAGGCATAGGTTGGAGCGTTACCCTCTCTCTACTGAGACCACCTTCTTTGGGTGTGTGTAAAGTGCTGATTGGTCCATTTGCACTGCTGCCTGGATAGAGGCTGTCCTAAGGTTGTTGTTACCACGATCAGCTGTTTGTTATTGTGTACTTGCCCGTCTGACATGGGTCGATTCTGTTGACAGAACACTTGCCTTTCATCAAGAGGAAAGAATAAAAATCTACCTCATTCGACGAAACCGATGTGGTCAAAGCTACCTAATAGCCTATTTATTTGCATTTTAGTTTGGCCATATATTTGACCGAAGAGAAAAATCCAAAGGCAGGTAAGAATGAACAGATTTTGGACAATGTTTTTAAAGGACGAAGCGTCCCCTATGTCTACGGTAGAAATACAGCACTAGTTTAATCTGAGGTTCAAATGGTTAAAAAAGCAGACTTCGAATCGCCAAGGCAGCATCTGTGGGTTCTCCTCTTGGTGTGTATGGAGCTATTTATATCTCAGCTGTGCAGAATAGATCCATTTTTAACAATGAGCCATTTACTGGGATGTAATCAGCCATTTACACAACAGTCGTTTTATAGACTCAAATAATATTCTTTTAATGTACGCTATTTTGGCAAACGTTTCGTTTTAATTATCATATTATTGCATACTGTATTTTTGCTACTATGATTTAAAGAGATTACGTCGCTGTTTTAATTACCTTGACCCAGCCATCTTCCCTAAATGTTAATAAGAAACAGTAGCCCCTTCTCCTTTTTACTAGATGCTCTGCCGCTGTATTTCGCATTTTTGGCTATGTTGCATTTGGAATGGCTACCAACTGAAATGTCCAAGTCGATTAACTGGCAAGTTGGCTGATCAATGTTTATAAGGTCCCTCCCACTTGGATGTACTGATATCCATTGTAGTCTATATGGAGGGCAACTCAGTCTCTAAGACATTTTCTAAAACTTTACTCACATAACTACATGAAGGCAAAACAACTCTTGAAATCGTCTCACAGCCTACTGGGTGGAAACATCCACTCAGCATCCATGAATCAAGACTAACAGAGGGGGAACAACAAATCCAGTGTATCCTCATGACATTTGTTTGCCTCTCTATTCTATTTCATTGCACCCAAAAAAGGGTCAGACACAGCTGCTTCAGATTTGGCAGATATGTCAAACCAAACAAACAAGACCCAGAAAAGAAGTTTGACGAAAATTATTTTAAGTAGGCCTTTTAACCAAGCCTACAACTTTGATTTTCTCATGCAGTTTGAGACTATTGAGGAGGAAGTGATGATAAGACTACAGCTGCAAAAATGTTAATAAGTGTTTCTTAAAGACCAAGATTAGGGCCCATGTCCTCAAATGCCTTCCCATATGGAAAAGACTATCCGAAAACATATGAATATGAAACATATTATTATCTATCCTTGTAGAATAATGTAAGGACCGTGTAAATCCCATAGCCTATATAATTTATATCGTCTCAGCTTGTACAGGGTCATGTGTGTGTCTGTGTGGGTGGTGTCCACACACCCAAGATTGACTTTGTAGTCATGGAGAGATAAAGCAGAAAGTACTTAGAGGTAGTCAGGGGATTTTGAGTCAGCTTCCTTAAAAAAACAAATAGAAAATGACAAACTGATCAATAATTACCTAAATAGTTACAGATTCATTTGGTAGTTGAAAATGTATCGATTAAATATTGGAGCCCCAGACTACTGTAACCCTTTCCCAGTGGTCCCTAAATACACACTCTGCTGGGGAGACTGGCATTGCTTAGCTTGGCCCATCCCCCCAGTAGGGGCGTGGAGCAGATGGACCCAGACAATGCAGCTCAGTTGGGGGTCAACCATGCCATCCAGCAGTGGGCCACACAAGGAAATGACAGCATGCGTCTGCTAGCTTTAATTAATCTGGGAGAAACAAAATGCTATGTTTGTGTCCCTGCATTGTCACCACCCTGTGACACCATTTCACAGTGCCTCCATTGGAAGGGATATGGGCAAGGATGTGAATCAGTCTCGTGTTGTGATCCTGTGCTAAAATTCATAGAGCCTGTAACCTATTTCTCAAAGGCCTCATGAGTATTGAGTCACATTAACTCCTTCTGGTTAAGACATGTGTCTCTGTGACAACTTTAAGATAGCAACAATTTTGGAGGAATGCCTCATAGGATTCTTGAGGCTATTTTTAGGAGTGCGTAATAGGATTCAGTAAATCAAAGTTAATTCTTCAGCTGTATCAATCAGAGAATGACCTCAATATGTTCAATACAGCACAGGCCAAATCCTGAAAAAACATTTTTAGACAAAAAATCATTTTAAGACAAGTACAGCCATACACAGAGCTAGTCCAGAGATCTCCAACAGGTAACTTGGGAGCTACCAGTAGCTCGCCACCTGCTTAAGAGTTGCTCTCCAAAGGGTCAAAGTAAATAAATCTCATAACATAGTCACAAAAGGTATTAAACCTGTACAATCTCTATGAAGTCAAATTCAAATATTTCCTGTTTGGTACAAAATGATTCTTTCCCAGAAAAAAATATTCTCCCCACAAATTTAGATGACACTTTTAGATTTAGATGAGTGTTTGTATTGTGCTGTAAGTGTGTAAGATGGTAAACAGATGTAACATTTGTTTCCAGGCCTGTAGACTGTAGAATAGTAGAAGAGTAGCTTTTGGCCATGTTGATTTTGTAGAAGTAGCTCTCAGAGGTAAAAAGGTTGGGGACCCCTGGTCTAGTCAAATAGAAATATCTAGAAATGGAGTGTTTCAGCCAATTGGAATTGACTTAGACTACAAGCTACACAAGTGCTGCAAGGTAAGATGTTTCATGGTACAATAAAATCAAGCCAGCAACTTATTTAGGAGTTGGTCATGACTACACATTCTTCTGAAACTACTCTTCTTTGAGTGTGAAATAACAAATCATTTAATGTGGAAGATTAGCAAATATCTGGCCTCATCAGGCCTATTTTTGACTGTGGAACATTTACATTACTTTTACATTTATGCATTTAGCAGACGCTTTTATCCAAAGCGACTTACAAAAGAGGATAACATTCAAGCTGCAACACAATGAAAGAAACTAACAAAGAGTGCATATTGCTAACATAAAAAACTGCATTATTTTAGGTAGAAAGTGTAATAGTGTAATAAAAAGTGCAGTATAAAAGAGAAATTAAGTATAAGATGTTAAGTGCATTCTCAGAATTTAGGCCAGGAGATATTCTTGGAAGAGCTGGGTCTTCGAGAGTTTCTTGAAGGTGGAGAGGGTATCAGTTGATCTGGTAGCCCTTGGAAGGTCATTCCACCAGCATGCAACCAAACATGAGAAGAGTCTGGACTGACCTGCGCAAGGTGTTGGCCGTGCTAGATAACTTTCCTTAGAGGAGCGAAGTGGTCGGCGGGTGACATAGGGCTCCAGGAGAGTATTCAGGTAGATGGGAGTAGAGCCATCAATCACCCTGTAGGCCACCATTAGTGCCTTGAATTTGATGCGAGCAGCCATAGGTGATTGCCAGTGGAGTTCAATGAACAGTGGTGTGACGTGCCCTTTTTGGCTGGTTAAAAACTGCAGCTGCAGGTGGAAGACCTACACAAGGTGAATAGTCTGAATAGGCAGTTCTATGTTAGCAATATGCACTCTTTGTTAGTTTCTTTATTGTGTTGTAGCTTGAATGTTTTTTGTAAGTCGCTTTGGATAAAAGCGTCTGCTAAATGCCTAAATGTATGTTAAAATGTGTTTTCCTTTGCCTCTGCCCACCCAGGCCTTTGGTGCAGGTTGCTTTCAACAACTTCACACTTTACCACACGGAGCCCTTCCTGCCTCAGCTACTTTCCTCGAGGAGACGAAGGAACCTAGTGCACCTGAACAACCACCCAACGCACTAACAAATCAAGTGGACCACATCACAGAGACCCTACCTTCTTTTCTATCCAGCAGCAAACCCACCCACCCAGACCCTCACCATGTTCCAACGCCTTACAAGTCTCTTCTTCGGCAGTGCTGAGGATCCTCCTGCAGTTCCAGTGACCAGAACTCATGAGGAAGATGACGAAGAATGGCAGCTCGTCAACCTCAACGGTGGGTAGCTCTGTGGGCAGGGAATAGGGCAGTAAATGGAAATGGCATTGGCTATATTGTTGGAAATGATCAAAAGGGACGTGTTGGCTCCCTGAAACTGAAAGGCGTCCTGACATTTGAGTTTATGCCTTTGTGTGGAGGAGGCCTATGGCTATGTTGTACAGTAGAAGGGAAAATGGTTGGAATAAAGGGGATGGTTGTTTTCTGTTCTCTGTGTCTGACAAATATTTTCTTGGCATATTTTCTCTTCTTTCATTTGGTTTGCAGAATGTGATATCTCCCCATGTACTAACCTTAAAATCCATTCAACAACAAGCAAGCCATGAAATTGTCTGTGTTTGATCATGCTCCATGATGATTTTGGAGACACTTTTCCCATCCATTCCATGGAGTTGTGTATCTTTCGTCCCTCTGTAGAAGCAGAAGTCCCCAGTGGATCCAACTCCCTGGCAGATGTAGCAATGAACCAGCCCAGCCTACTTGTGTGTCCTTCTCAGTCTAGCCAGTCCACTGAAGAGAGTGCTGTTAGCCTCATGAACAACACCAGGTAGGCCCAATGTTAAAATGTGGGACACTTGTTGTAAAGTGAAATCATCTGTACTATAACACACTTCTAGTAGGCTACCCTCTACTTGTTTATTATGTGGTGATGCTGCTTTGCAGTGTTTTTCAATTCTAAAACAGACTTTGCAATGTCAAATTTCTAATTGTAGGACTCTGAGAGTCACAATAATGTGGCAATATTAGCGACTATAGTGTTGTAGACTTGAATACAAAATCAGATGACACTGCCTTTTAATACTATGCTTTGAACATACTACAGTAAGCCTGTGACTGAATGATTTCCTAATACATTACTCTAAATTCACTTATATGATGACTATTGTAAAGGAAACATCAGCATACATGATAGCATGTTTGTACATGTATGTATCCATCATGTCTTCCAGCCTGGCAGAAGAAGAGGTGCCTGTACCGCTAAGAGCCACCACAGGTCGTCTTATCCGCGGGGTGGCGTCACAGGCTGGCGCCCTGGCTAAGGTCACACAGATAACCCGCGTTCAGCATGCCCAGGCACGGGCACACCGCTGCTACCTGGGCCGCAACTGCATCCAGCGGCAGAACAGCACCCGGCAGAGGCTGCCCCGCCACACCACATGGCAACGTCCAAAGATGCTGCACCAGCCTGGCCACCGCAACTTCTGCCACTGAGAAGCGAGAAGCACCACATACACACTCGCACACCGACAAACTCTCTCTCCCACTCTTTCTCACACACACACACACCCTTAAGAAGCAGTAAGAAAGTGCATACAATACACTTTTTAGAAATCCTCACTCAGACATCATGTGCATACACACACATTAGGAACATTTAGGAACTTGTTGGAATGTTGGAAATAAAGTCCCACTTCAAACATTTTGGGATTTTGCACATCTAGTATTTACTGTCATTAATCTGTTAAAGTCCAAGACAGAAAACTTGATTGTGTGTGTGTGTGTTTTTTAAGGACATTTGCTTGACTTTGTCATGTGTCATGTTTACAAAGACTAGGAGTTGTTTAAGACATCCCACAGCACTGTCATACAATGAGAACTGAGAGGAAATGATTAAATGCAAACGTAATCACAAACAGGCAATAAATCATGTTTTGCAGGATCATATCTGTGTCTTTACTTGAGTTTCAGTAGTCTGTGGCAGTGGCAAAAAACACAAGGTATGATTGTGAAGTACGTAATAATAACCATTTCATAATGCGTTGTATAGGCTATGGGCCAATAACCCTGGATTAATGGCCCAAATTAATGGCATTACAGAGACAGGCAGAATGTCATTTGACATCAACTGGTAACATTGGGCCTCATTTACCAATATCTTCCAAAGCCCTTTCTTAAATTTGTTCTGAAGGTCCTGTTTAAAAAGCTGTATTGGTGAATACAAATCTGAAAACGGCGTTAAGTGGGTTTTAAGTACACATTTCTTCGTTAGAATGGTTGGTGAATGAAGCCCATTCTGATCCCGCGATTTAGGAAGCACTGAAGCGAAATTTGAATATCCTTCCCAAGCCTAAATCCCTCGTGTGGAAATTAGACACACCGGTAGCCTATTTCTCAAGGAAGTAAGGCCATTCAACTCCTTTAGTAGCAGACAGGCTCGAAGGCAAAGCGCAGTTGTGATAGGACGAGATAAATTCCCGAGAAGAAATCTTCCAGCTGTCGATCAGCCCTCAGTTTTAAGACCATACAAACCTAGGCCATCGCCAAGGGTCTGGGTTCACAGTACGGTAATCATAGCAGATCAGGTAGTCTGAGCTTCACTCTTTGTCATCATGCTGTATCATTGCTTATGTAAATTGTTTATCGGTAAAGTAAACTCTTCTCACCACCAATTTGTGCAGTAAAAATTACTGCTACTAACAGCTATAAGCTGTTTCTGTTCTGTTCTAGCGTTAACGTTTTATGATTGAGACCTTATTTCCCCCTCACTAATCACACACAGCTGTGGAGTGGCGACGCGCCGACTGGCTGCGAAAAGAAAACGGTGATGGAGCTGCTTGATTTCAGCCAAGACCCAGAAACCCAAAAATTTGGATTCTTTTAGAGAGACTCAAACTGACCCTTTCGAAAGAAAGTCCTGGAAACGTCCCTGCAGTGGTGAAGGCACAGAGAGCATTCTGGCCACGTTCATCATCTTTGCGCTTGGAGTGACCCTTGCCATTATTGTGCATTGTTTTGTCGGACCTCGCAAGGTACGTATCATCAGATGTAACAACAGTGTGGATTTCTTCTGACTTATCATGAGTTATCACGAGTTACGCTGTGAACTCTTATGAGTTAATTGTCTGTGATGGTGTGACGATCTTTATACGCCATGACTACCATGACCTGGATGAATGAAAATCTTCACAGACATAATATCTTTATACACATCCTGACCTAGCGTTATGCCTTTATGACAACATAACATCCTCAGACCTTCATGTATGGTGTGTAGGTAGTGGGCTCTGGAGTGGTGGTGGCCAGCAGCGAGCTCTGTGCATCTCTAGGGTTAGGGGTGATCAGAGATGGGGGGTCCAGTGTGGATGCAGCCATCACCTCCGCACTCTGCCTGGGTGTAGTGCAGCCACATATCTCTGGCATAGGAGGGTAAGTGAAAAGTCTGATGGCTTATATTAAAAAACTGGTGGCCTGGTATACCAAAGTAGTACTGGCTACATAAATGACTTTAGAGTATCCATAATATTTTTCATCCTGATGTACTGTGTTAATAATTTCCCTTCTCACAGTGGTGGGGTGATGCTGGTTCATGATGGTCGAAAAAATGCTACTATAGTGATTGATTTTGGTGAAACGGCTCCCTCAGCAATTCAAGAGGAAATGTTACAACATGACTTGCAGCACAAGGTAGTCTGTTGGGCAGTATGTACTTGCAGTATGGTGCATTCAACTGTTCCATCTGAAACTCAATGTCATTTCTGTCCAAGATGCTGATGCTGCTGTCAGTCTTGCCAACTGACCAATAACCTGTTCAACTCATCTATGCAACACACCCCTGGTCAAGTCACTTTGCTATAGTTGCATTATGTTTGCTTGCAGCCTGAACTAAAAGTACTCTTTTGATCCCTAAAAGTACTCTTGTTCCTGTGAGGGAGGTTTTGGTCTCTGCATTTATCCCGTCCATCAGTTGGTGACACACATGCACAGCACACAGTCAGCACCAGGGGTCCACTGAGGGGTTGGGTGCCTTGATCAAGGGCACATCAACCATGGATGTGGACCTGTGAGAGTGATGTTCAACCACTTCTGCAATACATGTCATGGTCATCCTAGTGTATACAATGAAACCTTCAGTTGGTCTTGCATGTTTGGCAATCCAGCCTCATTTGTGGTTCCTTAATGGTGGAACAAGCTACAAAACACTGTCAGGGCACATCCCATGACACCATGAATCTTCTGAGGACTCCTCTATTCAGAAATGCACCTTATTTCCCAGTGCCCCAGACACTTCTCACAGTGCCTCACTGTGCACTATTTTGGTCTGCTCTTCATGTGCGTTTTTGTCACTGTGTGCTTACTCTCAAGGAACACTGCTGTGGCTTGCCAAATGCATGAATGTAAATATTTGTCCAGTCAGGCCTTCTTGTTGGAGTCCCAGGCATGCTCAGAGGCTTACACCAGGCCCATCAGCTGTATGGAAGGTCAGGAATCTTGTCCAGTCCAACCATCTTGTCCAGTTTGTGTTTGTGTTTCTCTTTTTTCTGAAATCTTTTGCAATTCATCAATTCATCAAGAATCAGTTCGTAGCGTTAAATCATTGTCTTTAAATCTGTTGGTGTGTTGGTGCAAGTTTTAGACAAACTTGACTAAAAGAGAGAATTGCCCTCACTCCATAGGTTTTCTAGGCCATGTTCTCATCAATGGTTTTTATTCAGGGTGTCATGGCATGATGTAGTGATGAGAGCAGCCAACGTTGCAAAAGAAGAATTCAATGTCTGACAGTCTTGGTAATAAGAAATCCTGTCATGTCTATATGTCTATATCTTCCTTTTGTGACATACAGCTCTGTTAGTCTTTGTTATTGTCACTTCCTTTACGCAGTACTTAAATTCTGGAGAACTTAGATATTACTATTTAAATATTACTAAATATTTTAAAATGAGTATATAAAAAAAATGAGTATATTAAAATTAACAGCAAATATGACTGCCTGCTTCTGTAGCATAATTGAATGTTAAATAGAAAGTAATAATTCACCCAGTGGTGAATGAGGGTGAAATGATGGTGAAAATTTGCACATATAATTAGCATGTCATAATCCCCCCCCCCCCATCAAGGTGGTGCTGTGTGTGTGTTTCGCTCTTCGTCTCTGCCTAATCTATTATGTCTGTGACTGTATGAATCTCTGACAGCTCAGGCCATAAACTCTCAGAAAGGGAAGAATGTCTCTGAGCGCTGGAGGGCGATGTTCTTACCTCAGGGCCTGCCGCTTCTGGTACACTCTACCATGAAACTACCCCAGCTGGCTGCTGTTCTGGACTGTGTGGCCAGCCGTGGGGTGGAGGAATTCTACCATGGAACTCTGTCTGGGGAGATTGCTGTTACAGTAGGCTTTTATGACCCATATGTCAATTTTGCTCTTATGGATACTTTCAGGACACTTTTTTTCCACTTATGATTTGTCCGATAACTCAATTCCTGACCCAAAACATTGTTGACTAAAAATGTATATATCAGCTAGTCAGTACAGATTTGCTCATTCGCCCTGTGAATTTCTTAACTTGATTCAATCCCAGCAAATGTAGGCATTAAATAATCATTGGCACATAATTGCTCATAATTGCTATAGAACATCACACAAACTCACTGTCAAAGCTGCCTGTGCTTAATTAGGCATTTACTTAAAACACTAAAATACTGCTAGCTTCGTATTCAACTCAGAACTATGCCTTAGTGCTAATAGTATTTACAACTTGTATTCTAATGGGTGTCCAGTGAGATGAGAGCAATGATGTCTTGTTTATAGGTACAGGCTAATGGAGGCGTGCTTACCAGAGCTGATCTGGCCAACTACAGTTCAGTGCTGCAAAAGGCTCTTACAATCCAGTATGAGGGTAAAGTCTCTACAAGCACAGATAAGTTACACACAAGCACAAATGTCTTCCTTGATGTTACACATGCCTCAGTGTTTTTCTGTTAAAACTTCTCTGAAAGTCAATTACAGTTATTTGTTCATTATTTACTGAAATTTGATTCTACATCAAATATAGTCTAATTAATAAGTGTTTGACAGAGGTGCGAACTACCAGATGCCAGAAGTTAGTCCTACTTTAGCATCTCTTAACACAAACTGTTGGTCAGACTTGGTGCATATTCAATCCCACATAGCAGCAATAATTTAGTAGTTGATATAAATAGAACTTGTTATTCTCTCCCTGTCTCATCTACCCTGACCCAGGGTACCAGGTGTTTGTGGCCCCTCCACCCAATGCTGGCGCAGCCCTATTGACCTTCCTCAATGTTGTAGAGGGCTTTAAATTCACCGGGCAGAACCAAGATAGTGCCTCCCACTGGATTGCAGAGGTACTGCTCTAACCTGCTCAGTTAAACTTGATATTAGACTGTGAAAGACATTTTAGTGGAATTGATGTTATGTATTTACATGTGTTTATTTAAAAATGAAAGCTGTAGCATTCATGTTGAAATGCTTTGCTCAGGCTCTAAGAGCAGCCCTTGCTATGGCAAATGGGTTATCTGACCCAAAGTCTGATTCCTCTGTCTCAAGCACCATCTCCAACATGCTCAGGTAAGATTATGATCATACATGAAAATATAACTTGCTTTGGAAATTCACAGTAATTCTTTCAGGGCAATGAGTTGATTTTTGTGCCAACTCTTACACCAGAAAATATTTGAAGACCAGAGAGAGAAGCAAAATTCATGCAGTTGTGTAGTCTTATAGATGGAGTTCAGTTGTTCTCTCTGAAGCCTTTGACAGTGTCAAGGCATAGTCCATGCTTTGCAGTAGTGTCAGTAAATCACCCTTACTGCTTTGCTGCATTTCAGGTCTCGCGAGCTGCTCTCCTCGCACGTTCTGCTTAAATAATGTGTCCTCTCTTTCTCTACTGTAGTAAAGCACATGCTACCGTGCTGCGTCACATGATCAGCAACTCCAGCTACGCCCTTCTGCCCCAGCATTACTCAGCTCTCCTCACCCTGCAGGGTGGCGCCAGTGCTTCCAGCCAAGTGCTTGTCATGGGCCCTGACGACCTTATCGTGTCACTGTCATGGTACCATAACAATTTCACAGCCAAGGCAAATCTACAACATCTTAAGCCTTTTACAGTTCAAATCTCTACCACAATGAACAAGAGGCTATATATCCCTCTTAAATCGTGTACGATCTTGTTCATCTCATTCATCTCACTCAAAACATTCCCCTTCCTCCATGCGCCCCCCCCCCCAAATCTCGAAATGACTTTGACTCATACTACTTTGGAAGTTTTGTCATCATTTTCTCAGTATGATGTAACTTATCCTGCCCCCGGCTCATCTTCATGTCTCTGCAAACTGAGATGGTGACAGTTAAATATAATCGTAATGAAGATCTGTGGGGGGAAGACGTATGCTCACACTATCTCATGTTGCAGTTCTCTCAATAGGCCCTTTGGAAGCGGACTCATCACCTCGTCTGGCATTCTTTTGAACAGCCAAATGATGAATTTCTTTTGGCTTACAGGGATGCAGAACATGACCTGGTTGAATAAGGTATTGGTGATGCATGTAGACAATTTAATAACAAGTGATAAAAAATTGTTCTGCCCAATTATTATTATTTTTTAATTTTTTTTTTTTTAAATTTATATCTGACATGTCTGCACGCCTCACTTGCAATCGCATTTTCAGTCAGGCCAAACAAACATGCTCTTAAATATTTGTTTTGCTACACCATTCTAGCATAACAGGATCCAGGGAGGGAGGAGGCCCCTGTCCTTTCTCATGCCCACTATAGTGAGACAGACGGGCAGGCAGTGTGGGCTGTCTGTGGCCCTGGGAGCCTCCATGGGTCATAGGGCCCTTAGTGGTATCGCTCAGGTATGTGGTCAGCTGGTCTTGTCACCTCACATGAGGCAACAGAATCTTGAATGTCAATGTCAATTTATTTATAAAGCACTTTACAAACAGCATTTTACCAAAGTGCTGTAACACAAAACAAAATAACAAAATCAAGAGTGAAAAACAAAAACAAATACAATATACAATATACACAATAATACACAATATATACAATAATGTACAATATACAAAAAAGAACGGATAATAAAATAGTACTCATTATAACTTAACTTTTTTTTAAATGATGGTAAAAGATCAGAAAGGGGGGATTAATTTATAAAATGTAAGAAATGAAAAGTCGAATAAAAAAATTAATTACAGGGATTTCAAAATGAGAACAGGTGATGCATAAATTACATTATTTATTTATTTATTTATTTATTTATTTATTGGGGGGGGGGGGCATTGTAATACAAGGAGGAAGAGGGGGAAAAAAGACTTGACTTCAGATAAAAGCCTTAGCTGGAAGAAACTGGATTTAACTAAAGAGTTTATGTTTGTCATAGGTTAGTTTACTGTCTATAATCATGCCTAAGTTTTTACAAATAGCCTGAAATAAGGACTCAGGGAGCATAGATCCATACAGCAGACATTACAGGCACCCATAGATCCAGCTAGCAGGATTTCAGTCATACTTGCATTCCAATTAAGAAAATGTAAGGCCATCCAAGTGCTGATGTCCTCTAAACAATCTAAACATGACTGAAATGCAGAAGCATCACGCTGTTTTAAAGGTAGAGAAATAGGGGTGTCATGTCAAATCAAGTCACGTTGCAATTTTGCTTTCAGTTGTGAAAGCCATGTTGGTTGGCATTAAATGGTTTGATGGACTTGATGCCATCGCTAGTAGGATGTGATGTAATCTGAGCATGTTCTCTACTTACTCATGAGGGTCAAGTGTTGCTCATGTTTTCGAAGTTTCAAAGCCCTATGCTTTCTATGTATATTGCATTAAGCTGTTTTGTTTCCATCATTTTGTTGCAGGTGATGTTTAACATGTTATCAGCCCACAAAAATCTGTCTGACTCCTTATCTGAAGGGAGACTCCACCCAAGCCTGCAAGCAAACGGTATTCTGGTTGACTGTACATGTCTCTTTACTTAATTGCATGACTTGTATAGATATAAAGTCATGAATGCAGTCTAATTTAAGAAACCGAAGCATAAGCATAGTGTAAAGCAAACACTATGCATAAGCATAAGCAAAGTTATTTTATTCATGTTTGAGTCTAACCTCTTCTAACCGCTTCCTTCCTTTGTTTTCCCTTACCCTGATCTCTTATCTTTCCCATGTTGCTACTGTCCCCATTCCTCCTTTCCTTTATCTTTTATTCCACTCCTCTCTCTTTCCTGCATCAGCTGAGATCCAGGAGAGACGTGTACAGGCCCTGCGCCAGAGGGGCCATGTCGTTCACAGGGTGAAGGTGCTCTCCGTGGTGTCAGGAGCAGAACGTAGAGGAAATGTGATGCATGGAGTCACAGATCCACGAAGCTCTGAGGCCTCAGCTCAGACGATTACACCGCCGTTGTAGGGGGGCCTAGAACATTTCTAGCAACTACCAAACATTTCAGAATTTCCTCTTGAGCATGCTGTGTTGTTGTATAGTTTGAATGAAGATATGTAAAAGAGATGTAAGTGTGCTTCTGCTTTTGTTTGTCACCTCGTATAGCACAAAGATTAGTTTTCTATATTGTTCTAATATCTTTCCTGACCCCCTGCACTACCCAGTATGGACTAATGGTGTGGTGAGCTGACTGAACTCTGTGTGTGACGTGGATGGATCACCAGCAGGCTGCTTAACTATCACCCCTATCTCTTTGCAGCTGGCACTGCTGATTGGCATCAACCAAAAATTTCCCGAGTCATGCAGTCACAGGTTGCATTCCCATTGGCTGACACAGCAACTGAACATCTCATCAGATTGCTGAACAAAAAGAACATGTATGGAGGCCCTTCAAGGTGCGGCAAATGACAAATACTGGTTAAAGTCCACTTAAATCAACAATATTCCTTGATTTATGAGTAAATTCAAGGCAGGACAATAGGTTTGGGCATTTATGATAAGTTTTGACCACTTGCTCATATTCAGCTCCGTGGTGGTTTATAATGGATTTGATGAAGCATCAGCTTAAGCAGACAACCAGTCATGAGGAACAGCATAGGCCGATACAAAACACGAGATGGATAACAGTCCAGTTTTCCTGCCAATCAAAACGTTGAGACTGCTATGACGTCAATGGTATGTGACACCTTGCAGATAAATCCTGAAGTATGTTCTGTATGTGTCCTTCCTCAGCAGCAAAAGAGATCTATGAATAAACCTCCAACAATTTCCTTATTTTATGATAATATATTCATCAAGCCAATACTATGCATCAGACTCCCAACAGAAACAAGTGCATATCATTAAAACAATTACTTTTGATGTAATATTAGAAAGTAACTTTGAGATGTATTTGACATTCTCCAGGCACTATGCATTAAGACTGTCATGCAGTTTACCATCTTACCATAAGTAGCCCTATATTAGCATGGGTGAACACAATTAGGCCTAAGCTTAGCCGAAAACTATTTGCTACCGCTAGAGCATGTCTAGAATATTTCTAGGCTACCAAATATCCTCATTGTTCTCCTTGTATGTTGCACCATCTTTTGTGGACATATGTGGATATTTTATATAAAAGCAGTTAGGATTCATCAGACTCCTGTATGAATTCCACAAAACCTGCAATAATTGCAAGACTTTAAATAAAATAGGCTCATATGGTTTAAATTACAGGTGTTTTTGTTTGTGTTTTCAGTTTCAATGCAGTTTTTTTCTTACAGAAACAATGTGTAAGAATAGGCTACTACAAACTGACCTATCAAAAATGTCATACTTACTTATTATTGTGTCTTCATGACGTATCATTTATGATTATCATTTATCATTAATTGATTATCGTAGTAATTTAGCTCGTGTTATTATGTTATTAATTAATATTGTTCAGTAATGATTAACTGTCATCAGTCCATACAAAAAAATCATATTATATCATATTATTCCAGTTATGCTAAGCTATAGCCAATGTTTTGCTTAATTACTAAAAAACAAGCTGCTAACAACCATAATGTGTTTACTGTTTGCTGAGAGACATGTTCATCAGTCAACGTCAGGTTATCACCACAGACAGTAAAAAAAAGTTATCACGAGGTGCCACTACACGGAGCTCAAATGAAGTGGGGGCGTGTTCGGTCATGCTGAGGTCAGATTCAGACACGAGAAAAAGCCTTCGGATCACAAATTGTCGTTGCATTCGAGCACCGGAATGATCTGAAGTGCGAGAACAACTTTGCCTGTCGTTGTGAAAATAGAGCTGGATAACCTCGTCTAAAGGTGAGCTAAAACAAGTGTGTAGGCTAGAGCTTTCTTTTTTCACTAACAGTAAACTTTCCGGTGCAATGTAATTTTAGGAAGACCTTGTGAATGTTTCTTTGTATGACTCCATGCAACAGTCCATACATTTAACGTTACGCATGGCGTTGCACCTGTTTCACAATTCCATAAAAACGTTTTTGGCAGATGAGCGTCCCTCTATCCTAGGCTGATTTCAGTAAGGTTAGTTAGTTTTTGAAAGGGTAGGTCTATCCTATAGTATAGCCTTCGCTGTCTTTACTAATTCAATTATCTACAATCTGAAACATCACACATTTTTTGCACATATTATGCAATTTTCCAGACAAGCCGTTTTGTCTTTTTATAGGACGTTTCAGACGGAATTGGTAAAGAGTGATGTAAAAGGTTGTACACACTTCATCCTGTAGTTTTTAACTATGCAATTGCACTACATTAAATTAAACTGTTATGTTATGTTCATTTCTCTTCAGTCTCGTCAGTTTTGCCTGTGATCCTACGCGGTTATTGGCAGTTGTGTTTTTAATCGGCTGAATTTCATCTCGTCACTGAGCATCCATGGAGATCATAGATAAATACTTCATCGTCACCCGTGGTAAAGGCCGGAAAGGCTTCTCCCGCGGCTGCATTGGTCGAATCGAGGCCGAGACGCAAACTGGGGAGATTTTCGGTGTGGTCTGTGGCAGTGGCGGCGGCACAGCCAAAAGCGGTGGCCTTCTAAAGCGGGAGGAAACGTATCCACTCACACGTCATCAGGCTCAGCTCCTTATGTTCGTGTCGCCGGCCAGCCGACGGTTAGAGATCCTCTGCAATCAAACGCTCTTCAGGGCCATCTGCGATCTGGCACAAGACGACCTGGTCGTGGTGCGCTACAAGAAAGGTCTCCAACCATGTCTGGTGAAAAACCTGATGCAGATTGGACGTAAGGATGGATCGGATGACCTCAGCATGCTGGGATTTGAACTACAGCCTGTGGTGTGTTCTTTGCTGGTGTTTTTTTTCCAGATAATTGAATAAGCCAAAAAAGTGTGCGTATGTGTGCATATACACATACGCAGTATTTTTTTTTTTTGCAGTTGACCGCAAGCATACATGTACATATATATGACATGTACAGTGACATAAGCCTTGGGTGAGCTATGAGTTAAACTGTCACACAACAAGTGGCGCATTAAATATAGATGAGATTAGATTCTTTATTGTCATCGTGGAACATACAATGAAATTCAGTGCACTATACATAGATAATAAACACTAAGAAAAAAAATGTAACATCATACACAAAATAAAATTAATAACGGCATGTGATCGGTCAGACAGATAGACATGGCATGCCAGTATCGTGATAAATGTTATAATGGGTTGAATTGCAGGTCTCATTTGGCTCTTTGTGCACTCTGTATCCAATCCCCTCAGAACCCAGATCAGAAGCTGTCGTCGAAGAAGCCAGTTCTGCTGCCAGTGTTTAGTACAGCAGACATCATCCAGGTGGCTCCAGCCTACCAGTCAAACACTAGGATGCCGCTGAGAGACAACCATACCATTAGTGAGTGCTGCCTTTGTGTTGTACTTGCAACTTGTCTAAGTCTAAACCCATGGTCATCCTTTTGAGAAATGAGGACTTAAGAAGTAATGATGCACTTGTATATTCTGGAGGTGATATCAAGTCTGCCTGAATATAGAATAGGGACGACTAGTTAGACAGACATCAACAAAGTGGATCTAAAACAGACATTGTTGTATCTGTATGCAGTAATGCCCAAATATAGTTGGTGATCTTTTCCCTAAGTGCTGCAATTTTTAGGACAAATAACTCTCTAAATTGGTTAGGAAAGGCAGAGTGCGATAGATTTTCTGTCACCAGGAAATTACTTTTGAAGTTTCAGTGTGATTGTCAAGATATGGAGAAACCATGCTCTCAACTTAGCTGTTCAGCCATCTGGCAAGGAACATCTGACAGCCAATCTGTTTTCAATCAATGATTGTGTTTTTTTTCTGGGTAAGACACCATGTGATCACATGATTAGAGAAGACATGAGGCTATGCAGGCAAAGATCTGGAAAAACAGGTCGAAGAATTTTGGAATGCTGGAGACCGGTCACTTGCATCAACACCTCATGACTCCTTGTGTATTTGAGTGCACAGCATAGCAAACTAATCTTGCAATTTATGACATAAGATCATTCCTTTCAGGCAATCAGGCAGGTCAGGTGTTATTGTTTTTTGTTTCTTTTTGCTTTGAACAGTCTTGTGACACTCTGTGCCTACCCCCCCCCCCATCCCGCAGGCATTAACAGGAAGACAGTGTCTCGTAACAATTCTATGCCAAACATGGTGTCCCGAATGGGATCTTTTGGGAAGAAAATATCAACTCAGAATGCACCTGACATCAAGGCCCTGTCTAATATCTACCAGCTGGAGGTGGGGTCCATGGTGGAGTTGGCAACGGACAGAAATATCATCCTGTATGGTGTGATCCGATGGGTTGGTGTACCAGTGGGAAAGAAAGGCGACTGGGCAGGGATTGAGCTGGTGAGTTACCATGCTACAGCTTTAGTGCTGTTTATGCTGATGATTTATTCATGCCATCTCTGTTAACTTGCACACCTGATGCACACCTAACTCAGAAAAAGATGGGAATATTGGGCTTCGTACGCACATACAAATTTTCTCAAGTTTGTTCTCAGGAACAAACCTACGAATACTAGATATTAACAGATGAGAAAGCATTGGAGAATGCCAGAATCTTTGTGAAAACTGCGTTAGTGGGGTTTAGGAACAATTTTCCTTTGTAAAAACGGTTGTCAACGAGGCCCATTGTTCTCATAGCAGTCTGGCCTGCATGTAATGCCTACTCAGACCTATTCATTTACCCAGAAAAGACTCTCCCTACACTCTATCTATAATATAATATCTTTTTAATTACCATCACCTGTTGTTGTTCACTGCCTTTTGCCACTGAATGTACTGATCTAGCCCCCTGTGATTCTGTCTCAGGATAATGAAGTTGGCACTTGCACAGATGGGACTTTCCTTGGTCAGCGATACTTCACCTGTCATGGGAATAGGGCAGTGTTTGTACCCCTGGAAATGTGCATGCCTGACGGGCGGTTCCACTCGCCCTCCCCAACCTCAGAGACTCTTTCTTCCACAGGTGAGCCCAACCCCCCCTCCCCCCTTTTTTTGTTTTGAAATGATAGAACACATACATCATTGTATTTGAACTGTATGCCTCTGCTTAAACATGCAGTATGAGGCGTACTGAACTGCATTTTTCAGAGGAGCATAATGACCCTTGATTGATGTTGTTTTGTTTTCTTTTCTGTAGAGGAGGAAGAGGTAGAGGATGAAGAGGAGGACGTACCACCTCTCACTGAATCTGAAGTCCTCAATGTACTAGGAGGGAAAATGAAAGGAATTCAAGGACATTTCAATTCCTGTTATCTGGATTCCACACTCTTCAGGTAAGAGTTCCAGAATCAATGGTCCGGTGGTAAGCGCACACACAAAGCATCCCAATCTCACCAATTCCTATCTTGTTTTGTCTCTGTTGGAGTATTTAAACTAAAAATTATGTTGTGTGTAATTATGTTACACCTGTGTAGTAGGAGAGCCTGGGCAGATTTCAGAGAAGCCAAAGGAATTAAGCGATTTCCAGTTGTGGTTTTGCTTTGACCTGGATAGTTTACAAAGGACTAGTATGAATTCAGAGGGTTTTGAACCAACACTTGGTTCACAAGTTTATCTTGGTCTCATCAGACCATAGGACATGGTTCCATTAATCCATGTTTTTAAACTGCGTGTCTTCAGCATGAGACCCAAGATCAGTTTGTTTGGCTCAGTCACCTTCAAACCATCGGGCCAGGCCAGGTTAGGCCAACGCGTGCCGAGACTAAATGCTTTCAGACCTTCTCGAGCCAGGCTGAACTGGGCAAAACCGGGTTGGGCTTAGTGGGGCTGGCAGCTCGATGTCACCCTAGCCTCGCTTGGCCTGACGGTGTGAAAGTGGCTATGTTGTCCAGTGTGTGTGACCCCTGTATGTCGAGTTATATTCAGAGGACAATAAATCTTTACTGCTACACAAGCTGCACACTGTTCTACTCTAAGTTGTATCAAAGTTCCATTTCTATATTGTTGTCCCATGACAAGATATAGAAGAATATTTACACTCATGGTTGTCATATGAGGTATTCATATCAGTCATGTGAATGTGAGTGACGTGAAAATTAATGTCAACTTTCTTTCTTTTTTTCTTTCTTTCTGTAGTCTCTTCAGTTCATCTGTGATTCTGGATAGGCTTTGCCAAAACTCGGCCTATGCAGAGGGGAGCATCTGCCGGCAGATGAGGAAAGACATTGTGAACCGGTTACGTAGGTATGACATATAACACCAGGGGGGGCATTGACTTACATTTGCTTTTTAGCAGGTCAGCTCATGTCAAATACCTTTAGTTATAAGTAGAGTGGGGTCAAGTTTTGGTGTCAGGTGTTTTATAAGACTCAACACACGCTTACAAAATGCAGGACATACCACACAGCTAATTTTGTAGTATTGAGGGTTTTTTCAATGACCCTTTCCATGTGAGCAGTTCTTGCACCATATGAAGACGGCTAAAAGAGAATTATAACTATGTGTATTTGTTATGCAAGCAGTGTTTGACCTCTTTGTTGACTTGAGAATGTAGTATTGTGTGGTGCATATATCTGTATGTGACGCAAAAAGAACCTGACACCTTTGTCTTTTGCCCCAGGCATGGCTTTGTCCCAGCGGAGAATGTGATGAACTTTCGCAAGAAGCTGGGGTGCAACACGTATGTGAGCGAGGAGAAAGGTACATCCCAGACATCCCTGATTGCACGTCTTGATTTTTGCCAGCTTTTCAGCAAAAATAAGGACACGTTGTATCTGTACCATGTGGGCTGACAGTGTTGAGTAAACATGATAGCAGTCAGCTGAAAAGCACAGCCCCACCTAGTCTTGCTGAACTGGCAGCGGTAACCATAGGTCATCTTTTGTTTTTACTTATTGTTTTCCCACAGATCCAGAGGAGTTCATTGCTATCCTTTTTCAGCGTGTCCTGCACATGGACTCACTGCTGAAAATCAGGTACAAGATAGTTACTGACATTGCTGTACGTCCTGTGGGACAGAAATGCCATATTTGCAGTTTTTTCCCCCAGAGAGACATCTATCTATTACTGCAAGGAATGTCTGTCTATGTGGCACTCTCTCTGTTCCACGCATAGCCACGTTTTTGGACCAAAAATACTTAACATATCGTTAAAAGAAACATAGTTGCCTTCTGCCGCTCTATCCGCTGTAGCCGTAACCCTTCTCACACTCATGGTCTCATACTCATGGTGCAGTAGCCTACTGAACCAGCATGGATTAAAAAAAAGGCCCATTGCGCTGACACATTTACCTCTTGAATTCAAGGGAATTACAATGTCTCACTTTAACGACATACACATTGTTTAAGTTTGCCGATTTTGGAACAACGTGCCAACACACGCAACCCACATGGGTAAACAGGCTGTTAAACACAACAACTGCTGTTGCCTACCATCCTCGCGGTTCTGTTGCCTGACGTGTCTGCACGTCAACTGACAAATAACATTAGCCTAAAAATGAACTTCTCAGCTGTATGACACAGACATGGCCTCTGCGGCCTCTGTGCTTAATGTGCACATAATCATTTTGCAAAAAGGAAACACATGGGTAGCCTATGCAGTGCATCTTCTTTACCTGCGACCCATTCATGCTTGACTATTTCAAGACTCGCTACTTTTGACCGTCTTTGTAGCCTCTAATAAACAAGTGCCTCCGCTAACTGCCCAGGAGTTCAGCCCTTATAATCACAGATTCAGCATTGTCCTTGTAAAGTGCAACCAGTTAACTGAAATACATTGTTTAGCTCTGGTTATTCTAATGTTATCTTATCTCACATCAGGTCACATAGAGATTCAGGGTTGTCACAAGATGGCTACACATACCAGATCATCCTGGAGAAAAATGATGTTGGCCCCTGTCCCTCTGTCCAACAGCTGCTAGAAACGTCTTTTAATTACTGTGATTTGAAGTTTGAGGAGGTGGGTGAAACAGAATTATAGTTAGAAGTAAGGTTAAGGGCCAGCGCTGTTAAAAACATTTGCATTCCCTTCAGTCCAGAATTTGTATTTCATATACAAAGAAACTCCTTGATCATATGACACATTTTCATGCCCTCCTTTGTTGTAGGCCCCATCATGCCTCATGGTTCAGATGCCAAGATTTGGAAAAAACTTCAAGATGTTTCCCTGCATCATCCCCTCTACAGAACTTGATATCACAGACCTCTTACATCATTGTGAGTTCTCAATGGACAGACTTTCCTTTAAATGCCCATAAATTGCAGTTCTGAACTCAAGGAATTCTGTAATCCTTACATTTTGACTTAAAAGGCCCAAGTTCCCTATTTCAGAGCCATCCCATTTTTATACACTTCCAACTTGTTTAAAATATCCTTAACATAATTCTGTCACAGAAACAGTATTGAATTGTCAGTCGGTTCCTTTGCTTTAATCTCTTGCCTTTTAACAGTTATAGATAATACAATTGCTTTTTGCATTTGTCCTCTAGGCATCAGGCTTTGGGCCTTTGAATGTGCTTGACATGATGTTTATTATTAACTTAAGTGTAATGGACATAGCTGAGAGTGTTACCTTCTTGCTCTTGTTGACAGCCGTGAGGAAGTGCTTCATCTGTGGGCAGCTGGCACAGCACGAGTGTGCCCAGTGCTTTAGTGACCGTAAACTCCTGCCTGGAAGGATCAAACAATACTGCTCCACCTGCAACACTCAGGTAAACTCAAATACTGTACCATCATCCCATTGGCCCTTTGTTATTAATTTCCTATACACTGTCAAATGTCAAAGGAAAAATCCTAGTCATTAGTATCTTAACCCTAGAAAGGATCTTTTTAAGAGATCCTTTTCTTTTTCAAAAGGACAGTTCACAAAACAAAGCTGGCCAATAACCAACATCTGCCTAAAATAACATCATCCCCCTCTGTGTGTTTCTCCCAGGTTCATTCTCACCCCTCACGACAAGGTCATACCCCTCGCCACTTGGCCCTCCCTGCTGAGCTAAGCACCTGTGGCACCGTGCCCAGGACTCAGATGCAGTTGTTTGCTGTCCTCTGCATCCAGACAAGCCATTATGTGTCCTTTGTCAAGTATGGCCCCGGGCCCCAGTCCTGGATGTTTTTTGACAGCATGGCTGATCGCTGTGGTGAGTAACACATGTTCAGTCACATGAAAGGAGGGCATAACATGTTTTTGTTTGCATTCTGTACATCTGACTGAGAATGTGGATTCCAGATAGCAAGCACAGAGACATTTTGTGGGAAGCTTCTCGTTTTGGAGAAAAGCAATCTAAATTTCAGTATTTTGGCCTCAAAGTTGTATTGTGTTTTTGATAATTAATACAACTAAATCTTGAAGTTTTTAAGTCATAATACTGAGCCGCTGGGTGTGCTGCTTATCCCCGGGTTGAAATTCTGATTTTGAATTTATTATGTCTTTTGATTATACAGGTTAGAAGGTTTTAAATAACATTTAAATATGAATTTTAAAATATTTGTCTGTATGCTTTGAATGGAATACTGATGTTAATAGTGAAGTGAAGGAATGTAAAGGAATCATGTGATGCTTTCCTGGAATTCATGATATTCTCCAAAGGTTAACTGTCACCTCAAATGATTTATGGTACCATATGCTGTTTACTAACAGCTTAACTATTTTGTTTGCTTACTCTTTGCATAGGGGATGACCACACTGGCTACAACATTCCAGAGGTCCGTGCGTGTCCCGAGGTGGGCGATTTCCTCTCCCGGTCAGAGGAGGAGCTTTCTCACGTCGACCTATCACAAACCAATGAACTTGTACGCAGACTACTTTGCGATTCCTTCATGTGCTTTTACCAGAGTTCCAAATAAACTCAAACAGAAGCCTCTGGCTTAACAAAAGCTAGCGCCCACTATCACATAAACACAACTGATGTCCCAACCTTGGCCAGGTGGCGTCAGCACACAGAGTGCCGGAGGACAGTGGGAGGAACCCAGAGCCTCTTGTTCTACCCAGTAGAACCATAACTCTAGCTAGAAGCACATGTTTATATTACAAGATGAGCTACATGTTCCTGTCAAGGACTGCTTCTCGAATTTGTGGCACACTAACACCATAGCTTATCCAGTGAAGTCCTGTGTATTGTTGTTCTGAGACTATCTTGAGATAGACATGTTAACTGGGTTCATATTTTGTCTTGTAGGTTTGTGTAGGTCTGTGTACAGCATCACCTTTGATTGTTTTAACAGTGCTTAGAACACCCCCACACAAACAGTACATGAGGGTGTATATAGTATGAAAGGTATTAATTTAAATCATAACAGTGACCCATATGTGACTTGTCTTGACCTGTAAGTCTTGTAAATTGTATGTGTTGATACACAATATCATTAAATGTTGAAAACTCTTAAGCAAAGCCAGTATTGTGGTCAGTCAAGATTACTGTGATCCCTTTCACAACAAAGGAAATTCAGTTTTGAAAAGAGAAGTGCAACTGTGTTCACTGCTGCTTCTGTTTCTTATCTTTGCAAAATTCATGGAGCATGGCACTGGTGCTACTGGTGCTAATTGTAAAAGTAATAGGTGATGGTAACTTCATCTAAATCAGGGGGACGATGCTTCTCTTACAATAAAGGCAAGTTCAGTATAAGCTTACCTTAAATAATCAGTTTTTCATAGATAGATAGATACTTTATTCATCCCAGGGAGAATTTAAAGGAGAAGTGTGGTGTGATTCAATCCACAGCCCTGCTGTTTGAGGTCACTGAGTGCTGTCTGTTGGCCAAATGGCAAACTAGAACCAAACATCAGCTGAATGGGGCAATAAAACTGAAAGTAAGTTTCTGTGCCCCATTCAGTTAGTGTTAGCTGCTGGTTCACCATTAGGTCTATGTTGTACCAAATTTAATTATACTTTTCCCTACTGACATCACTCGATGCCATTTACTTGCTCAGAAATTCAAGATATATTGCTTGAGCTATATGCCTCAAAACCTTTCAGCAAAGTAATCAAATTTTAAGAAATAAACAATAATTAATGGAAACAATGCATTATTGTCTACATAAAATGTAGAGGGTCATATCTATACCGTATATTAGATAATTAGGCATGTGGTGATTCAGCCAGTCATGCCAACTTTAGATGTGAATATGAGGAATGTGAATCAAAATCATAATTGTTTTTTATCTTGTGGTAAAGGAATGTAAGCAGTGTAGCCCAAAGAGACTTTTAAAAGGAGCTGAAATGGTAGCCTATATGTTGGGAAATGATGGCCTACTGGTTAGGGCTTCGGGGTTGTATATTAGATTAGATTCAATTTTAATGTCATAATACACGTATGAATACAGAGCAACAAAATACAGTTTAGTACCTATTCAGAAGTGCAAGTAGCAAAAAGTGCGATATGTACAGTATGTGCAGTATGTACAGTTAAGAGCAGTTGTGTACAGATAAGGGCTGTGTAAAGGTGAGAATAGATATGTGCAGATTACATACACACAAGTTATGGTGGGAATAGTTATTTGTAGATTGTGTACAAATAAATTATGGGAGCTGTTATGTACAGATAGGGCAGTGTAAAAGATGGGTATAAATTAGTATTGCTTTACAAAAGAGCAATGTGCAGATGAAGTATGTTAACATAGAGATGTTCTATACTATCATACATAAGGCAAATATACAGATGTACATATGTACTACGGACAAATATACAAATAAGTAGATATATCAATATATGTATATACAGATGCACAGATGTGTTATAAAAGACAGGCACCCGAAAGTTAGCTGGTTTGACCCCGACCAGTGGACTATGGCTGAAGTGCTCTTGAGCAAGGCACCTAACCATTCACTGCTCCCCAGATGACGCTATAGTAGGCAGTCAACTGCTCTGGGTTAGTGTTCACTTCACGTGTGCTGTGTGTGTTTCACTAATTTATAATAATCATAATAATAATAATAACAATAATAATAATAATCATCATCATCAAAATAACAATATTTATTGAGATCTATGTCATCCCTCAGGATTTCTTCAAATTTTCCAATGTTGCAATGTTCAGTACATTTGTATATTTGGGCATATTACTCTTGTCCATATTACTCAATGTTAGGGAAAATAAGTTTAGGCAATGTTGATCAGAACTAATCACACTTCTTTCTGAATTCATTAACATTTTCCTCACAATTGACGTACAAATTAATTTCTCTCAGCATTTTTAAAACACTATAAATGAACAAAGCATTTAAAGCCATTACAATATTTCCAGTATCAGCATTGCTGCAGGAGCAACAGGAAGGGCATGTCTGATTGGCTGTTGAGGACGAATAAACAAACCTTCCACACTAATGATAGGCTACTTTCAGGTGAGTTGTTTTCCCATTACTCAGGGTTCCTCCATTGCAATCACTGCTGTCCTCTACTGGTGGAAAGAGAGCACAGAGGGAAAAGAAGCGTGGAAGGGTCTGAGTAGGCCTCAATAAAGGAATTTGGCCCACATAGAAGATAGTCTACATAGGATCATATCTAGAATCAAAGTATTTCAAAGGAGGCTGGTGCTCTCAGTAAATCTGGTTGCAGTGAGATAAAGAAATAATGGTATGTTTTTATAACCAATAATAGGCCTATAAACAGCACACAGTCCCAATAAATGCATCCAATGTCCAACCAAGCCCTAAACCCTCAAAGACATACAATGGGCCTAAGTGGTACAAAGCAACTTCATATGACAGTTAAGTATCAGTTAAGTTTTTGAGGATTCATGTTTTAGGAAGCTCATTGGCATTCAGTCGCTGAGTCATGAAAATACATTATAACAACAGAGGCCTGTTAGGCTATTTTGGCTTTTAACTAGAAAGACAGGCTACAGACACCCTTTACATAAACCACTGTCAGATAATCTTGGGCTCTGACAAGGGTTAGTCTGCTCTGTGTAAAACAGACAGAAATCAGGTTATGTAGAATGGAGGATGATAGTGAAAGTCAACCAAAGGCTACAAAATGTTAAGTTGTTTCGGCGCACTCCCAAAAGTTACTGTATCAAAACATCGCCAAAACATCTGCGGAAATTAGGCTGACTACTTAACTACGGGCAGATAGAATGTAGATGTAAAAACAAATTCTTTCCTAACAAAAATGTGTGATCTGTGCCAATGGAACATAATCGATAGACAATCTATAATTGTTCATTATGGTAAAAAGAAATTGTCTGGTCAATACGACGAGACATGCACAAGCCTACTCAACGATCTTCCCCGACGCCGTCATCTTTTGTCGCCACATGGCTAGTGAAGTACTACGCACATAACGTGGGTAGGACAATCAAGTGTAGGCATGCTGCGAGGGGAGGAGTTTTAGGTCCCATTCGTTTTTTCACCCTTTTTAAAAGCCAACGAGCATGCGCAGTGGTTAATTTTTCGGACTTGGTTTGTTACACAACTGCATCTTTCTTCAGTCTGCCTACAACTCTTCGCCGGCGTTTTACTTTAACACCATTTTAACTTTGTTTTTAAAAAGTAAGATCGTTGGAAATGAGTGGGGACAATGCCCACAACGATTCCCAGGTAACAATTATCGCAAATTGCCATGTCATTGTGCTGTTGTGAATGTAGTTATTGTGGCTAGCTGTCTGTTTTAATTGCCTCCGCAAGCTATACCTTGCAAGCTGGCAAAGTGAGCTAGGTTAGCTAGCTAACATTTGTCCAAGAAGCCAGTTAGCTACATATGTATCAAGCTTTGCTGGTTGTGTAGAAATGTACTTGACAGCTAATCGTTAGTATTACATCGACTTTGAAGTAATCATTGGTCATTTGACTTGCTCTGTATATTGTTATAAATGCTTTATTTTAGCAGTGTTGTACTGACAACTTTTTGAGGAGTTGTAGCTAAGTAGCTTTAGCCATGTTGAAAGCCATTTTATCAGCCATTTGCGCCCCTGTAAGGTGGATGGCTAGCTATATAACATTAGCTGGTGAGCTAGCTTGATAGCAACTTCAAAGTTAGCAACCCTCTGACATGACCCAGGTAAAACCACCAAATATCTTTATTTTTCAGATCGATTCTGGATCCAAGTATAATGGTGAGTATATGTCTAGCGACTACAATGTCTCCACCAATAATTCTATATAATATGACATTTTGACTGCTCGTTCTTTGGCTAGCTAACCTAGCCATGTAGCTGGAGTTTTAAGGACAGAAATGGCGTCTCAGAGACTAAGTCCCCTCTCGCTCACTGACAAGCGCCTATTGTTCAAATTGAAGCCTTTAAAAGCTCATTTAAACCTCATTTTACTTTAAAGTTCATTCAAAATCACACAGAACCAGAGATTATTTTTATGAAAAGTGCTTTACATTAAACCTCGGATCGCTATCAGTGGTCTTATTCTGATGTTGAAAGTAGAGGTTTGGGGGTTGAGGACTTAGTCTCTGCGCCATTTTCTTTTTCCCTGCCTAGCGGTTTGAACGTAGAGCACATTAAGTGCAGATCGACGTGATATGGAGGCGAAGCATGGAGTAGCGTGTTACCATCTCAAACGCTTTACACTAGGACCGGGAAGGAGATCTACCCTTAATGTTATTATTATTTAAATGTGATACGATACATAACACAATAGTGTGTCTGCAGGACTTTTAAAAGCTGAAATATTCTGATATGTATGCTCACTACCATTTGGAAAACATTAACCTAGTAGTGTCACTGGCCACCAGACATTGAGGAATGGTGTGATCAGGAATAATTGATGAGTGACGATCATTAATTGGCTAATTAAGAGGATTTAATGTATTTGCAAGATGTTTGAAAGTGCTGGTGTGTAATTGTGATAAATTCCACCAGTACTTAAAATGTGTTGTGCATTTTTTTTGTAGAAAATCTGTAGTAACAGTTTCTAAAGAGTTGCATCTGAACCAGCTTCTGCCCTGCTGCAATTCCCTATTAAAGCCAGCTCAATGTAACCTTACTGCCTTCTCAGTGAGCTGACATCCATTGCTGTTCTTTCAAATAATTTTGCTCCCTTTGTTTATTTTGTCAAGCACTCCTTAACAGGATATTCATTGCTTTTTAACTGTAAATAGGTTCTCAATATTACAGCTATTGCAAGTGCATTTCACTTCAAAAACTTGAAGTGAAAAGAATGAAGTTGCACTAAAGCACACGCAGTAGGATAAAGCCTGAAGAGCAATGGTGAGAAGGTGTAGGATCAGAGGTCTTTCTCATTTGTATGGGTAAGACCATAGCGCTTTCCCTCTCAGGTATAGTGCCAGATTAACATAGGCGATGGGAAAGATGTTTTGTTATTATTGTTTTTTATATGATTATTATTGTTCTTAATAATAATATCATGATGTCTGATGGACTCACAGCTAGGTGTTAATAGACCTGATTTTATTATTTGACAAATATTTTTGGGCTTTTTGTTTTCAAGGTTTTTGATATAATCTCTCAATCATGGAGGTGCCCTGAGTGAATGTCTTGGGCTATTTCCGAGATGCCATACTACCAGCATACTACATGCTGAATATGCTGATATTGACTGTGAAGTAGGCCTAGTATGTTTCAAAGCCAGGTCAGTATGGCCGTGTGCAGCATAGCATTTTGGAAATGGCCATGGATTGTTTGAAGCGACTCCCTTAATGGCCCAGTGAGGCACTTCCTTTGACGCTCACTTCCCTAACCATGACATGGCGCAAATAAGCCTCTCGTCTCTTCAGGCAGTCCAGTGTGATACCCACTAGCTTGTGTGATGCTATGGACTGGCCGTGCTGTGCTAAATGGCCAACCTATCAGCACCTGTGGTGTGTGTGTGTGTGTGTGTGTGTGGTGTGGTCTCTGCCTGGCCCCCTTGCTGGTACATCCACAGATGTGAGGCCTCTGAATCCTCATTCCCTCGCTCAGGCTTTTCTCCCTAATGGCTGAAGTGGGGAAGTAGTGTAATGGCACCTGATGCTTTTTTGCAATGCAGTGCAACAGCATTGTCCAAATGTCTCCTTCTTAGGGTGACTCTGCAAGTGTGTAGTGCACACAACCACTAGATGGTGCTGTCCACAAATGCAAGTTGGGTCCTAATGTTTTCCTGCTAGTCAACTTATAGAGTGACTTTTTTTCTGTGTGTGTGTGTCTTGCTTTGTAGAATTTTGAGTTGCTTGTCACCTGGTTGTGTTTTAATGTGAAGTGAAAAAGCACAAAAGCAGTTTGTTTTTGCAGTTTTAGGTGACTGGTTGTTCAGCGGCACGTAAAGTTTTCACTGATCTCGTGCTGTGGTCTGTGGCATTACATTTTTGCAGGCAATTTCAGTTCTGCAGGTTTGCAAATGGTTAGGACTTGTCAGTTTGATCACCTGAGCTAATGGCCATGAAGCATTTGAAATGCACTCAGAACAGTAATCTTGATTGAAGTGTTTAGTCTTATTATTTGTCTTGTGACCATATCCTCAGTTTTGAGAAGCCCCGGTTTGACTCTGTCTTCGCCTATGTCTGCTGCCTCTGTTTGCTCCCGGCATTTTTTTTTTCCCAGGGATCAGTGGGGCACTCTTCTGCCTTTCTTTTCCTCCCTCGTGTCGGGGGCCCCCCTTCACCCTGCGCACAGCGCCCCAGGCCTATTCGGTTTCAACGGTGCCCTGGCCTCTCCGTAACCCAATCTAGTGTGCTGTTCAAACGTCGGGTCTCAAAGCAGAGGGCTCCTTGGGGAAAATACACAGTTGAACTTAAGACAAGTTCTGCTAAGCTTGAGTAGCAGCATTAAAGCATCCCTGTTTTGCTTTAATCAATATGTTGATTTCAACCAGAATAGACCCAAACAGATGAAGTCAATCAGTGTGAGTTCTGTAAATTACTCAAAGGATCTTTGCGCTGTTTGCCAGAAGGCAGTACAAGCTGTATGAAATGTCAAAACATAAACATTTCCTGCAGGGGCAATAATGTTGTGTTTGTGTCTACTGGTTCATAGTCTAACATTGTGCTTCTTTATCTCAAGGGTTATGTTATTGTTAATTGCTGGCATGCCTAGCTTGGCTTAAATGCACTTTTACACGTGTGGGGGAGGTACTTAAAAGTGGGCGTACAGAAATGAATAGCTTTCTCCCGTCCAGCCAGAGGGTTGGTTATCTCGCTCTGGGGAGTGAGTTTGACACAGTTGTTGGAGATGTACAGCAACCTGTTACTTCCTCTAGCCAGAGGGCAGGTTGGGGGTCGACAGGGGGCCCTAGCCCTAATACCTTCTTTAGAGTTCCTGTAACATTTTTTATATATATATATATATTTTTTTTTTTTTTTGTTTGTCTTGGGCATTGTGTTTAAATCTGGTCTGCAGAAAGCTCCCAACATTCTTTTCTTCTGTGCTTTACTGTGTATATGCTCACAGCCCATGCATAGGTAGACATTGGTTTGAGTCTTCTCTATTGCGTTGTCTCATGCGTGAGGGCGCCAGAGGACGGTTAGGTGAAAGTAGGCCAGTCAGACGGAAACAATAGCAGGCACACTTGGTTGCCAAGCTTTACAGAGAGTTATGAGCTCATGGCTCGGCTCATCTTCTCTGGTCCTGTTTAAAGTCTGTCCTTGTTGCGTTTCTCACTTTCCCAGGATGCCATTTTCTTTTTCTCTGGATGTGTGAGGCTTGTGTATGACGGACCAAATTCAATACCGTATTCAAGCTGTACTCATCTCCTAAAGAGCTCATTTCATTTTGTGTGAGGCCACTGGTAGATGTGTGTCTTCATTCAGCTGAAGTATGTGCTCCAACCTCAAATAACTGAATGAAAGTAATTTTTAAAAGATGCCACTGGTGCTCCATAGTATAGCTAGGATCTTGACCAAGAAGAGAGTTGGACACCAGCCTCAAAAGTAGGTTCTGTTTCTGCCGCAGTAAAAATGACTTTCTTGAGAGAGGCTGTTGCACAGCGTGTTGACCGTGCCTGAAGAGTGTGTCCCAGGCAGGCCCGAATTGAGGGTGTTGGCTCACTGATAGGTGCGTGGGGTGGAGTTGGGACTTGTCTGGTGTAACACTATGTGTGATCATGTCTCTCTCTGACAGATTCTCACAAACACAAAGATAAGTATAAGGACAAGGAACACAAACACAAGGACCATAAGAAGGACAAAGAGCGTGAGAAATCAAAGCACAGCAACAGGTATGGTGTTGTACCCGCCCTTTTCCTGTTAGTGACTTTCTCTTCCTCCACACCCCCCCCCCCTTTCTTTCTGTGCACTTGCTTTTGTCACACTCCCTTCACCCTTCTTCCCCTCTCTTCTTTCATTCTCTGACATGTTCTCGTTCCCCTCTTCTCTCTTTGTCAGTCAGAGCCTTATCGCAGTTTCAGCAAACCCTCTCCTCTGGATTGAAATGCAAGAGGGACAAAAATTTTGTTTTTCTGAATGAGCCTGGACACAGAAGAGGCTTTTCCATTTGTAGTCTTTCGGTTGATTCTTTAAAAAAAAAAAAAAAAAAAAAAAAAAGTCTCACTTGGCCTGATCACACTGGAAGGGGCTCCAGCTCTAGTTTCCTTATGTCCACTTTTATTGGTCTGTATGGGGAAGGCGTAGCGCAAGTACCAGTCAAGGAAGTAGAAAACAGCTGGCAGTGAAAGTCTGGCATGAGGCTGAAACACTGCCACAGCCATGTCATATCTCCTAGCCTAGTGAGCAGCCCGAGGAAAATAAAGGGTGTGCGTGCGTGCATGCGCCAGTCAGCCAGCGCAGGCGGGTGCCTCTTGTGCACTGCTCACACGTTTCTCATCAGAGGGTGAGCAGTGAGGGTTTCGTTCCGTTCTTCGTCTTTCTACTAGACCCCCTGTTGAGATCGCAGTACTGAACTCCTAACTAGCCATTTAGTGTTTTCTTATTTGGACGGCAAATGGGCTAGTCAGCGGCTCTTAATGAAGGCTTGCACAAGCCAGAGGTGTATCTGCTCGGATTCGCTGGGTGGAGGTGCACCTGGTGTTAAATGCCATTAGCCTACGCGCTAACATGATCATGATTCTGCAACTGAAAACCTCCTGCGATTGTCGCTGCCTCCACACTGTCCCACGTGCTGCTGAGTCTGCAAGAGGTTTTGGGTGTTGCTCTGACTTGTGTGTTAATTCAGTGCTTGGTTGCTGCAGTTGCCCTCTCTGGCTGTTATTTAGATACAGCAAATAGATAAAGGCAGATTGTCAGCCTTAGTTTAGCAACAACAACATTTGGTCTCAACAGTGTAAAAGAGACTTGGTTGGCTAACTAGTGCTGTACCAAAAAACGGAATGCAAAAAACTGTATAATGGTTTAACTGACCCCATGCTAGGTACTGATATTATCGTGTAGCTGTGATTTTTGGCTCGATCTTTTTGCATCATGTATCAGCCAGCCCTTTGCGGTTGGTGTAAGAGATCGGAATAAGGCGTCCGTAATCGACCCCACTGAATTAAACAGGCTCCATTATCCCCCTAATCTGTACATCAGGGCTTGGCAGGACGTAGTTAAAATATTTAGATGTCATGAAGGCCCAAGTTTATGGTTTCTGGGTTGGCCCTCAAGAGGCCGCTCTGGTGAGTCAGCAGTATAGAGTGACGTCAGCCGAGAGGGTCTTGGGCGCGCACCGACTGCTCTGGCTGCATGGCCCCAGACGACATGTGCTCTTTACCCCCCACCTTTTCATCCTTCACCTTTCCCCAATAAAGGCCTTTGTGTTTCTCTTGTATTCTTCAGCTGTTTTTTCCTGTTTTTGTGAAGTCAACCTCCCTTCCTCTCCAGTCTGAGCGTATATGTGCCTGTGGTTGATATGTGCATAACCAGGCCACCCATGCACATAACCACAGCACAGATGTGCAGCCTCTCCCATCTGAGTGACTGAGCCCCCTCTTAATAAGCTGTGTGTGTGTGTGTGTGTGTTTTATGCATGCATGTCTTGTGTTTTATGATGGTATTTTAGCTCCTCAAACATATGGTCTCTCTGGCGTTGTGTGATGTTTGCATGTTGTTGCTGGGTAGAACAACCATCATTTGTCAATCTGGGCTGGAATTCATTTTTATTTATTTATATATTTTTCCCCTCCAAACTCCTCGGGGACTGTGCAGCGAGCATAAGGACTTCTCAGACAAGAAACACAGAGACAAAGACAAGCTGAAGCACAAAGATGGCTCCTCCGACAAACTGCGAGACAAAGAGAAATACAAGGACAAAGAGAAGAGGAAGGAGGAAAAGGTGAGCCCTCAGACTTTTTTGAGTGTGTGTACATATTTGTTTATTTTTGCATCTTTTTTTTGTTTGCCTTGAATGCTATGTGACCTTCCAGATCTTTGTTAGCGTTGCAGTTAAAAAAGAAACCCTTCAGTTACAGTTTGCAAGGCAATATGTTAGATTGATTCCATTTCAGTGACTCAAACAAAATGTGGGTCAACCCCCCGCCCCATCTCCCTGTAAATACAATTATGTGAAATTGTTTATTTCCTGACTAGATTTTTAAACTGTCTCCTCTCTGGATCTTCTTTCCTGCAAGATCACACCCTCAATAGCACATTTGTGCGCTCCAGGTAGCAGACTGCCCTCCTGAGGATAAAAACATATAATCACATTTTGGGGTGTCAGTGAAAATGTTCAAACTAAAATTGCGTCATCACTGACACATACTTACTGATACCCTAAGAGGGTTAATGATGTATTCAACTCGCATGGCAAGTTGGTCTGTTTGAGGGTTCAGTAAGAATAGGCCAGATTGCAACAGTTCTAGAAAGGGCTATAGGATTAGGCATAACCAAAATGTACACAACCAATCACCTGACGTAAGTGGTTTGTATGGGCCTGTGGAGGGCCTCATGTAGGTTAATGGGGTAGGTCAATTCGAAGCATCCTCTGATGGATTCTTTGTGTGTGTGTTTGTGTGATTGAAAAGTGGAAGTATGCTGGGAGGGGCACTGTGGGCAGCTTCCTGTTATGCAGCGCCTTCAGCGACATGCTGTTGTCTACTCTGACTGAGGGCAGGGCTTAGGTCTGTAATCACGGTGAGCTACGCATGTATGACTGTGTAGGCCAAATGACAGGTGTGCCCTCACGATGATTAAAGACCTAATCAGACCAGAACGAACACACACACTTGCACACACCCCTCCCTATACACACCATCCACCCTCCTATTAGAAGCTGCTTTAAGTTCCTTATTTGGTAATTGGAGGGGCAGATGATGCCAAAGTCTATTTAGCACAGTAGGTTGATTCTGCCAGCTTCCCAGGACTCCTAGATTGTTTGTTACAGTTTGAGAAGCCCTTCTGGTAATTATGACTGATACTCATTTTCAAAGTAGACATAATTGAACCGCACACACCCTGTTATCTCCCGTCTTTTATCGGGGCCAACTTCAATATGAGATTTCAGTGAATGGGTCACTATGGCAACATCTCTGTCTGTGGAATCAGATTGTTTTGCTTTGTTTTTACTAACCATCTGTCTTTGTTTTCCATAGAAGTCCTTGGAAGGCAAAATCAAGAAGGAAAATGGTTTTGCCAGGTGAGTTCATAGTTTGCATCCCTTCCCAGGTGAAATCTTGACACTGACCAGTGGTGTTTGTGTAGCAGGAAATGAAGAGGGATCGATGGACAGCATCTGATAATGATGTCTGTTAATGAAGATAGGCAGGAGCAAGACCTTTTTGGGGAAAGATTTCAACATTGGTTCAGAAAGATCCTATTCAGGAGCTCCTTACTGAGTTAGTTTAAACCTGGAGTTATTTGACACAGTCCTTTTAGACACTGGACTATTTAATCCTACAGAGTACAGTATCGATGCTTGCAAGAAGGTAGTTTTTAATGAATGAGTGTTCCACACACGTCTTGGCCTGTTGTCATGGTGTCATCATCACTCTGAATACAGTCGATTGACTACTTCATTGGTAACCTGTAGTGGACTGACGTTCACTTATTGACTTATTTATTCATTTATTTATTTCTCCCCCACATCTCCTGTCATTTCAGTCCTCCTCGTATAAAGTCCGAACCAGATGGTGAGGATTTCTACCACTCTCCCAAGTCCTTGAAGCGGGAACGTGATGAGGATGAGTGAGTATACACGCACACACTCACATTCTCACACATTCATTCATGTGACATTTCACCTCCCTTCTGCACACAAGATTGATATATTCTATGCAAATAACGGGAGTGTGGATGCATCAGTGATGTGCTCATTTCAATACTTGGCCACATTATGCAAAGTCGAGATGCAGGATGACTACTCGGGAACTTGAAATTGACGCCTTGTTGTGTAACCTATAAATACTACTGCCCTCCATGTGCATGGAGTCTGTTTGTTTTGGCAGGCATTCAATGCGTGTTTATCAAAGCCATTGGACAACTGTTAGGTGTTAGGAAGAATCAAAACCTTTTCAGTGAAAAGATGCCAATGTTGAAGACTTGAGTGGCTTTGTGGACTTGGACGCTACTGATACAATATATTTTTTTCTCTAGCATAAGAGGAGGCATTGATAAAACTGTTTTCTGTTCTCTCCACACCATCCCCCCCATTTCTCCCTCCAGCTCTGACTACAAGCCCAAAAAAATCAAAGTAGAGAACGATCGTGAGGACAAAAAGGCAAAGAAGAGGAAACAGGAGGAAGACGAGGCAAGTGGCGCCGTTTGTCCATCTGTCTCGCGTGGGGTTTTGTGTGGTTGGCACTTCACTAGCGAGCAATTCTTTCTTGGGGTACAGAGCCAGGCAACTTAAAGCTCTTTGTGTGTGTGTGTGTGTTCGTTCACGCTCCTCCCTCTTCGTAGGACATCAAGCCCAAAAAGAAGACCAAAGACAAGAAGAGAGAAGTTGCTGACGGGAAGAAGAAAGCAAAGAAAGAACCCGAGGAGAAGTGGAAGTGGTACGTTTTTTTTTTTTTCCTCCCTCCCCCCTTCCTTTCCTTCCCTCCCTTTAGTCTTTCTCCTCTCTTCTTGTCCCTCTGAAGATGCCTCGTGTCGCCGTGCAGAGATAGGCCGTGTATGCCGCTCTGCTCCTCTTCTCTCCTCTCCTCTGCTCTCCCGGCTAACAGGGACTGGGTTGTGTAATGACTACAGCCCTCTGGCAAAGCCTAAAATATGGATGATGTTTTCAGTTCTGGGTCGCAACGTCTGGCTCATTCACTCGCATACCAAGTCTGCCGGCCCTCTTTCTTTAGTCTGTTTCCCTGTGTTATTTCATTTTTTTTTTTTTTGGCCCCCTCCCCTCCGTTTAATTCATTCTTTTGATTTTTCCTTTAGGTGGGAGGAGGAGAGGTACACAGATGGTGTGAAGTGGAAGTTTCTGGAACACAAAGGGCCGGTGTTTGCGCCTCCTTACGAGCCTCTCCCCAGCAACGTGAGGTTCTATTATGATGGTAAGTGGCAGCTGTACGGCGGGAGTGGCCAGTTCGCTTGGGCTCGGGGCAGGTGGAACTCGCCCACTGTGCAATGCATCAACGTTTCTGAAGGGGTCCAGCCTGCCCCATTTCAGGGCAGAATTCAATGCTGTGGATTAGTGGAGTTGGAATAGAAGGGGCTGGGAGGGTTTTGTTGCATTTGAAATTGTGCATTCCTGTTTGGGAACCTTCTGATTTTTAAATGACTTGAAGGCTTTAATTATTCACCGTCAAAGTTTTTAACGGAGTGGGACATAGGCTACCATTAAGGTTTCTCTCCATGTTTAGTTTTGAACACACATTAATATAATGAAATCCTGACCCATGAATTTGTCTTCCTATGTGTGAGGATGTCTACAGTGCTCACATTAAGGCTGGTCAAATTCGGTCATTAATTAAGAGTGAGTTCAGTCTGATTTGTTAAAATCCAGGGTGGTTTTTCAGACTCAGTAAATTTACTTGCACTAATTATTGCCACAGTTTAACTAAAATCGAACTTTTAAAATGCATGTATACACCTTAGTCCGGCTGAAATCGAACCAAACCCGCTTACTCATAGTCCATTTAAGACACCCAGATAATGCGACTGGAATTCAGATTTCTCTTGCATGTATACCCAATAAGGCAGGCAGCCGAGTTAAGATGGGACTTACAATCCCATTCATGTCATGATTCATGTGTCATTATTCACCTGATGCTGTTCAATAGGGTGAGCTGTACGCACCATTGTACTTTGGTGTCCCAGAAACCACTTGGTTGAGGCTTGGTTATATTTTGCTTTGTCTAATGTGCTCCTGTCCCTCCACAGGTAAACACATGAAGCTCAGTCCAGATGCTGAGGAAGTGGCTACCTTCTTTGCAAAAATGCTGGAGCACGATTACACCACCAAGGACATCTTCCGGAAAAACTTTTTCAAAGACTGGAGAAAGGTGCCTATAAAATTCAATTTTTTAAAACACACACACACACTGGCCACACGAAAACTTTCCCTTTGTAATCGCAATGTTGTTGGTCTTGGCTTCACCCCTCACAGGAGATGACATCAGAAGAGAAGTCTAAGATCACGGATCTGAACAAGTGCAACTTCACAGACATGCATGAGTACTTTAAGGCTCAGTCAGAAGCCAGAAAGCAAATGTCTAAAGAGGAGAAACAGGTCAGTCTTGTTTTTTTCCAGTCTGTCCTCCTTGGCCTAAATTACTTTATTGCCATTTTTTAAATTCAGTTATAAAAAAGGAAAAATGAAGAGGTCAACATGGTTGTGTGCGTGTCTGTCTGTCTCTGTGTGTGTGTGTGTGTACGCGCTCCCTCTTTCAAAGTCCCTTTGTCATTCTCTTCCTGTATGTTTGTGTGTTTAGCCTGCTGAACCATTACTGTACTCAGGCCAGCTAAATCATTTTCCTATCTGTCGCCACATTTAGTCATCAGATTGTCTCAGGGAGTCAGGATTTGGAGGGCTAGCTGCAGCTTGTTAGCATCCAAAGGACTTTTTTAACACAGAGGAGGTACTCCATTTCTGGCTGAAGCCTGTATTTCATCACTGATTGACTCAAATGTTGGCTCTCTGTCTGGATAAGCATAGTCTAAGGATAATCTCATAGTGGGATGATCAGCCGAACCACATTGGACTCTAAGTACTGCCTAACTGGCTTGTTTATAAAACTGGGGCCAGAACTGAGCACATGTTCGGTGCCATTTTTTTGGCAGCAGCCAATCTGATATACTTTTGGCTGCCTTGACTAGCCTAGCCTCATCCATTAAGATGACTGAGGCCAGACCGATCACTCTCTCTTATGTTCATTATGCCTCCATGGCTTGTCCCGTTCTGTCCCCTCGGCCTGTAGAAAATCAAAGAGGAGAATGAGCGGACCCTGCAGGAATACGGTTTCTGCATCATGGACAACCACAAGGAGCGCATCGCCAACTTCCGCATCGAGCCACCGGGCCTGTTCCGTGGCCGCGGCGACCATCCCAAGATGGGCATGCTGAAGCGCCGCATCCGGCCCGAGGATATCATCATCAACTGCAGCAAGTAAGACGAGGCTTCTGTGCCATGTTGAGGAGGGAGGAAGGAGGCGGGGTGGGGTGGGCGTAGATGGTACTCAGGTCTGTTGATGCCCATTGTGTGCCCGCTTTCAAGGTCTCCGTTGGTGATGTGAATTGCAATTAAATTTGAGTCATGGAGTACCAAAGATTGTTTATCAACTGTCTCTAGTGGTGCTCCATACAAAAATAATTTAAATGGAAAAAAAAAAAAAAACGATGACAGTTTGATATGCTGCCTCAGTGCAAAGCCTGAACCAGAAGAATTTTGGATCAAGAAAATGTCGGCAAATAAAAAAAAAAAAAACAGGGTTTTAAGAAGTCTTGTGTCTAAGATTTAAAAACATGAATGTAAGGCCTTAAGTGTAATGTAATGGAAATCTTTAATGCAATAAAATATTGTGCAGTAGGTCAAAAATACATTTACTTTGGGTCTTAAATTTGTCTGAGTTGTGAATTATTACTGCACACGAGCGCAGTACATTTTGTGTGGACCATGCCCTATCCTATGGGCATACAGTCCATAAATTTCACTTCAGATCCCACAAACCTGTGCAAATTGTTTGCTGGAAAGGGTGTCGCATTGGTCTTAAATTTGTATCATAATGATCATGTAAAGGTCTTAATTTAAGTTGTTGAAACCTTCAGAAACCGTGCATTAATTGAAAAGTGAGCTTCACATTACCATGGTTGAAAATGCCAAATTGTTTTGAGTTTGATGATGGCAGTAAATGACACTGGTCCACATGACAGCAGTAGCTAAACCGAGCACATGTCTTCTCTAAAGAAGACCAGTCTTAAATTCTGCATCAGTGCCAACAACATTACATGATGGAGAGTGACCCTTGACCTTTTGTGTTTACCTTCTCCTCCTTCAGAGACTCCAAGCACCCCAAGCCGCCTCCTGGCACCAAGTGGAAGGAGGTTCGCCACGACAACAAAGTGACTTGGCTGGTGTCATGGACTGAGAACATCCAGGGGTCTATTAAGTACATTATGCTCAACCCCAGTTCCAGAATCAAGGTACCAGACAGGACCATTATGTATTTCAACATGTGTCCAGGGTGTGTGTGTGTGTGTGTGTGTGTGTGTGTGTGTGTGTGTGTGTGTGTGTGTGTGTGTGTGTGTGTGTGGGGTGGTTCTTATTTATTTATTTATATATACATATATTAGATAGTGAGACCCTAACAAAGGTGTAGTATGAACATTTGGAGTTATATCTGTTCACTCTCTAGAATGGGTTTCCTTACCCATTGCTCTGTTTTGCTCTTGTTTGTTAGTTTTGTGCGTTTGTTCTTGTGGCTTTGTTTGCTCTGTAGAGATTTTGTTTGTTCCTTCCTTTCTCCTACTGCTTTGCTTTATGACTTTCTCTTGAGCTGTGTGGTTTGTCTCCACCAGACACACACACACACACACACACACACACACACACACACACACACACACACACGCTCACACACACGCTCACACACACACACACACGCACGCGCTCTTCCTTTTGAACAGCCTCTAATGCTTTCCCTTTAGTTTGGCTAACTACCTAGCACAACCTCCAGCCCATGTGTGAGTGCACTCATTGCTGTTTGTCATTGGTCTGCTCAGGGCGAGAAAGATTGGCAGAAGTACGAGACGGCCCGACGGCTGAAGAAGTGTGTGGACCGCATCCGGGCCCAGTACCGGGAGGACTGGAAGTCCAAAGAGATGAGGATCCGGCAGAGAGCTGTAGCGCTCTACTTCATTGACAAGGTATCCCATGATGCTCCACCACTTCCTTACCTTGACAGTGCTAGCCTCAAGCATCCGAAGCAGCCCAAGCATCTCTTCATAGTTCTCTTACTGGTTGGAAGAGTGGTAATGATTGGTTTTCTCCGATGGAGGTATTGACAAGGAGGATGACAAAAGATGGCGTGTGTTATTCAAGTTCAGTCAAACTTGTTGGCCCTGTTACACTTAGTCTCCTCCCTTTCACTGCCTGTATGACTTCAGTGTGTTTGCACAGAAGAGAGATGATTTAATTAATTTATTTACCTTCACATCACTCTGGGGGGGGGTGGAGACAAACTCTGTGCAGCAAATGGAGACCAGGATTCAAGTGTGCAGACGTTTCATTTCGTAAATCACTGATGTCTTTGAAAAAGTGTTGCCAAGGGTGTGCTGGTGAGGGAGTGCTACTTTGATCAGCTACAATCACAGGATCCTTAGTTTAAAGAGTTGCTCTGAGACGAGAATACGCATCCTGTTTGTGACTGTACTTTTGCGCTGTTGAACATTGATCATTATTGAATAGTTGAATCCTCTGGAGTTTTTTTTTTTTTTTTTTTTTTTTTCAGCTACACAAACTTGTCGGGCCATTCCCTTGTCCTTCCTCTGCGGGGCCATTTCTGTCTTTAATTCCACTAAAGACAGCTTTTGGAAGTGGTTTAGTTTTCTTGGATTCAGAGTTTTTAAAGGACTCTACGTCTAACTACTAAATGACGAGGCTTGATTGACCATGCGGTCGTCACATGCCTTCACGTGAAGAAACCTGAGAACGAACTGTCTATCCATTACTGCAAATCTTACCAACATGAATATCAAACTACATGTGTAGTTTACCTTGTTCATGTCTGACTGCTGTTTAGTTCGAATCTGCTTTTACAACGATAAAACCAGCTAAATATGCAGAGGTTAACCATTTTACCAGCGTGAAAGGGCATGTACTGTTGAGTAGCCTGCGGGGAATCTCTTCACAAAAAAACAAGCATGTGGATGGAGATCATTTCTTAATTGCTGGCATTAAGATCAAAACATAAATAGTCTCGTTCTCAGCTTTTCCTGTTTTTGGTTTGTTTGTTTTTGTTTGTTTCACCTGTCTCTCTTCACCAGCTTTATTCCTCCTATCTCTGACAATCCAACAGCATGGTTGATGCTGCCTCATATAGAGATTGGCCTTTTCAAGGTTTTCCCTTTATTAGAGGCTAGTTGTGTCTGGCCAGCTAGTCCCCTCCCCGCCCTGCTGGGCCTTGGTGTGTGTGTGTGTGTGTGCTTGGTTGCTTGCTTTGTGAAGGTCTGTTTGGTTCCTCTGTGAATAGGCCTATACAGTTACAATTGAGTTTTGTTTAATTGATATGCATCAGAGGTCTGTTATCTGAGTCCTTGTCCCTATTTCTGTGTGTCTGTGTGTCTTCTAGTTGGCTCTGAGAGCTGGTAACGAGAAGGAGGAGGGAGAGACGGCTGACACCGTGGGCTGCTGCTCGCTCCGGGTGGAGCACATCAACCTCTACCCTGAGAAGGACGGCCAGGAGTATGTGGTGGAGTTTGACTTCCTGGGAAAAGATTCCATCCGTTACTACAACAAGGTTCCCGTGGAGAAACGGGTAAGAGCTCCCTGTGCCAGTTTTGGTGTGCTTGGGAAGGATGCTTTTGGGGGTGTCTGGAAGAGGAGGAGGAGGAGGAGGAGTAATCTTGCCTCAGTCTCCTCACTCCTTGTCACATTCAAAGTGGAGGTGCAAACTCCAGCACCATCTCTGTGTGTTAAGTTGGTGGTTTTGGCTCAGAAATATTTTAAAATCCACAGCTCTGCTTGGTGAGGTGTTACATGGTGTGGCTCATGTGAGCAGCAGTGATCTGTAGATGCCAAATGGGTGTAAACTGGGAAGTTGGGAGTGGCTGCCATCGAGTGTGTGTGTGTGTGTGTGTGTGTGTGTGTTTGTGGTTTTTTTTTTTTTTCTCTTCTCTCCCTCTCCCCTTCCCACCAATCCAGCTGCTAGCTGTTCTCTCGCTCTGAGAACGCATTGAATTGACAGCAACCAAGGTCTAGGCATGTTCTATCCGCATCATTTCAGATTGGGATATTGCCATGACTTGTGAATCAGTGGTAAATGAAGGATCTCCTGGGTTGTCTCCTAAAATCTACCACAGTTAGATTAGATGCACTTGCTGCTTGCTATTTGGCATGTGCGTTAATAGAGGGATGTCCTTGACTAGACTAGCATTAATCAGTGCTTGCTCATCTGGTGTTATGTGAGAGACACACGGCACCAAACAATATGGCTTTTCTTTCCCTTCCACCAGCAATAACTAACATGCAGAGATGTGTGAAACCACAGAGAATGTGTGGGTGTGCAGTGTGTGTGTTTGGCTTTGAGTTCCCGTGTTTCTGACACGTCCGTGTCCCTCGCCAGGTTTTCAAGAACCTTCAGCTGTTTATGGAGAACAAGCAGCCAGAGGATGACCTGTTTGACCGCCTTAATGTAAGCAACAGATGGACATATTTATAAAATAATCGCTTTCCATAAAAACAAAATCAGATGTGGATTGCATTACCAATTCCAGAGAAAACATTGTGAGCTGGTGCTTTGTTTCTCATGGTCATTTATCCCTCTCTCCTTCACTTGTGCTCTCTATCTCTCCCTCTCCCTGAAGACCTCCATTTTGAACAAGCACCTCCAGGAGCTGATGGACGGCCTGACGGCGAAAGTTTTCCGTACCTACAACGCCTCCATCACCCTGCAGCAGCAGCTCAAGGAGCTGACGAGTCGTAAGTGCATCCTAACGCTTGATGTTTGAACTTTGAACTACCACTCTCCCCTGCGTTACATGGTAGTCAGTGTTTTGGTGGTTCAGAGAAGTAGCAGTAAAAAAGCACAGTTTACTAGTTACTATTTTGAATAGTGAATTGATTACCCATAATGACCTTTACTGTCTTTTGTACAATTTTTCGATTTTGTACCTTCAGTGAGGAAGCAGGCATGCTGAGGATGGTGTGTGTGCTCCTCATGAGGTTGCTAACTGGTTAGCAACTATGCTTTTTGGAAATGGGCGCCTGGTTGCCTTTCATTTATTACTTAGCAGGCTTATAATACATTTTAACCCATCATAAATCTAATCCCAATCAGACGTGACGTGATCAGCATCTTACTTTGCTTTATGTTTTACTCAACAGCACGTTCCTTGATGCAAACTAAATTTTTTGCGGTTCTGAATATTTGGGAACGCTACAGCAGCTACCTCTTAAATGTGAAATTTGCTGCACTTTTCAGTTGGTCAGTTGTCTCACCTGTCAAAATGGCTGGAAGAAGCCAATTCAAATTCCAACAGTCAATGTAAGCATGTGTAAATAAGATAAGAAAATGTACTTGAACACTTCTCACCCCTACCAAGACGAAATCTCTGCTTCACTTCAACCAAAGGTCCTTCCTGTTCAGGCAGAAAAGTTTGACTGTCAGTGGGGGAGAGGGAGGAACCTGCCTTTGTCAGATGTGTGAATGAGCTGGTGAAGGCAGGCGTTTTCTCAGACCCACCGGGTTTGTATGTGTGTGTGTGTAGCGTTCCACTCTGCGCCTGCGTACGCCGCGGGCCTGGGCAGCCTCAGCCAGCTCCAGATGTTTGGCCTGGTCTGTCCCTTTTGTCTTCACAGCTCGCTTCATACCTCTACGCCAAAAAAGAGGGAGGGAGGGAGGTGGTGTGTTTGTGAGTGTGGGGGGGATCCACGTCTGGCTTTTGGAAGCACTTTGCCACATTGGAAGCTTCCAGAGGAAACTGCATGCTCTTGTCGCCCGTAATGGCTTGGCGCACCGTAGGACGAGGTGCCAGTGTCTGCTTGTAACTGTTACTATCCGCTCATTCTTTATTTAGCCGACGAGAACGTCCCTGCCAAGATCCTCTCCTACAACCGCGCCAACCGGGCTGTAGCCATCCTGTGCAACCACCAGAGGGCGCCCCCCAAAACCTTTGAGAAGTCCATGCAGAACCTGCAGACCAAGGTGAGAGGCAGGAGTCAATGGAGCATGGCAGACGAACAGCCTCTGTGCTTCAGGGCTGCACAGCAGTGTCTGTGAAGGCTGCGTTCTGCTTTTGTCAAGAGTGGCTTTCAACATACGCCTTAATCTTGTTTGGTTTTTTTTTTTGGTAATTTTTTTTTTTTTTTTTTGCCCTCTCTCTCGGTGTTATTTGTGTGTCCACTGTAAACAGATCGATGCTAAGAGGGACCAGCTTTCCGACGCGAAGCGAGAGCTGAAGAGTGCCAAGGCGGACGCCAAAGTACGGCGGGACGAGAAGGCCAAGAAGTACGTGACGGGCTTGATTCTGAGGCCTAATTTTTTTCCTTGTTTTTGCTCATTGTACTTGATGGGAAATCTGTGCCAAATAAGACGCCGGAGCCCAACCAGGCCTGACCGTGTCGCCTTTCAGTGTGGGAGCAGCACAGCTGGCCGATTTGGATGTGAAAGGAATTTGCCAATTCTCTCGGGTGGTGGCTGAGGCCCTTTTGTGAAGACATGAAAGATTTAAAGCAGATTAAACAGAAAATTACAAAAGCGTGTTCTCTTTCTCTCCCCCTCTCTCTCTGTGTGTGTGTGTGTGTGTGTGTGTGTGTGTGTGTGTGTGTGTGTTCGTTCTCTCTGTGTGGCTTGCTCACTCTTGGGGGTGGGTGGGTGGGTGGGGGTGTGTGTGTGTGTGTCTGTCTCTGTCTCTGTCCCTGTCCCCTCCTAGGGCTGTGGAGACCAAGAAGAAGGCAGTGCAGAGAATAGAAGAGCAGCTGATGAAGCTGGAGGTGCAGGCCACTGACCGCGAGGAGAACAAGCAGATCGCCCTTGGCACCTCCAAGCTCAACTATCTCGACCCGCGCATCTCCGTTGCCTGGTAAGATTTACAGCCTTATGTATATGCATAGACTCCCATTTGAGTGCCTGGTTCCACTCTACTCACATGCACACAGAAATGCTCACTATTTCACTATTCAAAAGGTTTGAGGGTTATTAGGATATGAAGGTTGACAAAAGAATAGGACTTTCTAGACGTAGATCTTGTGTGTGTTGTTTTGTTTTTTTGTGTGTGTTAAAACAAAATGAAATGTATGTGTGTGTGTGTGTGTGTGTGTGTGTGTGTGTGTGTTTATCCTGACAAAGTGGTACTTAGTGTCTAAGTGATGCATTAATACGTGTATTTATCAACGAATCCTTTCTGCATGAAATACAGTTGAGGTATGACAATTTTGACCTGTAAATCTGGTTATTGATATATTGAATAATGAACAACAATGGTCATCCGGAAGAGCATCTTGCAGTTTAATTAATTTCTCACGTAACAAACCTTCACTGGCATTTTGGAAGTAGTCTCTGTTTATTGCAATTTCATTTTGTTTTAATGTAACCAAATAACATTTGTGGTGTGTGTGTTTTTTTTTTTTTTTTCCCCCCCCCCCTCTTCCTACAGGTGCAAGAAGTGGGGCATTCCTGTTGAAAAGATCTACAACAAAACTCAACGAGAGAAGTTTGCCTGGGCTATCGACATGGCTGATGAGGACTTTGAGTTTTAGAAAGCCTGCTTTGCGGTTTTCATTTCTTATTGTTATGGATTCATGTGTATTATGCCCCGCCCTGTTTTTGGTTTCAGATGCCTTTTTAGCTGAAGTGATTTCAACAGGTGCTCATACCTGTCACGGAAAAGAGTATTGAGTGTGATGAGATGACTGGTTAAAATGAAATTGTTTAAAAAAAAAAAAAAAGTGGAAAAAAGAGAGAATAGAGAGGAAGGCCAGTGGAGGGGTGTTCAGGAGCGGAGGGGTCGGAGTGGGAGGATATGCTTAGTCTATTGACTTGTAGACTGGATATGACGTGTGTGTGTGTGTGTGTGTGTGTGTGTGTGTGTGTGTGTGTGTGTGTGTGTCGGTGGGGGGCTGGGGTGGCAGATCCTACCTATACCACCCCCACTAACACACACACACACACCTTGGGGTCTCCTATGTCCACCAGTTTCCAGGTCATTGGTGTGTAGTCCAGGTGTACACCCTGGCTGGCTATCCCTCCTCCTCCTCATCCCGTCAGGTTCTGTATGTGTGTAAGCACTCGACACCACTGGTCCTCTACCTACTGTATTCAATATCCTATTGCTTTGTGTATCATTGGGGAAAGAAAAAAATGTTTTTGTCTGTGTATTTTTAGCCCTCCTGTATAATTATTAATTCTATATTTTAATAGAAAAAAAGATGAATCAAAAAATTTCCCTAAGTGGACCCATGGCCTTTTCTTAGGAAATGAAACGTGTACTCCTCGAGTTTTTATGATGTTGGATGATGAAGGCGTGGGGTATAAAATAGGCTACTTTAACAAGGTTGGTGTGTGTGCGCGTGCGTGCGTGTGCGCTTATGTGTGTGTGCATGCGTGTTTGTTGGAGGAATGAAGTTAAACATGAGGTAGATGAACTGGACAGGACAGTCAGGCCTATGCTACACCTGGAGGCTTGCAAGAGCAACTGGGGAAATGCTACACTTAAGACAATATTTACATATGCAGGCAGAATGTGAATTATTCTATTTTCCTTTTCCTTTTTGTTAACAGTATACATTTTCTATCAGGGACATGTTTTCAATGTAAATGTGAACCAATGTATTTCCCTATGCATCGCCACAAAAACCTATGGTTATTTCTGCATTGCTCTTGAGTCCTCACCTGGTTTTAACTTAAATCATTTCTGATGACTGTTTCCAAGAGGAATTTAAGAAAACTCCCTTATCTGTTACTTGAAATTACTTATTTTAATGTATTCTTTTGGGGGGTAGTTCAGTGGAAGATTTGTTTTGTTTTTTTTGTTTTGTTTCTCTTCCAAAATGGTATGTGAGGGATATCAACTTTGCCAAAAAATAGTCTGTGTTACAGTTGTAGGCAGTTTTATTTTTAATCGTGTAAAGAATGAGAAATTAACATATTTTAACATGAATTGTAATGTGAATTCTCCATGATGTTTTATTCCATTCTGTTATGGTTTTGGATGCCGTGAGAGTAAGGCAGTGACTGAGAGGAGTGTTGACACAGGCAGATTCTTATTCTTCCTTCTTTTTGCCCGTTCATCAGTTCTCTCATAATCTTCAATCATGTTTCATTTTATTTGTTTTATTTTATTTTCCTCATTGTAGGTTATTTAAGAATAAAAACCCTACAATTCATTCCTCTCTAGCCTGTCTTTCCCGTTGTCATTGTATACCTTGTGTTGTCTAAAGTGCTAATGTTTGGTGTCCATTTTATACAAAAGATTGCAGCGCTACCATCTGAGGGTCCCTGTATCTAACTTTTTTGGGGGGCGGTGGAGGGGGATTACAAGGTATGCATAAGGGAAGACATTTTGTGTCTTAAAAAGCTGCTTGGCAGTGGCTGGATGAAAGACTTCCTGTGTTCCAGGAACCCAGCAAGGGGAGCAGCAGCGCTGCTGCTCTGAAGAGGGCCCTGCAGGAAGAATCGCCAGGGAAGAAAAGACCCACACTGTTTGTCTTGGAAAGAGGGAGCTACAGTACATGTAGCGATCGCTGGCTATTGCCTTGGGCTGGGGTTTGTCCTTCTTGTACACCCCCCCCCCCCCCCACCCACTCTTATTTGTGGTGTCTGGGGTGGCCCCTGTGCTGTGCTGACCCTGAATTGACTCATAGACTGGAAGACCAATAAGTGTATGGGGAAACGTGATGTACTGACAGTTCTTGTTGATTAAAAAAAAAAGTTACCGAATGCCACACACGTCGTCACTCTCCTCCCCGAGAAGACAAACAGAAAGGGAATTTGCGCAGTGAGTGTTGACTTTTTCTGGAGGAGAGTGAGGTAGGGGCTCTGCAAGTTCTGTAGAAAAGGATGCCTCCAGCAGGTTAACAAGGACAAGCCCCACTAAATTTAGATTCCTCAACATCAGGCAGATACAGTGGTGTAGAAGATGCCTATAAAGTGTGTGTGGCCAATTTCATCTTCCTTCCAGAGATGTTCCCTGTTGGATATTACCTGTTTTTGTTCACCATTACTTATATACTTTACTGGACCCCAATCGCAAAGTAGCGGTCCCTAACGAAGTAGATGACCTGTAAAAATAAGGATCCGCTTTGTGTTCGGGGGGCTTCTGTGTTCTCTACTTCTGTTGGTCCTCCAGATCTTTTAACATTTAGCATTGGTGTAGAAAGTGCGTTAAGGCTTGGTGTACATCTATCTAAATAGAAACCGCATTTAATTAAAAAAAAAGAAAAGGATTATTTGCTGGCACAATTTGAGAGGAAAACGTGCTGGTACGTATGTCAAAGAAATTTGGCCCAAGGTTGCTGTATTCCATTTATTCTGTAAAGATCTTGAATGTGTAGAAAGGGTAACACAACTGTGCTAGGTATGTGTGTTCTCATAGTCAAAAGTGATCAGGATAATACTGTAAGCCCAGATTTGTCTTTGCTATTGTTCAGAGAGATCAGACTTGACCACATTCAATACTAATGCATACAACACCAGAAAGGGATGTGTCCACTCTCTCTTTGGGATGGTTTAGCACCTTTCTTAACACATAGCAGCTTGTTTAGAGATGCAGATAGTTGCATTCACATTGTTTAAATCAACATCGAATTGTCAGCAAACACAGAAGTCCATTCAGCAGAGCTCTTCATTTGGCTGTCTAGCTAAGATTTCTTTTTCTTTTTTTTTTGTTGTTGTTTGTTTCACCCCATCATCTGATTTCCAAGTCCACCATTTCAAGTTCTGCATCATATTAGTCTTTCTTTCACTTTTAATTAGTTTAAACATAATATTCATCATTTCAGCTGTTTTTCTTTAATACAGAATTTTTTTTAGTACCTTTCTGAAAAATACAGCAGCAGACTCCCCTGTGGGGATTTCTTGCCATTAGTTTATAGACACCTCATAGGGTCTTTGCAGCACAGTTGCTGTGGAGTCAGTCACTGTAAAACAGGGAATGAATGGGCAGAGTATTAAGGCAACGTTTACATGTGAAACAACTCAGAAGTGTGCAGCAGACACCACTAAAGCAGTCAAATATGACTTAAGCCTCTTTTTTCTACATTTTACCTCTAGTTTAAAAAAAAAAAACGTTTTTTTTTTTTTTTTCTTTTTCTTTTGCTTTTAGCCGCTGTGTGTTTTTTGTTTTTTTTTTCACTAACAATTATAGAGCTTAACATAAAATACAGACTCACTCTTATCTGGAATTACAGTGATAACAGGAGAAATACATTTAAAAATCCTTTACGGATATAGTACAATTCAAGGCAGTGCTGAAGTACTGATAACTAAAAAATAAAAAGTAAGAAATATCACAATGTCACAACGACACCTTCTTTGTCCAGTCATTAAAAAAACAACAACAAAACAACCCTTATCAATAGTGCAGTTTCAGACATGGTTCACCACAGTCCCCCCAAAGAGGTGGGTTGATCTTTCCATCATCCTTCCTTCCTCCCTCTCTTCCATCCTTCTGGTCCTTCTGTGGGTTTCTTTCTCTCTCTCTTTCTCTGTCTCTCTTGCGCGCATGTGCTCTCTTTCTGTCGTACATTCTTCTTCTACATAACCCTCCCTTCCGGCGGGGGGGTCTCATACTGCCTTCACAGACTAATTACAATCACGTGTGCTGTCATAACGAAAAACAAACCCACAATGGTTAACAGTAAAACCCCCCGTCACCCTCTCCCTCCCACTCTCCCCATTGCACCCCCTCCCTCCCCCCAGGCTTCCCCGCTCCTGTTCGGCTTCTGCCGCCTGCAGTCCTCACACCTTCAGCAGTTCCCTCCGCAGATTGTCCCTGGGAGCAAACAAACACATATGCCTATCAGACCTCATTCACCAAAAAAAAAAAAACCTTAAAGAAAAAAAAAACACTAAATGCCAAGTGAAACATCTTTGCAAGACCTCAAACAGTTGGTTGCCTCCTCATTTGCACAATTTTAAATACAATCCCCTGCAGTCATGACATTTTCACCATAAACAATTTTCATGATTTATTCACATATATTATCACGCGCTCTGAATCTATAATTCAACGGGCCAAGCTCCATCGGAGCTAAATATAGCTTCTTAACACAGACCTCTGATTGTTTGAGCATGCAATGCTATACAAGTATTTTGTTTTCGCCTCTCTTTCAGCCTTGCTCTGTTTTTGACAGATCACAAGATACTACCTGCCAAAGAGACTAGTTGACATTTTATGTCTGTGTATATTATTCAATCACAGTTCTGTTGCTCTAAAGAATAAAAAAAGTTGAAGACAAGTGTGTATCTAAGATAAATAGAAAGTGGGGGAGAGAAAAAACAGCAGCCCTCTCATTTTGTTAAATGCTGGTCAAACGAATCCCAAGGATCATTTCAAGCATAAATAGGCAGTGCCATCAGCATAATTTTAGCACGTGTGTGTTCTATACTCAGGCCTGTGTTTGTGCTCAGACTGACTTGTTATCTGAATCTGACTGTAACTATACTTGTTTGTGAAATGTTTATAATGTAAGGCCAGTGGAAGAGTCCATTCCTGGCAGACAAACACTCACATGACATGGTGCCAAGTATGCAGACTCGCGGTTTGGTACCAAAAGTAAAAAAAAAAAATACTTGGTCCAGTGGCAATAATCTGACGTCATCCAGACAGAATATTTTTGGGAAGAAACATCGGAATGTTTACTTCGGTCTATCTGCTATTCATCCAAGCATCACAAGGAGGAGGACTCTTGGCTGCATTAATCACTGCTCATCTCTGACACTTTCGACTGTTTTATGTTCAGAGCAGAAAAAATATCTGGCTCTGAGGACACGTCATCCTCACGCTTCGAAACAAACAAGTTTTTTTTTTTTTCAAGTGATCCCAAGAGCCAGTGGAACATTCAAAATAAGCCAAATCTATCTAAGCTATGTAGTGGAGAAAGCCATATGCCATTAAATAAAACACATCCCAAATCAGAAAGTTCTATCTTATGTTTACAGGGTTACCATCACTACTAAATCAAAAAGAACTATGAAGCATATTCTTATCTGTTCACACAGGTTAAAAACTATCTGAACCTATGGAGCAGTATACAGTAACATAACTGCATAGGCCAAAAGGAAGTAGATCCTCATAGCATGTGCAGCTCATGAAGTGACTTCTCTCCTTGCAGATATTATTTACAAGAGGGACTTTTATTAGATAACTTGAACCACTGACCGAGGCCTCATATCTTCTGTGACTTCACATAAACAATACGAGGGTTGCCTCGTCTGTTTCTCTTCCCACTGTCTCCTGCCTTGGTACTGTCCGGCTAACAGGGAAGTTAGATACTGGTACCAGTGTCTAGTGGAAAACTAACCTTAATCAACCTTTACAGCAAACTGATAAGCGGTAGACTGCTAATGATACTGCAACAGAATATACTTATCCAAGATGCTTCAAGGAAGCAGGGCTCCACTTTTTTGGGAATACATTTAGGAACTATCCAACTTTACTCTTATTTCAGTTCTTGTTCCTGTTACTCTTGTTTTGAGTAGCCACAATTACTGGAACTATCAAGTACTGAAAACTCAGCATAATAGATTTTAATGTTTTTGCTGTCTCCACTGCATAACAGAGAAGAACAATGGGCCTAATTTTAAGTTACGGCTGTTGAACATGAATGAGCATGTCTATTGTGGCACTTTTTTGTTCCCAAGTTTCTATTTTTGTTGTTATTAACACAGGACAGATTCCTCTTTGAATTTTTAAAAACACAAAGGAAAGAGAAAGAAGTTAACATTTAGATTGGCACCTCTGATGCACAAAGCAACACATAAACAACAGCCAAATTTGAAGAGTGAGAGAAAAAAGGATGTGTGAACTCAAGAATGTGCTAATTTATTAGCTGCAGTACCTAAGAGGTAAGTTTACACCTGCGATTTAATCGCACATTATCATGCTTATCTTATGCTAAAGCTAGATTTTGTTGGCAACACACTCGCAGAACTCACCTAGACTGTTTGTCTTGGGTCGGGTGCTCCCTAAAACTCTGACTATCCATAGGCTGCTGGTGTTCTTCTCCCTTGACTGCCCACGGGTCCTGCATTGGTGTGGCCACTCTTGTCATGTCATAAGCCTCATCCCTCCCATCTAGGCCTTCAGGATCTCCAGATTTCAGCAGAGAGGACAAGTACCTTTGTGGGCCCTCCAGCACACAAGCTTGCTCCCGTTCGATATTATCAGACCCGGGCAAACTCCTGGGCAGATCCTGCCCTGTAAAACTGGTCTTGTCATCCCTCTGACTCCCTGTGTAGCCTTTTGTGTTGTTTCTGTCCTCTTCCGCGAACCATACTCTAGCCTCTGCTACTGTGCTCTGGTAAGTGTCGAGCCATGGTAGTTGTCCATTTTTGTGAATTCTCCGACTGTCACTGAACCAGCGCACCACCTCTGACTTATGGAGTCCTGTGACCATGACCAGCTCATCCAGCTGCTGGTTGTTTGGCCATGGGGTGCTGGCAAAGGTCTTTCGAAGAAGGTGCATTTGTTCAGGAGTTATCCTGTCAGAGAGAAGGGAGGAGGATGGTGATGACATCATTTTGGATAGGTCTGATTCTTGCTCAGGTGACATGACCATCAACCCATGCTTGCCCTCCGGATCGGCAACCTTGAGCATCTTTAAGTTAATCTTGATGGGGTTGACTTTAGGCTCAGGGCTTCCACTTTTGTTCACTGATTGTTCCTCATCAACTGTGTGCATTTCCTTCATTGATAGTCTCTGGCTTGTGACCTGTGTTCTGAACTGACTATCCTCCTTGGTTAATGTGGGTGGGGTGTGGAGAGCCCACTCACCCTCAACTTTCTTGTTCTTCTCATCCTGTCTCTGACTAGTCTCCCTCTTTTGTCTCTCAGAAAACCAGCTGTGGATCTCGCGACGGGTCATCTTGGTTTCTGTTCGAAGCCTGTCAACCTCAGCCTCGGTCAATTGAGGATCCTGACAGAAACTCTCCTCTAAGGCGATCAGCTGTAGTGGGTCACGTTCCTTGTAGCAAACAGCTGTGAAGTCTGGGGAAGGTAATCGGGGCACTTTATGTGGAGTAGCTGACAAAGGATCTTGTTGCTTCAGCAGTGTCGGGGGAGAGGGGCTCAAGGTGGTCTGGCTGGTAGGGCCATTTCTTAACACTGGGTTATCTGCAAGATCCAGTGAGGGAATAGCAGAGCTTGGCAGTGGAACATCATCACAAGGCATCTCTAGAGAGGACTGTGATCCTTTCACATTGCGGTCATGGTAACGCCTGTCACTGAACCACTTGCGAACCTCTCTCAGTGTTAGCCCGGTGGCTGCCACTAGTTTCTCCACCTCGTCCTGGTCTGGGAACTGGCAGTGGACATAGCTCTTCTTCAGTGCTTCCAGCTGTTCCTGGGACTTCTTAGCTTTACTAAGAGATGAGTCAAGGGAGCTACAAGGTTGGACGGGGCAGTGCAACAGAACTGGTGGTGTCTCTACCACTCCACTTTCATTGCTGGTGAGGGGGGAAGTGTTTGTGTTCTCAGAGCTGAACTTGCTGGTGTGGTTTGAGATATCGCTATCTTCAATATTGCTAGTTCTCAATGGGCTGGTGCTAGTGTTGCTATCACTGTTAGATATGCTGGCATTGCTGTTTTCGTTGGTGTGGCCGGGGCTCTTGCTTTGGCTACCGATGCCTCCATTAGCGTTAGGATTGCAGCTTGTAGCTTTGCTGGTGGGGCTAGTGTTTTGGATACAAAAGGTGTTGCTGACAAAGTTGCTATAAATGCTGTTCAAGGCACTGGTGCTGCCATTGCTGGAAGTGATGCTTAGACTTGAGCTGTTACTGATCGTTGGTTTGTGATAATCATTAACACTGCAAACAACAGCTAAGCTGCTAACATTGTCTTTGCTTGAGCTGCTAACTCCAGCCTCACTACCAGGCAGCTTGGTGTTTGAATGTCCAGCCTGTTGGTGAGCATATGCGTGACTGATGTTGCTGCTGCTGATGATGCTGCTCCGGGCGCTACTTGAAAGACTGCCGCTCACGGCTTCGAGGATAGCACTGGTGGCAGCTCTGGGCTGTAGATGTGCTGTTGTTCTGACCACTGATTGGGGCTTTGTTGGAGGCCGAGGGATCAAATTGGACTGGGTGACAATAACCCCCGGCTTCCACCTACCAATGACACCTTGTGGTACCAGAGGGACACGGCAGTTTGGCCCCATAGTGGCCGACTGGGTGGCTGTTCTGTGTTGGGGGATGCTGTAGTGAGGCTGCTGCTTCTGTGAACCTTCTTGGGTTGCCTGAAAAACTGTGTTGAACATCCTTCTCCGGGTGTCCTCAATCTCTTCTGGGGACCAGCTGATGCCTTGCTTCAGACGCTGAGCTGTAAACCACAGCTTGATTTGTTCCTCAGGGAAATCTGATACGACGGTCAGGTAACAGAGTTCAGCTTTGGTGGGGTAGGGGAACTTACTGAAGGATGTCTTCAGGAAGCTACTGGAATCCATGGCAGCATCGTAAGCAGGGATGCTGCTCAGGGGAATCATCACTTTGGGGAGGTTATTGTTTGGATCAGAGGGAGGAAAGGCATTGAGTGGTAGAGACGAATTTGGAGGATTAACTGGAGTGGTAAACGATGGTCGTATGGGGCCTCTGTTCTGCGATTTCAGACTAGGAAGTGCACCAGCTCCACTGACAATTTGCATGGCAGACAGGAGAGGGGGCCTCCCAAGGGATCCATTAAGTGCTGTGGTCTGCATATGTGCCAACACAGTGGGGTCTCTGATCTCCACACCTTGGTCACTATTTGGGTTTACCCTGTGCATCTCCCCAGGATAGGAAGCTGCAATCTTCATGAGTTCCTCCTTGGTCTTGGTCATCTTCATGGAAGACGTCTTGGTGGTGATGGGAATCCCAATGTCACCTGGGTCTTCTTTTGCCCCTGGGAACAGGTTCTGTTCTACAATGGTAACTCCACCTTTCTTTGAGACTCGGAGGGAAGTGCTTAGGGGGCTTCCTGCTATACCAGTTCCAGGGTGTGTCTTTGCATTGTGTAAGATTAGGGCCTCGAAGCATGATGCTGAAACCCCACAATTCTGGCAGTGGAAGCTTGGCTGTGCCCGGAAGTCCATGTGGTGGCTGTCCAGATGGTCGAGGAACGGTGTCAGGTCTCTGGTCGAAAATCCACAGGGTGGGCAACTGTATGCTGCCTCCGTGGTTGCATGGTGCTTCCAGGTGACATTACCCTGCTTTCTGGGAGGGGCATGTGTTTCCTCCTCTTCTCCAGAGATGCTAAGAATGCTGTCTTCGGGAATCGTGGGTAGGAGCTCGGGCAGACTGCCCAGGATGATCTCCTCTCTGTGTTTGCTTTTGGATGGGATCATGCAAGGGATTGTGGACTTCCTTTTGCTGGCCATGGTTGTACATGGATAACCAGAGGGGGTTGTGCTGATGGGAGATGGGTTCACTGTTGGGACTGATGACCGGTTTTGGATAACTGTGGTGTGTGGTAGGTGGATGGGCTTCCGTGTCACGGGCCTGCCATGATATGATGACTATTACTCATTCATCTTAAATTTTCGGGACTGCTTCCATCTGGAACAGGAGTGACTATTAGCCACTCACTGAAAACCTGTGCAACAAGAAGATTACATTATGTGATAACTCTGCATACCTTATTTTTGTGACATGAAAAGTTTGCATTCAACATTCAACTTTTTACTATTCAACATTTTTTTTGACCCTGTAATTTTGCTCAAAAATGATCTAATAGTATCAAAACTTCAATGCAGAGGAGCTGTCAGAAGTAGGACTTAACATTAAAACTCTCAAAAGATCCATTGTATTTTTACCCCGTCCAAAATATTTCTAGTTTTTTTGTTTATTATCTATCACAAACATTTTACCTGGAAATTGTTACCTGTCAACAGTTGTATTTGACATTAAAACTTTAAAATGGAAGATCCCCCAAGTCTCATCAATTTACTAAAAAGAAAATTCCAATAAGCTAGCCAAAGGCTGTTAAGACTTTTTTTCTGGAACACAAAAGTGAGCTAGTACTGAATGTTGTGAGAACTTCTTGGCTGTACTCACAGAAGTAATGCATGATATGTATCCATTCAGTTTTTCCAGTTTCATATTAACCTGAGATGTCATAGCATCCTTCATCATGTGAACAACATTACATCCAAAATATGTCAGATGCACTTGTCTGTGTTTTGGACAAACCTTAGTATTTATGCAAGACATTATCATGTTATTACTTCATTTATCTCTGACAGTGAACAAAAAACAATAATGCACACCATGGATTCAAATGCTCTGACATCCTTGCTAGCAAACACGCAAAATTTTACAGCTTTTACTGTACTTTATTGCTCTAATGTAAAGCAGTTGGGTGTTGTCAGGATAAGGTTCATCTGCAGTTCAAATTTTTCCGCCTGCTCTGTTTTAACAATTATGTAAATACCTTGTAATGATTGTTACTCTGGGCAATGTACCATATGCAGCCCAGATTATGAGAGAAGCATAAAATATGAAAGTGAAGGAAGCACAGTATGTCTTCCCTTCATTTCTCTTCCCCTACCAGCCCCCAACCCCCTAACACAGAAATGTCATGACGTGGTGGTTTGTGACAGTGCAAAAGGCTGCCTTCCCTCTCACAATGAATCATCTAAATTAAGAAATGTCATGGATTCTTTGTCTAAGCAACAACACAAAAGCAGTCTAGAAAAATGCCTATATTGATTTATGTTTGGACAACTTAATTTTTTACGTAAATTTTAAATAAAATATTGATGGCAACTTTTCCTTTTGGCCTGTCAAGCTTTTATGAAATTCTAAATAAAAACCTAATTTGGTAAGGCTTGCTGACAGACAAAAACAAGGTGTTGGGTCCATCTTCTATGCGTTGAAGCAGAAGTAACCTAACCCGATATACCTCACATGAACTCAATAATGCATAGTGTATGATTATTCACATGTGAATGCATCTTCCATCTGTCTGCAATGCCTATAGTAGCACAAGAGCATTTCAAACTGGATACCCCCGGCAACAGAGAGCAAAAACTTAACCTTAATCAATGTCAGGGGTTATGTGTTATACATGTCAGTCTTGAAACATAAGCGTACCTACTCTTACTGGCATTGAGGGATTTCTCCCTTAAGTGTACTTTCACTGCATTATATTAGAAAGCAAGAACGGGTTTTGCAAGACATCAGCACTAACTGCTCAGGTATCTGAGCATTCCTGATCAATTGACCACCCCAGCTTGATTATCAAAGGTTAGAATTGGTTAAACATACTGCACTCCAGGAGAGGATTTAATGCATAAATTCCAGGTGAGCGAGAGAATATATCGGATATACAGTCTGGCCTCCATGTTTTTTCTTCACTGTGGTCTGCTGGCTTGTAAATAAAAGATGAAACCATTCCAGAATTAAAAACCCCAAGTGACGGCCTAGAGTACACAGTGCTCCCAGACGGACTGTGACGTCTCTTTTTTTCTCATGACGGCTGCCTTCCTGCCAAAAAAAAAAAAAACAGCCCCAAAAAAAAAAAAATCTAGGTCACCAGCATCTTAGGCTGTAATCCCGGCCCTCTGCATCCAGACACGGGCATTTGCTGAATGTACAGCCAGTGGAGGGGTCATGATGCATTTCATCAGAGCTCAGTTAACCCCTTATGGGGACCTTAAAAGCCTCTTCACCGCAACCAAATCAGGATTAGCCGCTTGCTGCTAAAATGATGTATGATGTTAATTTTTCATCCATTAATACCCCTGGCCGGCATAACAACAGTTTCTCTACACAGCACGACCTTTAAAAATGTCACATGCAATAACAAAAGCTCGACAGCAGTTATTTTAAAATCTAACCAGTGAGATGAGTGGCCAGAGGTAGAATTTCACTGCAAAACCGCCCATCCTGCCACATCAAAAATATCATGATATGATTCAAATGGCATTGTCATTGACGAACCAAGCAAAAAGCAAGACTGTATGTGCTTTACCAGTCAAGGAGGGAGGATGAGCACAGAAATACCCACAAAGACATATGCTGTCCTGGCGACTGTCCTTGCCAAGAATCCAACTCTTTGCACAGTTATAGAATTCACCCAACAAGTGGAGGATAGTTAAAAATGTTACATAAAAAGCAGGTCAGTCATCAAAGAATGGGAAGCTTTATCAGCCCATTGGACAGGACACAAGACAAGAGCTTTCCAGACAGGGAGACATTGAAAAGGGTGCTTTCAAAAGCATGGCCTCGTGTTTCAGCTGTGGGGTGGACCAGGTCGCCTGCGACAAAAAAGCTTCCCCAGTCACCATGTGTCCTGATACAGCTCACACCTCAGTGCAGAACTGAAACCCTTTTTCATCTTCTTGGAAACTAGAAAATAGCAAACCAAAGATGGGAATAAGTGTCCGCAGGTACACACAAATGTAAACTTGGCCCCCTTTCGAATTCTGTAAAAATGGCCCTGTGCTAAAATAATTGTATTTATCAGCCAGTTTAAACAAAAAACTCGGAAGAGAAAAACATTCCAGGAAATGGTAATAATAAACGTCTAACATTTATGCATTGCATTCCAATGTTTCACTGTTATTTGAGGCCCTGGACATTTCAAATAAGAGTACAGCTGATAATAGTTTCTATTCCGTGTTTCCCAACACACACTCAAACACAAGGTAAAGCAAAAAAAAACAATAAAATGTGTGTGCGTTGTGTGTGTTTGTTTAAAAGAGAGAGAAAAAAATATACTATCCCCCCCATTACTGGCTTAGAAAAAAGGGCTTTCAAGAGAATCCTTGATATTTAGTTGGATACAGCAGGCACCTTAATGAGCCTACAGTGTCACTGAGGGCCCAGACAAAAACTGCCCTTCCATGACCACCTTTGTCCGCCTATCAGCGCCGTGTCAGAAATGCCGACTGAGGGGCTAGCCGTTACCTTGCTTCCCTCATTGTTTTTCTCAAATTATTTTTCTCTGTGAAAACACTTGAGCAATATTCGTACACATGCGCTGCCATCATGTGTCTGTGTGTGCGCGTGCGCGCACTCCTGGGTAATCCAGGAGATATTCGTGTGTCCACATTAATTATGAAAAGATGTGAGCTCTGCTGAGACATCCTTCTACCATTTACCATCATTAAAGGATATGTCTCATTAACAGAATGCTAACAAAGCAGATCTTTGAAGCGCCTTAAGTTGTCTCTCCTTGGTCAACCTGTATGTAGATATGTGTGAGTGAGTGAATGTGAAGGTCTGTGAGTGAGTGTGTATGTGTGTGTATGTGTGTGCACGAGCTGTAGGTTGTCCCCTCTTTGCCCCCCTTACCTCTGTGACTACTGCATGGTCTGCAGGGAGACCAGTCAGCAATGCCACTCATGTGTTAAGATTGCCATAGCAACCCCTACTCCTTGCCCACACACACACACACACACACACTCTCTCAAGACAAGATGCCCTACCCCTCCCAATAACACACACACACTCTCCCACAGTCTCTCTCTCTCTCTCTCTCTCTCACACACACACACACACACACACACTCCAAGGAAACACCTCTTGTGCCCTACCGCAGACACAGTTTCACAGGGTTTTGTGGAGCAGTCTTTGTGTAAACCCTCATTCTGGCTAGTCGGCACCAAATACCCATTTCATCACCCCATTTCGCTGCCTTCATTATTTCATTCTGATTGGAGTGCTTGAGGAATGCATGCAATTTTTAATGGCAGATGGGGTCTTCCGAAACACTACGAGCACATGGAACGAGGCACAGAAAAGGCCTTATAGTGATGTAAAGCTGATATCTTTGACCGCCTAGCTGCTAACGTGTCAACCCTTTAAGCGGTAGGAAGAGTACTATTTGATTTTAAACAACAAAAAATATTCTTGTGTTAGGTGTAAAACACATACAGAGAGACATAACTGATTCAGCAAGTAGCATCAATGTTGATAAGACTATTTTTAAAAAATCCTGAAGAAATGACAGTGTCCCATGCACTGTCCAGTCAAAATGGTTGATGCCACCACCTCATGGTAACTGCCAGCTTGCTGTATACACAGACATCCTCTAACTTGACCCGACCCTCTATCGCGATGGGACACTCCTGTCAATCCAAATCACATTGTCTACTTCAACTCGGCAAATCATAAATGTCTGGCAAAGGACATGGTGTCTCGCTGAGGATTTGACAACAGTCTGGACTCCAACTCTGAAGCAAATACTGTAAATCAAAGCAATCAGATACAACAGGATGTTTATAGCACTCTGTAACACAGTTGTGGCCACTGACGATGGGGGGTTGGGGGAGGCCAAGATGAAGAATAGACCAGAACAACAACCCGCCTTGCAACAATATGATTTGTATTTTTGCAGAGGACTGAGGAAATTATATAGCAATGCTGAGCACTGCTTGGGAATAGATCTGGTTGGCATTAGCCTGTTTCTCTTCTCTGAATGCAAGGAATGTAACATAGTCGAACTCCAAATCATGACCATATGAACAGACCACTGGCAATGAAAGAAAGTATCACACTCTTCTACAGAAAATCTTGAACACAAGATTGGACTGTGATAGTTTATTGTAACAGAAAAAATGTCTACTACCATAAATGTTACCAATGGCAACTGTTTGGCACAGCGGCCCTCCTGTCCAGTCTTGTTTTGCTAGCATACTGATACTCATTGGCCTCAGCTCTGACCAGAGCTGTTGACTGTCCCTAATTGCAAAGATTCGTGATGAAAGGCAATATGGCTGGCCTGATTAAAACAGTTCAGAGGAGCCAGGAGGATGTCCATTCTCTGATGTTTCCACCATGGGAATTGACATTCACTTACAGATGCATCACTGGACAAATTCAGAGACAAACTGTCAACCGCTGTCTCAAAAAAAAAAAAAATCTATGAATTTATTTTAAAAGCATGGAGATCCTCCATAGCAACATAAACAGTCAGAATCACTTTTATATTATTTCTACTATTGCATGAAGTACTGTGATACTGCATCAAATACATTTCAAACACACACTTCTCATATAGGCTGCTGCGCAGTCTTGGGATATTTATTATTATTTTATGGGATGGGAACCTAGTTTTTTTGTAATTAGCCTACATTCTGTATATTAATACGGATCAACCAAGGACCCCTTTCACGATTTAAATGCCCTTGCTTACCAAAGGCTAGTGAACTGCACAGTTATCCTGACGAAAATCTCATTGGTTGCCTGAATATTTGGAATAATGTGCCTCTTCTCGGAAACAGAGGTGGAACTCGTGACAATGCAGACCTGGTTTCAAAGACCTACAGATTACTCTAAAAGGCGAAAGCAAGGAAAACTGGTGTTTACCCTGTGTTCAAGACAGGCTTGGCAGAGTACTTGCGAATAAAAATCATAATACGTCCTAAAGTTGTAGACATCACTCAAATGCCTAATTCACGATAACACCCGCACTACAGATAATGAGTTAGGCTGCCGATAGGCTATACGATTTGGCACCACCTAAAATAATTGAGGAGCTACAAGCCATTTTACACTTTCGTTACTGTACTCCTCCTTGAATGATACGTTGTTACTCTACACTTACCTTCCAAGAAGATCGACCATTCGTGCTCTGAAATTACGACTCACCATATGAACCCACAGCATTTATGATATAGTCTAACCTCTGAAAAGGCACGTTGTAGCGTGCGAGTAGGCAAATTAGAACCAGATAGAATGTTGAGTAAATTCTCGAGAATCTGTAACAAACTGGTGAGTTAACCCTTTCACTCCAGAATACCTATCCGGAAAACGCTTGCAGCGGAGCATGCCGGATAGTTACAGTCTTATCGAGATGGGTACTGTCGATTCCCAAAAATTTAAGTCAGCACTCCCCATCTACTGTCGCCATTTTATACATTGGCGACTTCATGTAAACTGCCCTGACTGCTGCGCCGCATAGGAGTAGAATAGCTAGCACTGACAGCTTTAAGTCAAGGAACTTTTGGAAGGCAAAGCTAAACTGAATACATAGGCTACGTCTTGAAGTAACAAGTTAAAGTTTCTTACCTTATGGCTGGTCTGGTAAGATGAAATGGAAATCCGTTATTAATACAGAAATGAATAACATTAGATTAGCTCTGGTCGGTGTCTCCGACTAGGAGGAGGGGCCGAGACCTCTCCTCAGCTGAACCCGGTGAACTGACGTGAACCCGTCAGTGACCACAGTAAGGTACATCAACTCCCTATGGCACACTGTTTATGTCGGAGAGACACGGACGGCGGAATGAGAACGGAAAGAAATATACAGTGTGTGGTCCAAATGAGCACGTGATTCAGAGCGTCACCCAAACCCAAAAACCCTTTCCCCTTGCCTGAGCGTAGCCTAAACGCAATGGACACATTAGACATACTTTTGCCGGCATTTTGAGGAGATTTAAGGTTGCAAGTTACCAAAAAACCCTACGTCGTCCAAATAAAAGGGCCAAATTCTTCCAGGTGTCGGTTCGGACAGCGCTCTTATCGGGAAATATAGTCTGACTGACGAGTATTGCCAAGTAGGAAGGCACCCAACTGTTTTTTTTCTCTCATTTCTTTCTTAACCAAACAAGTTTCACATCTTCCAAATCTATTCAAATTTTGATATTGCGTGACATGTATCAACTTGTCTTATTTCAGCAATGCAGTCAGCCTAGAAATATTTAATTAGTGGTTGGTCCAAAGCCTATAAATTGTTCGAATAGGTAGAATTAAGTTAGGTCGGCACTGAAACCAGAATGCACAGAAATGGCAATATATGGCATATTAGAAGTCTAATGAAACTGTTTTAGGCAGGAGTTTGAAGTATAGAAATGAGCTAACTCCCACGAAGAAAAATCGACTAGTCCATCATGTAAACACACAGGCCATAAGTCTACAAACAGCCGATCTTATGCGTCAAAGATGTGCGTAAAAGGTGTAACAAAATATCTTTCACAGCACTGTAACTATGTTAGAGAAGTACGTTTTTTACATAGCCTATTTTATGCTTCTTTAAAAAAAAAATAACACTGTCTCCGAATGATCACTTGCAGAAATGACTGAAGATATGACAACCAAATATACACTTGTCCTAAATCTATAATCTTCTATCTTAATTATCATCATAGTCTACACTTAATGTAGCCTATACTGTAGTAACCATACAGAGCCTAATCTAGAAACTAGGGCACATATGGTATCTACCAGGAATATGCTAAAAATGTGGGTTAGTCACAAATATCTCCCAAATATCATTGTCATATCTCAAGCACATCTGTACACTGAACTGTTATAATCCACTAGGAGCCATTATATGTACAGGTAAAACCTAAGGATTACCTGAGGATTAGATAATGAAATGGCATTTGCAATCTGGTGTTACCACTGACTTGCGGAATTTCTATTTAATCAGAAAGGATTCCAATCGGGAATTTGTGTTCATGGTAAAACACATAATTCACATAATACAGTTGAGATATAAATTCTTCATATTTATATTCCTGACTCTTTCATAGTATTGAGCAAAAGAGTTGATAGCATATACTGCATACACTGCAAATCATTAAGAAAATACGATTTTGTTCAATCTTTGCTATTCTGAAGGCCTCAACTGCAGTAAAAAGCTTTCTGCTTCAAGCACACCTCTGATTTAGACTTTTGACAGAGTTGACCTATTGTGGTGATGATGCTTTTGAAACCAAGACAGGTGAGTGGCATAAGAACTGCAAAAACAATCCTCACAGATGTGTCAGACTAACAGTCCTAACAGTGCCCAGAATATTTTCTTGTGTCATTTAGACACAGGTGGAAGATTCACTATTTCATTTTACCTGCTGTCTTTGTTAGCGGTGCCAGTTATTTCTATAGTTTAACAAGGATATTAATTGGTAGTGTTAGTAGTGCTTTTTAAACAATTACACAGCAGCGAAAACAAAGCATTCTGGTACTTGCTTTCTGATTTCATATATTTAGTCAGTCTTAGTGTTTTCACAGAGTGTTAATTCAATTCAATCCAGTTTTGAATAAAAAATGATGCAGGGACAGAGCAACAAATCCATACTGCTCATGAAATAAAGTCAATATTCTGAGTCATCATTTTCCTGCATATAATCTAACATACCAATTTGTAATATTGTTATTTTTGTGGATCTGTATTCGGTGTGACTGTTCATGATTTAAACTTGATAATTAATAACTATTGGTGCTATATAGAAACTGTCATGACTGATGCATTTTACATGTATGTGCTACATGCACAAAATTGTCATGATGTCTCATTGAGTGAATTTTGGGGAGGATAACATTATCACATAACACCTTTGTGTATGTGGTATACAGCGGGGAGAAAAAAAATTAACAAAGCGAGTGTTGAGATAAAACAAATTACTCTACACTTTTACTAGTTTTGTTTTGTGTCCTTCCGGGTCTTTCTAAAAACAGTTTTTAGTGATACCTACCTTGGATCAGAAGAGTACCGACTGCAACTCTGGAGTCTGCCTGGCCTGCCTTGGAATCATGAGCAGCCAAACAAAAATGTAGATAAAATACTGTCATCACAGGAAAGGAAGCCAACAACTGTTGTGTGTGAAAGGGAAGGGGCAGGGCATGTCCTTAAGTTGTTTTTTAACCCTTTATCTCCTCTCAAACTATACACTTGCAGATAATTGTATTCCCACAACAGATATTCATTGAGCAAATATCTAATCATTTGCTGGTAAAATTAATATGACGTGATGTATCACAAAACTACTCATTTGTCAGACAAATGTAACCAAACTCACAGTGCACCAAGAAGGCCTGCTGTTTGCAAATAGCAATTCTGATTCAATGCTGTAAGGAAACAAAGAGATAGCTTATTATGATATTGATCCAGTGCCATTCACTCTTAAAATTCTTGAAGTTGAGGTTTGGTTTGGCACATTTCTCATCTAAAGTGACACATTGCATTGCTCTGCTCTGACTCATATCTAACCCTAGCCTACATGTAGGCCTCGACTGACTAGAGTAGAATAGAAATGCTTGAAACATACATAATTATGGGAAGCACTGAATTGAAACGTAGAATTACATTATCAAAGTCAGTGTTGACACTGACGTTACGTCGGTTATTATCAAATCCAGCTCCAGCCTTAGACAGGTGAATAAAAATCTGCAGCAGCTTTATCGGGGCAAACTGTTACAGCTTGGCTATGTAACATTGTATAAAGTCTGTCTCCAGCATTGTTATGACCATTCGACGTCACAAAAACACACCTAGTTTTATTGAATCTGCATATGGTTTGTGTATCCTACTTTAAATAACGTACTTCTGACTTTTATGTGAATGTGCTTCCAGGTAGAGACGACTTATTTGCCTCTGAATTCAAATAGCCATCCAATGAACACCTCATGTTGAAACAATTGACAGCCGGAGCGGGCAGTCTTCGGCGGCGAATGCGCTCTGCGTGTCAACGACCAAATGTCAGTGAGCCAATGGTGTTTAGCGGTGGGCCGGACCTAGTTTGAAATACGAAATACAAATTTGCATTGAGTTGTAGAGTCGTGGAAAACTCATCGTTTCGGTAGAAACTTTTTAAGAAGCTTAATTATCAAATGGCGTTATCGCAATGTCTAGAGGATTCGCCCGGCTGGAGGCCACTTTCAAGAGAACGAGAAGTAAATTTAGAAGAACTTTATGATGAGAGACATCGGCTTGCTTTAGAGGAACTGCTGTCGGGTGGAGTTGACTCTTATTTGGGATTTCTGAAGAAAGAAAAAATCCCCAACTTTCTGTCCGACGAAGAAATCAAACGCATATCATGTTCCGCTGTTGTCCCCAAAGTCCTTTCAATTGCAGGAGACGATGCACCTTTTGAACAGTCCGTCAGCACTTCAATGGACTGTTCATCTGTCACATATTTCCCAGATGTGTCCGATGTGGAACCCCCTGTCCTGGAGCTTGGTTGGCCTGCTTTTACGACAGGGTCGTTTCGCGGAGTTACCCGAGCGGTGGCCCACTTTCAGCCGAGCTATGGAGACTGCATCTACAGCTGCAAGGACGCAGCGAGAAAAATGATCAAGGGAGCAAAAGAGGTGAGTTGCTCATTCGGTTCAACTGAAGACTTTGAAGCAGCAGAAAATGTTTTTTGAGCTGTGTGTGTGAGAGAGAGAGAAAGAGAGATAGGGTGGGGGTAAATGCTGTGATTGTTGACCAGTCATTTTCTTGGGAGGAAAAAAAAAGTTTGTTTACGAAGAGTGAAGTCTACACCTGTAATGTAAACTCAAACCAAATAAGCATGCCTTAAATAAATGCAGTCAGGCCTCATAGCCCACTATCTCATGTCAAATCAGCTCTACAACACTAGTCAACGACTCCCCACACCTGCTGCATGCTCACTGGTATTTTTAAGTAGATGTGTCCCCCTTCAGGCACACACCACACCTTTTAGTTGACACAATAATCCTGCCAGAAACATAAATCAGCATTTTAAATTACTTGATTATGTTTAGAGATCATGCAGCTGATCTTCATAGTCACATATTATTATGGATTGTAGCGAGATTAGACATTTCACAGTGGTCATTTTTATTAGGCAGGTCTACAGTACACTACCCAAACACCAGAGAGCTAAGAGAATTTGGACTGAGTGCAAACATTCAGTAGGCTATGCAATAGAGTTGGCCTGGTACATAATGCTGTCAAAATCATTTAGCTATGCTTTGAGACATTCATCAGCCATTCCACAGACTCCTGGTTATGTTGTTTTGGAGATACCTACCGTAAATGCTGAAGGAGTTTCATGAAAAATCGCTGCTATTATACAACAATGTCCTGTTACACTCTCTAATCCCACTTGCTACTTTTGTGGGTCAGTTTTGATAAGTGCACCCACTCACCAACTTGATACAAACTTTTCAAAATATCCATACTGTAGCCTTCAACTCATTTTGTAGTGTTTCACAGATCTAATCTTAAATTGTGGGAAGGGAATTTTATGTAAGACATATTGAGAGCCGTTTGGTAAATTAGGTGTTGGAATGAAGAGAACGCATACAGGTGGTTAAATAAAGCGACTCACAAGGAATGGCATCTCTGTTGGATTTCGCCTCAGCATGTTCCCCAACAAGTCAGAGCTGATAGAGAACAGTACATCCCTTGGGTATTTTGTGGTTACATTGCATATCTGGAGATGAATGACTGTATTCATTAGCTCATATAGAATTATAAAAAATCACAGCTTTTCTTCAAGTTTACCATTGTACCATTTGCAAATAGCCGCCATGCACAAATTCTTAGTTTTATATATGGTAAATAATAAATGGACTGCATTTATATAGCACTTTTTCACTCCTACGAACACTCAAAGCGCTTTAAAATTTTCCTCACCTATTCACACACACACACACACACACACACACACACACACACACACACACAGTGGAGGCTGCCGTGCAAGGCACCAACCTGCTCATCGGACACAGTTTGGGGTTCAGTGTCTTGCTCATGGACACTTCAACAGGGTCAGGGACAGGGGAGCCAGACTTGAACTTGCACCACCATCAGCCACATGTTTCATATAATAATTTGTTAACTTGTCTTATGACTTTTCATGAGAATAGCTATCAGATGGAGTGTTTAAGTGTAGTAAATAGCAAATACTCTTCTCTGTGGCTTGTGCCTCCATGCTTGAGATGACCGTTGTGTTTCACACCAACCCCCCTCACCCCCACCCCATATTTCACAGTTGATAGCCATAGTAACAGACTCGTTGACAGACCTGGACATCTTCAGGGACTTACAGGAAGCTTGCACCCGACGCAGGGTTCCTGTATACATCCTCCTGGACCAAGTGTCTGTCCCCTCCTTCCTACAGATGTGCAGCAACCTCCATGTACGCCTGGAGGAACTGCGGGTAAGGCCATTTATTGACTTACAGAGACCAACAAAATCCTGTTGATACCAATGTGTATGTTGTACCAATGTATTTAGGTAGGGTAAGTATTCTGCTTGAGTGAGCCACACAGGCAAAAGGAAAGGACTTTGAAGTCATGGAAATTTAATAGAGGTCCTGGATACATCATAAATTATCAGTCACTGCATGATGTACTGAAGTCTATCTACTCTTGCTCTGTAGAGAAACTGTCTCCAGACTAGCCTGTCTTCACTAATATCTGCTCGGAGTCTTTGATCAAAATTTCTAAAAAAATTCAGTTTAAACCATAGTGGCAGTATGTGACAATTGGCAAATTTGTGATATTACACAAAACAAAATCATTTGTGAGGATGAACATGAGTAGGTCATGTAAATTGATGTTGCTAAAAGGGGTGAACCCCTGCTAAGTGCACCATTGTGTATATGGCATATTTAATTCTACATTTCAGACGTGACAATTACTGCTGTTATGATGTTTCTTTACTGATTTGTGTTACAATGGCCGATGTATTGTGGTTTGTAATGTCAATCTGTGTGTGTGTGTGTGTCTGTGGAACATCGAGGGTTCTTCTCTTTTTTTCATTTTGTGACACTGTTTATCTTGTCTTTTGCAGCTGATGCGTGTTCGGACCATTACTGGGTGCACGTATTACATGAGGTCTGGAGCAAGGATCACAGGGAAGGTTCATGAGCGCTTCATGCTAATCGATGGGCACAAAGTGGCTACAGGCTCTTATCGGTACAAAGCATCTGTTTTCTTCTTACAATAACATTCTGTACAAGATGCCGTTTAGGACTCTAACTATGACATAAAATATATTTTAAACTATCTGACATTAACTTTAATTTTCCACACTTTAGTATCATGGCAATGTTAAGCAATTTAGAATTATTTCTGCTCCATTTTTTTGCGTTGATTTAGGTACAGGTCATATTTCTGGAATGTGACTTATCTTCTCTTTTTATTAAATGAAGGTCTTAGGCTTTTCTATCTGCTGTAAGAGACTATGAGACATGTTTCTTGCTAAGAAAAGGATGTTTGGTGAACTGGCTTTGTTCATTGTCCTCACCGTACATTTACAAAAGGAATTACGTGTTCTCATTGTCACATTGAGCAATCTATTTCCTTCCACCAACAGGTTCAACTGGACAGATGGGAAGCTTAACAGCAGCAATCTGATTGAACTTACTGGACAAATTACTGAGAAATTTGATGAAGAATTTCGCATCCTGTATGCCCAGTCTCTGCCCTTGAATGCCAGGGATAGTGCTCTGAGTGTCCGCGGCAGTGGCATATACGACCACCTGCTTCTCAAGCTGCCCTCGACCCCACCATCCCAGGCCCCGAAGGTGGCCATGCCTGACCAGGTGTGCATGACCAGCACGCCCAACCGGGCCAAGATAATGAAGGAGGCCCCCCAGCTGCCTCCGAAGGCCGGAGAGAAGAGCCGCAGGAGCAGCCACACCTCCAATGCCTCCACCCTCGGGGATGAGTGGATGGAGCAGGACTTGTTGCTGGAGAAGCCACTGTATGGAGGTCCTGCCCCTCCTCCTGCTCCAGCTCAGCCTCTGCTTGAGCTGGGGGGCTGCCTGGTTCCAGCTGCTGTGGTTGGCCCAATCTCCGCCTGCCATATCTCCACCCAGACTGGCAACCAACATGTGGACAAGAGCATGCAGACCGACCAAGGCACCAGTTGTCAGTCATCTGGCTTGTCCCTTCTGGCTTCTACTGCCTGTGCCATGACCAACTGTGAGACCTCCTCCTCTTCAGCTTCCTCCACTTGCAGTTCCACCCAGCGGGATGTTAAATTGGGTCTTCGTCCTCCAATCAGATGTGGCCCTCCCCCTGCGTCTTCCAACCTGAAGGAGAGCTTCCGGAAGCTATCCAAAGAACGGCAGGGCCACTACATGTCCATCCGCTCCAAGTTGGACAACATGATGGCCATGCTGTCCCATCGTCGGGAGCTGGTGGACCTCACCAACCTGGCCTTGAGTCCCGCCTTGCGGAGACGCAACGCCCACCAGCAGTCAAGACGAGCTGCTGGAGTCATGATGGAAACTACCTTCATGGGGACGTGGCCACGTCTAGGGGTTTGCAGTGAAAAGCAAAGGCAGGGGACATTAGCAAAAATGTAGAGTTGAGTGGCTGAGTTGCAATCGAACCAATGAATGTTTTTGGAAAAAAAGACACATTTAAAAAAACTACTATGCATATTTCAATGTTTTGAAAACATTTTGGGAGTAGGTACCAAAAAACATGTGCTGTTTTCTTTATAGATTGATATTCTATATACTGTGCTGAAATAGACCTGCTCTTTTTTATCTTCTTCAGCAGTTTCTTGTTCGGTCTAATTTATGGGTAAAAGGGAACTGACATCCTTGAAACACCTGCATTTATTTCATGTACTTAACTGCAATAGACAATAGCAGAGAAACACATAATGACAAAAGGCATGATTATAGATGAGGACTGACAATTTTGGAAAAAACTGTTTTACAGATCCAGACCTGACAAGTTAGATATATTGTGCAACTGATATAAAACTAAATGTAGGTTATCTGACCATTTTTGACTTAAAGGATATGGAAAAGAAAAGCAGCTCAGAAAAGAAAATATTTAAACAAAAGCAACAACAATAACAACAATATTTGAACTATGATCAGAATTTTAATTGTTGTTGCTGCATACATATTAGGTATGCATTACCTTCTGTAGAACATTCAGAAACACTGTAACAATCAACTGCTGTATGTGTAATATATGGACAAAACACTACTGTAATGTGCAACATTTCTTTTCTTTTGTGAGGTACTTTACATAGTACAGAATCTGTAGGTTCTATCTCTAAAGGATTTTGTGTGTGTGTGTGTTTAACACAATATCTCTAACCTGATTCCAATAAAAAGTTCCAAACTTGTTCCAAACTGTGTTTTCTGAGTAATGGTGAAGAAATAAACCACAGCTGACTACTCTTGAGTTTGAGTTTAGTTGGTGATGTACATTTTATCAAGGTACAAGGTTCACTGAAGTGGAAACCTGGCATGGAGTTTTGGTTCTCTGTAAACACCAAAGGCTGTTATAAATGTATGGCACAGGCATGGGATCTGTAATGTTTAACTACTGTTGCCCTGTTGAGAGGTCTAATTCACAGTGTATTCACTCCCAGAGAACTATGCTTTTTTCTGACTTCAGATGATTGTAATTGCCAGGAGAAAGAAATGGATATTGTCTGTCTGTACATTTACTCTATATATTTTTTAAAAAATACATAAATTCTTAATCTGCATCACTTTCAGTGTATAAAGCAATCATTTTACTAGCCTTTGAACATGGAAATTGGTTCCATGGTGTTGGCTGCACCAGTGTTCTTATAAACAATGCCATAATTAATTGTCTAAAAGATCTGTTGAAATATAACTAAGAGGAACAATGTGTTCTATTTGTTCTTTCACCTTACCACACAGTAAGGATGTATGTGAGTCTAACAGCACGTGTGGAAAAAAGCAGGAAGAGCAAGGTTGACGCAGCACCAAAAGGCAGATTGGAAATCAGCCAATTTAAGCCGGTCTGCTGTCATATTGCGTGGCAGTAACTGCTGTAACACATTGACAGGTGTGTATTTGCCATGGCAGATGTTGGTATTAAAAGTCTTTTACACTAGAGGGCAGTCTGACTCGTTGCCTGTTAAGAAGACAAGTGACCTACACAAGAGAACTAGTCTGGAATGAATGGGCACATTTGTCCCGTTTTGCACAGATCTATTGACATTATGACATTATATTTGCTTGTGCATAAGGAATTCACTCACTTTCCAACTTTTGCGCCATTTATAGGAAACACCACAAGTAGACAGAACGTATTTGTGAGTGACCTGCCAAGGACAGAGACTCATTTGTTGTTGTTGTTGTTTATTTCTGCCAGCTAACTCACTTAACAGTCAATAAAAAGAGACATCTCACAGTTTTAAAGTGTACAAGGAGCCACTGAATTTTTGTCTCACTCTCTGGTGCCACCACGTGCCCAACCTGCAAAGCTCAAGAACAGAGACAACTGAGAGTTGGCATCTGCAGGCCTCATAAGTTGTGTCAAAATGACATCCCCTTTTTTCTGCTCATACCTATGTACTAACTGTAAGCTAACTGGCATGATCAGCAAACTGCTAAATGTGTCTATCCTTATATGTTTAGTAAATAGTGGCTTAGAATATGTGTTTAGTAAATATGTGGCTTTTTTATGGCTTCTGTATTGCCTGCCGTAGACATAAAACCACGTATAAGATAAGATAATACTTTATTGCCACACGAAAAAAGTCAGTGGTAATTATTGCTCAAGCAGCTCAATCCAAAGAGGGAAAGAAATTAATAAATAGTGAAGTGAAGTAGATCATTTAGATCAGTTTTGTAGTGTTCAGGAGTCTGACGGCGGAGGGGAAGAAGCTGTCTCTGAATCCTGTTGTCTCTTTATGAATGGACCTATACCGTCTTCCAGAAGCTGAAACATGGTGAGAAGGGTTCTTGAGAGTCCTTTTGGCGGCACAGTTAAAGCTGCACTCAGAGTACAAGGAATGGACTGGAGTGAGGTCACAACCAATGAAGTCTGAGGCCTTGGCCACAATCTTCTTCTTAGTGCAACTGTCCTATTCCCTGATAAAATCCACACATTTTTGAAGAATTATTTCTTTTCCTAAGTGGCAGCATTCCAATGCTTCCCCTCTAAGCCCTGAGCTCTGAAAGACTTACAGTGACTGCCATGAACTTTTTTATTGGCTGATGATGCCTCATGATAGTCCATGAGGTTTCAGGACTTAGGTTCAGGAGGGGCATTGGGATTTATTTAGATTTATCTGAGAAGGTAAGAGAGTTACATTTAGTACTTATAAATGAAATGATTACTGTGCATGGACAGCATTCTTACCCTGCTTTACTCACTTAACATACTTAACCCCACTTAGATATGTAGCTATAGTGCACCTTTAGGGGAAAATGTCAGTGATGAAAATGTTTGGGGGATGATCCTATGGTTAGCTTTCACTGCTTTGAGATATTATGGTGAACCTGTTGGCCACACCTGTAGAATGTTCTTTGGCAGCTAAAACTGTATGCTATGTTCAGGATGTCAGGATGACAAAGAATTTTTTCAAAGTCTCGTAGGCACAGTATGTACATGTTCTATACATTTGTTATGTAACCTAATGAATATAGCAGTTATTAGTGGGTCGGGTTCCCTTTCTATGAACACAAATAAACTACATGACCCAGTTTCATCTTTTATCATTAAAGAAACTACATACAATAGTTTTGAATTTGGCACATTCTGACACATTTTTAATTGTTTAGATAGATTGACAGACAGACAGACAGAAAGATAGACAGATAGATAGATAGATAGATAGATAGATAGATAGATAGATCCCTGGGAAGTGTCATTATACATTACAATATCAAAGGGCTGAAATTACTGTTGCAGTTCTTACAGCTCATGTTGAAACATCTGCTCCACTGGAAATAGACCTGATGCTGTCCTTGCTTTCCTAGAATGCTTCAGAGTTCAATGTAGTCTGTTCAGTATAGTTGTCAAGGTGAATACTCAAATACTGTCTCTGTTGCTCAGACTACCTCCATGTCTCCCAGTATGGTGACAGTGATGGAAATAGGGCTCAACTATTTCTCTAAAGATCTATTTTTCGGCTGCGAAAATAGAATACCTAATACCTCACACTAAGTGTTTTAAAGACTTTGAAGCGTAAAAGACAAAGGTAAACTATCTCATCGTTTTGATTACTCTGCGCATAAATTTAAAACTATTGCCCAACAATTTAGTTTAGGCTACTGTCAAACAATAACATAGTAATAAGGTGTTAAATTGCACTATGTCTTCAACCAATGACTTCATATTACTGGACCAAATCCCAACCCCTGTCACCAAGACACCATGACGCAAGTCACCAGGCAGCTGTGTCTCCACCAATGATGTGAAGAAGTAGGATGGATCAAGTTTCAAATGCGAAATACAAAACTGCTCCGAAAGCCTGTCAGCCGACAATTGAACTCATGCAAGTGAGCATAGTAAACGCACAGCCATGCCGGAGTTACGCGCAATGCCGTTGAATTCCCAGTCAATGCTCGCGGCTGATGATGAGCCAGTGACATGGTGGTCCTCGTCTTCCAGGATAGGACGCCATCGTGATTTGAACGTTGAAGAGGTGTATAGTGAAAGTCACCGACTTGCTGTAGAGCAGTTAATTGCAGGCGGAGTTGATGCATACATGGAATTCTTGAAGAAAGAGCGAGTTCAAAATTTTCTCTCTGATGACGAGATTAAATTTATCTTAAAGTCAGCCACGAATCCGGAAAGTGCAACAGCGCAGCAAGGGGACAGCGGAGCTCTTGTGGTGTCCGACGCCACCTCTCTTGTCTATTTCCCTGATGTGTCCGACATAGAGGGCCCGTCTCTTGATATAGGATGGTCCGCTGTCTCACCTGGGTCCTACCGAGGTGTTACCACAGCCACTGCACATTTCCAACCAAACTATATGCCCAATATACCTGTTGAGCGCATTTACAGTTGCAAAGAGGCAGCGAGAAGATGATAAAAAGCGCAAAAGAGGTATGCCTAAATTATATGTTTTTGCAGTAATGTGAAGTATCTCATTGTTGCTAGAGACGATAAACCTGTGTAGCCTAAGTTGATCTTTTTACATTCTTTGCTCATCTTTGTTTGCTTTGTTTGCTTGTAATCCATTGAAGAAATTTATGTTATCCACCTAACCTCCTGACAGACAGACAGCTTTTTGTATTTCATGTTTTGTCCCTAGCATACAAGTGACGAATGGATTTAAGTAACTCAGTAACATACAGGGAGACTGTGACAGGAACCTAAAGACACACGGAAACTACCTGCTGTTGACATGACTTACAGGCTGACCATGGTTATGAATGCAGAGTTAAAATGAATGATGGGTTAGCACAAGATCTGTAGAAATTCTTTGTCATTTCAGTTACTAGCAAACCTTTGGGAGATACTGACTGCAGTAAACTGGAAATGGGAAATTGCACCTTCTCACAAATGTTGAGCCACATCATCAAGCTTATCAATCCATAATGAATTATTTTGCCTAGAATTACATCAATTACATAAACTTATTGGTAAATAGTTGGATATTTCTAATAGTACCGTATTTATTTCAGTGTAGGCCTACTCAGAGAAGGGAGAGCTAATGGATCATGAGGAGATATTTGCTGAATCTTACAAAAATGTGAAAATGTGCAAAAAGGATCAATGGGGTGAAAAAGGAGCTGATCTTGCAAAATGTGAAAGAAACACAACACACGATAGGCCTTGTACTAAGAGTCAGTCTTCTAATGTTTTGAAGAAGTGCAGTTGTCAGGTTTTCTTAAATTACTTATGAGCAAATTATTTGATTCTTGTATATCAATCTGGTTTAAAAACATGATTTATTGATTTTTGTGTGAGATAAGGAATAAGCAAGATAGTCAATGAAGGGTGTAAACATATTGGGGAAAAAATCTAAACAACAGTAATTTAGGTGGCTAATGAATGTTTGTCAAAAATCAGAATCAATTTGTCAAACCACTTTTAATGCCCCTCCCATAGCTCAAGGATAGGTACACCCAACAGAGAGAACAGAGAGAACATGTACAGAGAGAACAAGTTGTACATGCATCGGGGGAAAAAAACTGCCCCTGGCAGCCTGTGTTATGTTCCTGTGTGGGAATGTAGGGGAATCTCAGAGGGGTTATGCAATTACGCAATGTATGGTTGCCACCCCACTTAATACATTTATAGGTATGAGTTTAAAAACAGAAAAGCGACTAAATGTATTGTGGCTAAAAATTTGTGACTTCACAGAAATTGTGACTTCACAGTTGTTGTCTTTGAGAAATAAGTTAATTCTTTATCCTATTTTTGTTGTAGGTAATTGCCATAGTGACAGACTGCTTTACTGATTTGGACATCTTCCGAGACCTGCAGGAGGCTTGTACCCGACGCAGGGTTCCTGTATACATCTTGCTGGACCTTGACGCTGTGCCCTCCTTCCTACAGATGTGTCACAACCTGAACATACACTTGGCAAACCTCCAGGTAGAGCCTCTCACTCCGTATGACTCACCCAATGATGTTATTTGTTTAGTATGACATTTTGTTTGTTGTTTTTATCTCTATGGAGGTTCTTGCATGGTGTCATATATTTTGACTTCCTGGGACAGTGTTGATTACAAAGAAGAGTGTCATCACTGTATTAACACAATGAATTCGTTGTTTGCAGAAAATGCGTGTGCGGGCTGTCACAGGCTTCAGGTATTTTACGCGCTTTGGAGCACGTATCACTGGAAGGATTCATGAGCAGTTCATGTTGATAGATGGGACCAAGGTTGCTATGGGCACCTACAGGTAACACTCAGTAACACTGCGGTTCCTTTGTGCTTTCACACAAAGGATGTTTGATTTGGTCTTTTATAAAAAATGATCTCTCAAGACTTAAATAAACAGCCATCTGTCAGAGAACAATGAAGTGGTATCAGTGTGGTGCCATGTGGAAATCTAGAGTACGGATTCTTTATCATGATAAAAAGAGAAGTTGTGCAAAGAGGCACGAAATAATGATATAAGGAGTGAAGGAACTTAATAAAATCTAAAAACCCTTTTATTTTTCAACAGGTTTAGATGGACAGATGTCAGAATCAACACCTGCAATCTGACTGAACTCACAGGTAATGTGATTGATCAGTATGAAGAGGAGTTCCGACGCCTGTACAAGAAGTCCCTGGCAGTGAACACCAGGGTTGTGCTCTCACTTCCAACTCCTCAGGCATCCACTCCCACCCCAGTGTGTGTAAAGGTTGCACCGAGCCGAGCCCAGGCCTTGGGGGTCAAACTGAGCTCTCTTATCCCGGCGGTTACCTCGCCAGCCACTAATCCTCTAGCGTCTCAGCCCACCTCCTGCAGCACCTCAACCCAGACCTTAAACCAGTTGGTGAACCAAGGCACACAAACTGACTCTGATTTTTCCTACCGGCCACGCGTCCTCCTCTCCTCCACGTCTTCGTTCGAGGCTGACTCGTCTGGTTCAGAGTCCACATGCTCCACGCCCACAGAAGCTGATCCCCTGCAACAAGTGAAAGCCCCGCAGTCAGCCAAGCCGTGCCCCACCCAGCCACCTTACCTCCACAAGTCAAGTCTTGGCCTGTCTCATGACCAACAGAAGCGGCAGCAGAATGCTGTTACAGCTTCCTCAATCCTCAGCCAGTCATGCTACATGGTCAGCTCACTGAGCACCAGAAAAGACATTTTGGACAGGTCAAGTCCTTCCATGAGGTCTGTTTTGCAAAGAGGTTGCAAGGTTCAGCAAAGCACTAGGCCAGGCCCTGGATTGACACTAGGGAGTATGCTCATGACTACTCCAGTGAGGTCTAGGTACCTGCAGTAAGAACAAACATATATGTGAAGAGATATACAGTACTACATGGAAATGTAACTGTAACGCAAAAAGTACATATACTTTTACTGTTCTGTACATGTAGCAGAAACTATTATGTGTTAAACAACTTTTTGAAAAATGATGCTGAATGAATGCCAGGGTCAACTAATGTTACTAAAGCTTTATCAGAGCACTTAAAAGCCCAGAATCAATCCGTATCCCTGTTGTTTCAGGTCATCAGTCGCTGTCAGCAGGAAAAAGAATGTAGAAATTTGATGCAACATAGACCGAATAACAAAGCAACAGCGAACGCTAACTACTATGCCCAGTTAGGTGCTGCTTTGTTATTTGGTCTATGCTGTTGGTTTTTCTTCCTACCGACAGTGATCAACAACATGGGACAACAGGGAAATGAACTGATGACACCAGATTTCTCCTTCAACATATCAGTTTTGAAGTGATATTGCTGGTGAACAACAGGGGTTAAACAATGGATTAGATGGAGGGACCAATTTGTGTGCATGATTACTAAAGAAAACAGTAGTAGATAAGAAAAGATTAGTCACAAAGGGCTCAATGATTTGCAAAGATACCTGGAGGGTATACTGGTTCAAAACTGGTTTTAGAATTCTCCAAGGCGTACCTATTTGGGTATTGTGTCATGCTGATATCTACTGCAGCTGTTGCATTAGAAGAGGCCATACTTGTATCTGCAGTGAAGACTTCTGGTGAGACGGTAGCAAACAAAGCAATCTATTGTTTACTGTAGCTTTGTGCACTGTGGCTGTCATATTGTTATATTGCCAAACGTCTGTAGCATACCTGTTTGTTTTTTTCCTGCCTCTTCTTTATAGTTTGATTTCATAAGGATCAAATAGTATTCATGAAGTTTGAACTGATACTAAAAGTCTCACAAATTATGATAAATACTTATTTTGTTTCTTGAAAAGTTAAGCAGTTTTAGACTAAACAGAGACATTTAAAAAATGTTTGGCTTGTTGTGCAGTATTTACAGGGTGTGGGTTATTTTTGTAACATGAGTTAAGCTAAAAGCAATTAGGAAAACATCACATTTAACATGGATGTTAAATCTGGGTGTTATGTGGCTGGACCATAGCATTTTTTGTGTATGATTTGAGAGGGGAAACACATTTTAGTATTCAAGGCACACTCCAAAGCTCCATAGATCCATATTTGGAAGTGCAAAACCCAGGCTTACATGATGCAATGCACAGTCTTTCATCTTGCATATAGTAAGTTGTGACCCAATTCCATAATGATTAATAGGCTAATCTTTTGTGTTCAGCCAGCCAATAGCAAACTATAGTTTGAGAAATATTGCACAGGTGTTTCAAACCAAGTAGGTCCTTTTAATGTGAAATTGTATCATTTGTTGAGGGCATCACTGTTTGTGGTTATGTTTTTTCTTTTTTACTTAGCATTGTACTGCTAATAAAACGGTGCCTGGGACAGACATAACTCGTGCATAATCAATACCAAGACCAAGACATACATGGTGTATAAAGTGTTTTGTGTTGTCTGTTCATAATCATAGTAATGATCTTGTTGTAAAGTAGTAATAATGTTTATATGTTTCTTAAGTGTGCTGTGACAAAAAAATTAAATAAAAGTCTTTGAATTTATAAAAGAGACCCAGTGAATTTCTTGTGTCGTTTCATGTGCATGATTAAAAGTCAAAGTATTTTCCTAAACATTATCAGCATTGTTCCTGCTCTCTCCATACTCTAATGGGACGTTGTATCAAGACTTGCTGCCTGCTATTATGTAAAACAAGCAACTTCGGGGAATACTGCTGTGAACTCGTGCCACCTTACTGCTTCTTGGAAGCAAATGAATGAATAAACCTCTCTTAAATCAGTGCAGTTCAAATTATGCAAGGAAAGAGGGCATCAGCCTTAATAATGTGTGTGTGTGTGTGTGTGTGTGTAGTGAGAGGGGTGGTATAGAATTGTAGCATAACAAATCCCTGGACAGACTGTTTATGTGACCACGTTTCATCAGAATTGGATCAAGTAGTCCATAGCACAAAACTCATAATGAGATTCATTCATTCTTGGTCATTATTGATACAAGTTTCAGCAATAATAGTGGGCCAACAGCTTTTTTAATTAAAAAAATATTTTTTTAATTTAATTTAATTTAATTGTAAGAAATTCTATTGTGAAATAATATTTCTGAAAGATAACAACTGTGAGGCAGTTGGGTACTAATACATATCTGTAAATGTCTAGAAGTCCATCCTCAGTGCTTCTTGGTATGGCAGAGTCATATACAATACAGTGATCTATTTGGCCTAACTCCCATCAACATCGATAAAATGGGCCTTGTTCCAAGGCTGGAAACGGGTGGCTGATGGGAATTGTAGTCTAATATCCAATAGGACAGAAAATGGTAGCCCATTAATTGTGCTGTTTCAACATAGGATCAGCAGCCGATTTTGACACAGACAAGTTGCTATCCGGGGATGGGTCCTTCCTCTGCTCCTGTTTAAAAGTAAACACTCCTCTTTGCTTCCGTTTAAAAGTAAACATTCCACTCCATTTGTATTGCCGAGTGGTTGAGCAGGTGTCGACCTACAAAGAATTTCAGTTTCAAAAGTTCTCAAAGATATTCTGACATGACCCGTTTCGTCCTAGTCTGTCGTGTTAACATGACTTTGGGTAATCCTGCATTCATTTCTCTCTAAAGGTAAAAGAACAGCCTAATGTCATGTTCAGCCATAAAAGCACAGACAGTGGCAGGATTCCTCCAGCAGAGGACACCCTCTCTCAATAATTCCTTAGATGGCTTCTCAGCTGTCTCTGACTGGACTCAGTTAAACAGATGTCCCCACTCTCTGTTATTCAAAAGTGTTTGCCTTGACCAAAATTTGTTAAAAATAAAATAGTTTTATATAATACCATGTTGGATCTATAAATAGCAATTCATCAATTTCATCACCAGACTATTTCACTTCACTGTGTGCAAAGAGTCTGGACACTCTCAATAGGCATACAGTTATTTGTGGTATGTGGGCAATTCGTTTGAACTTTAAACCAATTGATGTCTTCAATTTCTGTTTGCTGACTTGTTGTTACAAAATCTATTTGGGGAACCTGAAGCCTTAGTACTGACGTCGTACTGTAATTGAAAACAATATTGAGTAGATGTGCTATCATGGCTCAAGTCTGTTTACTGACATTAGGCCTACCTGAACCAAACTTTGGATCCAAGAAATACTTTTTCAAATGAAGAGCTGAGTTTAGGTTGATTGGTGTCTAATGGGCCATCAGATTATCAGTGATGTCTAATCAGCTATTGTTTTATTTATTTATTTATTTATTTATTTCTATTCCAGTGCTGATCCTGGAATTCATATTGACTCTCAGGGGAAAATATTGCCTCATATCTTTGTCTTTCAGAAACAAATCAGGTCTTAAATCGACCTGTGTCTTTTACTTCTAAAAGGATTTTAGGAGAAACAAACTGACAGAATTCAGTAAGATTTGGTCAATGTCTCGCACTTCTTAAGCTCTTAAGATCTTAAAATTCTCTTTTAGTAATCTTTTTCTCCAAAGGGTATTTATTTATTTCTGTGAGACAAAGACTGTTGTAAGCTTTTGGGCTTTGAATAACAATCAATGTGTGTGTATATATATATATATATATATATATATATATATATATATATATATATATATATATATATATATGAATCTATCAACTTGCATTTGGTGTTTGTAAAGGTGCCTCTTTTGTTTCTTGTGTCTGCTACTGGGTCATGCAAGGGGAAGTTTGTGAGTTTGTTCATTTTGCTTTTAAAACAGGATATGGATTGACGTTGCTACGATAATGCACTCTTGGAGACCATCCTCTATGTACTGAAATCCTGCTCTGCAACCTGTCTGTGTCTTAGCCTCCATCTCCCGATGGCTACTTTAGCATGAACAAAAGCTTTGTCAAATGAATAAGATTTGAGTGCATAAAAGCTGATGCAAGCAATGTCACGAGTTCTTGCTTATAGTACTACCAGACTTAGTAACCATCAGAGCACACCCACACCCTTCAATGTGCTGTCGGAACACAAAAAGGAATCATCACACAACGTCTGTGCCTTTGGATGTTTTGCTGACTAGTGACTTCTGATACAAACTAAAGAGTTTGTCAATTATTGCATAGCCCAAGGAGTTCTAAAGCCATCCGTTTAGGTTCAAGTTTCCAAAATATCTTGGACAAACAATCTATTCATCTCCAAATCCAATGTCATACAATTGGATTTTGAATACTGTCAAAATAGCACAGCGGTAGGTTGATGATTAAAAAAAAACCTGACACTTTGGCGTTATACATTCATTGCTGCTAGGGAAAAGCTGTTATGATAATGGGTTATCTTTAAACACACTGTAGATTGCAGACAGTGATTTGAATCAGGTTTTCAGTTGATGTGGTGGGGCTTGAGGTGACCCCTCTCCACTTCCTCTACTCTTTAGCATCTTCGTTTGAGTGAGGGGCAGACAAGGCAGAGAGACAGACAATAACCCTTTCGCCCCACTCAATTGATTATTGGAAATGTATCCATCACATTAGAGATTTATATAGTCTCCCCCAGGGCCGCTGTGCCAAGGTATTGACCAGTTGCCTCGTCTGACACGTTCCAGCGACAATTACATTCGTTTCCTGGGACGCTGACAGGACAGTGAATATCCTTAAGTCTGTGGGAGGTTGGTTTTCCTGTTCATTTCGCCACATGCCACGTCTATTGTAAAGCGCTAATAGATAACCTCAACCTTGTGTTCGTGCTCGGCGCTAGCCGGTGTGATACCATCTTCCCTGTGTTCCGGAGGTCAATCTTAAATGCTTTCCTCTTCCCACACACACTCTCTCCTCCTCACAGTAAATTACGTGCGTCCAAAACATTGAACAGCAACCCCCCTCCCCACAAGCACTTTGGCTGGTGCTTAACCCAAACGACTTGATTAAACAAACACATTGCTCGTGAAGCACACTGAGCTCTTAATTACTCTCCGAGGCCATGGAGTCATACAGCTCCGGCCATCCCCACAGGCGCCATTCACTGTCCTGTGTGATCACTGCAGCTTAATTACATAGCCAGTGGTCCACGTGTGGGGGAGGCCAGACACAGCAGATGTGAACATATTACAAACCCCCCTCCCCACTCCCCCAACCAAAACAACTCACCCAAGTCTTTAATCTGGATGCGTGGCCCTTCCTCCTGAAGCTCACCTCCTCCTCCCTCTCGGCTCGTGCAGGCAGGCAGCTGAACACATATAGCCCCTGTATATTGTCCTCACACAGCCTATAGATCTTAACGCCAGTCAATGACTGTAACTTTTGCTGTGCATTATAAATAACTCTTAGGCACTCAGCAGTCTGCCTGGCCTCTCCGTATTGACCACTCTCTGGTGGGGGGTCAATAGAAGAGGGATGTGACAGGATAACGGGGCGTTTCAAGAGGTGGACCGTGAGGTGGATAGAGAATAGAGAGAGAATCAGTCTTATTGACCGAGTGTATTTACACACGCAAGGAATTTGGTCTGTGCATGTGTCCCAATCATGAATTAGCGAAACATACAGTAAGATGAAGCACAAACTAGCAGCCCTCCAGTTCCAAGCCCGAAGCCCTAACCAGTAGACCTTTGGCTGCTCCACAGATTGCAGGATCGCACAGGCAAGGCCCAGTACATGTACACAGACACATACACACATTGACATTCAAACACATACACACACAGGCACAGACACACATAGAGAAACACATACACACATAACCAGGGCTCATGTCTGACTTGCATGGCTAAGCATAAGCTATCACAATCATAAGCTTTTCAAAAAATAGTATTTTAGGACATTCCAACCCTTTTGCTTTCCAGCAAGGCCTGGATTCTGCACTATCTCACTATGTCACATAATGCTGCAGTAAGATCATATGCAAATACCTCCTCACCTCTTACCTGATCATATTTAAGTTGAGCTTGCAAAAATGCTAATTGTGTTGTGCCAATTGCAGTCATACTGCTGGCATAGATGTGCTGAGTTTTTCCAAACAGGAGAGAGGAGCTAAGGGCGTGAGCTCAGTTTGGAGAGGGGAGTAGTGGCCTCGGGACACAAAACACTGATATCAAAAAGGCCAGTCAGGGGAAAATAATGTGATGACATGTCTGACGTGACTCCAAAACAAAACACTGTGGTCAGGGCCTCATTCTTAGCAGGCAGTGGTTAATAGGGAGATGTGTTGGGTTCTCTCTCTGTGTGTGTGTGTGTGTGTGTGTGTGTGTGTGTGTGTGTGTGTGTGTGTGTCTGTGCACGCAAAGGCATGTGCTTATCCATCTGTGTTTTTGTGTGTTTAAAAGCCTCTTTGTGTGTGTGCATGTGTGCATGCATCTGTCTGTTAAATAGTCTATGTATGCCTTGGGCTACATATAAAATACAACATATACAATATATAGCATGATTTTGCATATACCCTCCCTATCTCTGTCTGTCAGTGTGTGTGTGTGTGGTGTGTGTGTGTGCGTGCATGCGTGTGCGTGTGTGTGTGTGTGTGTGTGTGTGTGTGTGTGTGTGTGTGAATGTGGGTAGCATGTGCACACTGGCTGGTCCAAACTGTGGTTGGGTCTAGAAGCAACCACAGGTGTGTTTGAAAACAGGTGTGTAAAGGGAAGACCCAGCAGCAGGTGTTGATGTTGGGGTCAGATAGGTCAGTCTGCTGTCTTGCTGCATCTCTCCTGCAGGTTTGGTGTGTGTGGTCTGTAACACAGGATGCCCCACTTCACATCAGAGACACGTGAGGGGAAAAAAAAAAAAACTCAGATCAGTTTGCAGACAAACAGATTCATAGGAAGAAGTTTCATCACTCACAAAAATGGATAGTCAGATAGAGGGATACATTATATTGTTTGCCATTCCATAATAACACAATACAATAGTAGAAAATGTATTATGATCAGTACAGTGGTCAACGTCAAAGCATCATGACTTGAGATTATTCTTGAATTCTAGGTACCTGTTGTGTGTACAAAACAATGACAAGTACATTGGAGGTCAGAGAAATGTGACAGTAATCACAATAACAATTCCACCGTAAAAACTGTGTCACAAAAAAAAAAAAAAACGCCAATTAATTAATAAATAGTGTCTATAAATCCAGACATGAAGAACTGCATATCCAAGTAAATGGCTAGCACCTTCCCATAATTCCACTTGCAAGTCAGCAAAAAAAAGAAAAAAAAAAAACTTACAGTTGTCATGAATTCAATACACAATACATCTCTACTAGCACATTAGGCAGGGCAGTTACAAGAAGTGTTGGACATTGCTGGATTTTTTTGGTGTTGCACAGCTTCCTCATTTCTGGAAGTGATTCACTGAAATTCCTCAGAACTTCAGTGCAGTTGTGTGGCCCTCTGGTACCCATAGATGTGTAAGAAAGTGCAAGAATGCATAAGTGAAGGACGTGTGTTTGTTTGTTTGTATGTGTGTGTGTACGTGTATGTGTGCATGTGTATGTGTGTGTGTGTGTGTGTGTGTGTGTGTTGGGGGGAGGGGGGGTTGCTGTGGGCTCAGATAAGGTGTCTTTTAGCTCCTCTTCATGACCTCATTTCCTGTTTCCCCTCTCTGCTATCAGCTCCTTATCTCACACCTCCACCACAAACCCCCGTGCAGCCCTCGCTGTTGTACCTCAAATCCGTTACACCAGGCCTGGAGTCTACCTGGACTCCTTTCCAACCACTTCATCAGTTTAAAGGCTTAGTGTGTGAGGAGTGTGTGTGCCTCTGTGTGTGTGTGGCTTTATACTGTGTGTGTGTGGGGGGGGGGGGGGGGGGGGGTCTAGGATCTGTGCAACTGTGTATGAAAGGGATAAGATAAGCTTTTTGGTGAATTGGTGATAAACCTGTCACAAAATCCATATTTATGCACATGATTTGATGATTAAAAATATGTTTGCACATGCCACAATAGGTACAAACACACACACACACACACACTAACACAAAGACACAAATTCTTTGGTAGTTACCATTTCGCATTAACAACACAACAGGCTATTCCATGTATTCCTGGTCATTGACGAGAGTCATGCTAGCTTCTGTTTTAGAGCCGCTCTATTCTTTCATTGATTGGCTATTGATTTGCTGCGTGATCCATAGCTACTCACATGTCTCCTGAAAGGCTTTCAAATGATCACTTAGATTGAGCTATTAAACAGTGTGATGAAAAGAAGCAAAATTGATATGTCACAGCTTTTTTTCTTGCTTGGAGTTTATGTGTGTGAATGAGACCAGCTAAAAAGAACTGCTGTTGAGTGCAAAATTGAATATGACATCGAAGAGCTACTGAGACTCATTGACATTTACTCAGAAGACAAACTAGCCTACACCTGAAACCCCCTTTCAAAAAGTTTAATTAAAGAAAGAGGGGAAATTGATAAAATGTTAAATGCATAAAAAATAATGAAACTATTCGACCTCATTAAACCACAAAAAGAATATTCTCTGTCAACATTTTGATATGAAAGTCCATAACCAACAATCTGAGAAGGTATGATAAGGCCCTACTTTGACTCAGTCTGGAGGGTCATCCAATCTATTCCAGGTTATGGGGTGGGTTGAGCCGTTCGACTGGATTCATGGGTAATTGCATTACTATCATCAGACCGTGAAGGGTCAATTACTGGTTTAATTAAACCAGGAAGACCTCAGATAATTGTACCAATGACCTGAGACGCCGAAACATTTGTCTTTGAATTACAAACGGACATAAATCGCGCTGAAAACAGCTGCAGGTGTGATAGTGTGTGTTCTCTGTGTGGGGAAACGTAGACGCTTAAATGTAGGCCTAATAATAGTGCATAGAAGATTACTGTAAAGATGACCGTAAACATGCATTAATTTTCTATTTCTGAATCCAACATCTAGCTCTATTAGCTGCTATTACACTTTTGCACCTCCGGGGAGCAGCAGTCCTTCTTTTTCTCTATTCGCCTCGCAGCACTGGAGTCCAGCTCCAGACACGATGCTATTGTATAATTCAAAGTCAAAGTCAATATGCAAATAAAGTTTATTAATTTACTGTGGCGTTCCTGGTTGAAGTCATTTTCACATTCAATAAACAGAAGTCAACGCTGTGCGTCTTGAAAGCTTTCCAAGACAAGTACGACCCCGAATTCATTTAGCGGTCATTTATTTACTACTAGCTTGACTCGCACGAAGCCTTCCGGACCAAGTCAGCAGTTTCTGACATGCCACGAAGGAATAATTGCTAAATTAATACAATATACGACAATTAGGTGTAGTCTAGAGCCTCAATCCGTCTCCCCGGAGCCCTGTCAATACTGTCACCGACGCTCTCTTCCATCGTCATGTGAACTTGAGTCCTGTTGAAGGATATGGTTGTATCTTCTGTCTTAATATGGTTTTCGGTAGTCGAAAACAAATTGTACTGACATCTTATAAGAGGACACTAGTCTTAATTGTGGTCGAGCCGTGGACTGGCCTCTAATGCGCTTGGACGGCTGTCGGAGAGGGGGCTCAGTGGTTTAAAAACGTTGGAGGAGGGGTACGCGAGCGGCGTGCGCACAGGGTTCCTGCAACATCAGCACAACTTGGCTCACATTGATTGAAGGGACTGCAGACTGGGATCTACCGGCTGCGTAGTGTTTTGCTCGGCAAGAATGGTAATGTTGCGCTCCGCCTGCCCTCGGTTCCTTTCTCAATCTGTCTCGCTTTCCTACATACATATCCTTCCCTCCACAACACACTTACCACAAAGAATTAGTGTTTATCTGCGAATAATTACTAGGTGGAACACAAGTGTGTGGCTAACAGAAAGACACGACTGCTAGGATGAAAACCAAGGACCGTTCAATTATACTGCATACTATGTCTACATGTTGCAAAGACTACAGCAGGCCTTCTGTCATTTCTTTTCCCATGAGATTTATAGCTGTGAGAAAGGAAGACTTTGTACAATCACACAGTGAAAATTAGTGGTGTGCGGAATAGTGGTTCTCAGAAGAAGCAAGTCTTCCATTTCATCTTTTGTATTGGCGTTTAAAACTGGGTGTGGCAATGATATGCCACTGAGACGGTTTTCTCTAAGAGTGCCATCCCCCATCTCTCTTAGTCACTCTCTCTCTCCTCCCTCTCTCCCTCTATCTTTGGCTTCTTTTTATACATCTTGGTCAGAGTCTGAGATGAATACATTTGAGGCTACACACATGCCCCAGTGAGAGAGAGAGAGACAGAGAGAAAGAGAGAGCAGTGGAGCTGGAGGATTTATCCAGCTTACTTCACGTTTTGCTGATACTGACATTTTTCATGCACTCTCCATCCTTCAGAGAGGAAATGATCAGGGAAGCGTACCTTTATTAAAGATGAGTAAGTTGGGATACACTATAAATTCAAAGAAGATAGCGAGACGGCGGGGAAAGCAATGGAAAGGGAGTACCACAGCAAATGAGTGTGAAAACTAGGAAATGCCTTGTTCTCTGACACACACACACACACACACACACACACACACACACACACACACACACACACACACACACACACAACATGATTCCTCCATCTTACCTTTTCCTTGTATAGAAACTCACCTGAAAACACTGATCTCTCTGTCTCTTGCATTCATCATCTCATACACACAACATGATTCCTCTATCTTTCCTTTTCCTTGCATAGAAACTCACCTGAAAACACTGGTCTCTCTCTCTCTTTCATTCATCATGCACTTTTTCGATTTGGTTAAAGCCTGAATGTATACATTCATTGTTGTTGTCAGGCACCTCAGCTTCCAGATAGAAAAGGCAAGGGCATATGTCAGTGTCTCGCGTGAAGAAAACTATAGAAACAATTGTCAGAGATGGTATTTTAAATGATAGATTAATCATTGTCAAGTTTAAAAAAAAAAAAAATTGAATTTCTAAACATTTTAAAATCTGACATACAGCTTGAAGTATATAAATAGTTTATCCCATTTCATTGGATCATCTTTTGTATAATCTGTAGAATTTATAGAATTTATAAATTTGCATAGTGGCAAACTTATCAGAAATAGTTTGGGGACAAGATAAAGGATTTGGGAGTCAACTGAAAAGAACACAGATCTTCTACCTGGAGGGGAGAGATGCAGAGATAACTCTAATTCTCCTAAATAAGGGATCTTGTTTGGTGTGGGGTGCTGGGATGGTTTGCCTTCCACTTGAACAGTCCTGCAGTCCTGCTTACATCCAGATTGTAGATTACCATGGTATCAAGACAAAGTGGATTTGCCTGTCAAATCGAGGAGGACAACAGTGATCTGATGTGCTGGGTGTCACACCCCCCTCCCCCCCATCCCCACCACCACCTCTCGGGCTGTTGACTCTGTTGGCTCTGCCTTTCGCTTTCTGCTGAAAGGCTGTTTGGTAACAAGACCACATCACTGAGAATAACTATCCATTGAATTCTTTAGAGGATGCCTTTGGCTGATACTAACTAGCCACAGTGTAAATGACAAAGGTTTATTTTATAGCTAGATGGTGTCAGCCAATGCTTTACTAAGAGAGTACTTCAGGTGTATTGTTTTACACGCATAACTAACTTGTGCCCATGTAAAAACTGAAGTATGCCCTTGAACAGTGGTAGGTATGATGACAGCAGTTACACAGGGCATGTTGTGAAAGCATGACCATTTTTGCTGTGTAATACGGTCACATTGAAAGAAATGACTCATCCACAAAGGCCTGAGTTGTATTACCATTTAGTAAAGATTTAGCTCAGATTTAAGTTGTTTGACAGTAATTGCAAACAATAGCAGTCATTGTATTGAGTTTACAACTGAAATTACTGTGTGTGTGCGTACACACACGCACACACACACACACACATGCACACACACACACACACACACACACACCACACACACACACACACACACACACACACACACACACACACAAACACACTGGATTGGACCTGGACTGAGGTGTTTGTGTGTGTGTGTATGTGTGTGTGTGTGTGTGTGCGTACATGCACATCAGGGACTGAGATCTTCTTTCTCTGTGTAGTTCTGTGGGAAGATGAACTGTCTGACTTTTCCAGGCCTCATGTTGGTAAACAGCAGTGCCATGTCTGCCTGGCTAACTGTCAGAGGAAAGATGCCGTAAGGACAGGGCTCAAGTTTCAGCCCTTATCTGCCTGCCTGAGGGCATTTCATTTCACTCTCACCCTAAAAGTGCACCACGCACAATTTTTTGCATGTCATTTTAGGTATACACAGTGCTTTTAAGCACGTTTGATTTAGCAAAATAGGTTATGATAGCGATTGCCAATCATATTTAAATGGCAGAGGTGGGAGTAAGTCACCCATGTGCCAGTCACAAGAAAGTCTCAACACAAAACCTTCAAGTCATGTGGCAGGAATCAAGCAAGTCAAGTCACTGCTCAGGTCAAGCAAGTCACAAATCAAGTCATACAAAAATCTGATGATCTATGATAATGTATCAAAACAAAATATTGAAAAGTTTGTCTCGTTATCATTTCAATTTAATCACTGCATCAATTTAATCACTGCTTGCAAAAAGAGAGACATGTTCTATTTTCAGTAAGCCTAGTAGAATAAACTAGTGAATTGCTTCTGAATCATCTTTAAACATCCATATCTTGTATCCTGTCAGTCTAACCCTGTCAGAGTATTAGAAAGCAGATATGTACAGCAAAGCAGGTTTGTATTAGAGTTGGATCATGGCTTTCAATTATATTTCGCACTGGGACATCATCAGTAAATATATAAAAAAATATAGATATTTTTACTGTAACTGTAATACTGTAACACTATAAAAAAAAATATTTTCACAGCTAATTTCTGTGTTTATGTAACATAACGCATGTTGATGGATATAATTTCAAGGCATTATTGATGATACTCAACTGAATAATTAATTAGTTGAACAATTAATTAAAATGTAACATAATTAAACAGTTTATGTGTGCAGTCATGAACACAATAAATTAAAGCTTATATCAACACCTGTCATGATGAGGATGATGAGGTTACATTTTGAATATAGTTCTTCCTGTTGTCAATAATATATATCTGGAGGAGGGTGAAATCATATATAAGGAATATTAACAGACACACACGACTTACTGATATTGATATTTAAAGTGAGTGTTTATGTAGTATTTATGATTGTGGATTTATGGTTGTATGGTGTTGTCAGCATTAAACAGAACTAAGTAATTGTGCTAACACAGCTAACACAGCTAAGCTATCATCTAATTATAGCACACATTACACATTACTATTAGCTACCAACGTATGCGAATAGTCTTTTTTGAAAGAGGCAATGTAAACAGAAATCTACACATGTACCAACATGCAGGTACTGGTGAGAAACATTTTCTGCTTAGGGGAACACAGTCCTGAAGTATTTAGGACAACTGGATATAAATTGGTATGCAGTGTTGTATTGTGTATTTCCTTTTATATAGAAAATATGAATCATTTCCATTTTTTATACGTTTGGAATTCACACACCGGGCGAAACTCCTTCATAAACTTTCCACTATACTTTTTTACGTATTAAAGAGAATTTCAACCAACTCTCCTAATTCTGGTGCACCTGGCAAATCCAGTGTTTGCTAAAGGTGAGGGCCAAGGTTGGTTTGGACCCCCGAAATTTACACCCAATGGCTCAAACAAATCGTGCAACAAACAAGATACCAAGAGGTGCAGCGTTGTCACATGTGTCATGTAGAAACAGGATCACCTCAACTCCACTGCACAGGTCTTGAGATTAGTCAATAAATAAATCCCTTTGAAGATGCTCTTGCAAGCTCTGACAGAACAAAGACAGTGTGTGTGGTTCGAATGTTTTCTCAAGAGTGCTTGAGGATTTACCCCGAGACCCATTAGATAACTTAAAGTGGCCTGTGATAATCCTCTTCTCACTGGTGTTTACATGTGGAGAATATTAAGTTACGAATGCATACAGAGGATTGCATACTTAACATGCGGCCAACCAAAAACAGTGCCTTTGATTCAGGCAAACATGTAAACACAAAACAAATGTGCCATGAGATAGCATTTCACTATATGAATGATTTTGCCCAGGTCTGTGTTGTGGACCTATGTACATAGCAAAAAGCCAGTGCACCAATGTTGACCTAATATGGACAGATCTTGTGTAGGTCAGGTAAGTGGCTCAATGTCTACTGGATTCCCCCGGTGACTTACACGCAAATTTGCCACTACATAAAATACAGAAAATGCCACGGTATTTGTATGATGATTAAATGAAATTTGAGCAATTGCTATTTTGGACTGTAGAACTTGCATGAACAGAACATTTCATGTAATCACCCACATCATACAAATACCATGGCATTATATTGGCATTATGGATGTCACAAAAAGTCCATTTTACCCCTAACATTTGTTATTGTTAAGATGTCAAGAGTCAAACACATCTTGCCTTCTAACACTCTCACATGCAGGAGAAAGCTCATCAAGGTCTAGCCCTGCTGAACTCAAAAAGTTTTGCTGGCCGCCGTTTAAACACACATGCACACTATATCCTGTTAGCTGGACTCTGGAATAACAGTAGAGATAAATGTTAAGTGTATTTGTGATATATACACCCCCCCTCCTCTCTGTCAATATCTTTATCACTCTGACCCAGACACCACCACCACCAGAAGTAGACAAACAGGAGGAAAAACAGGTGATAAAACCTATCATCACTTTTTGGAGGGCTATGAACAAAGTGAAGTTTGGACACACAGGTACTTTGGTACATCTTTACAACGGTTTGCATAGCCTAGAGGTAATAATAAGAAATGACTGATAGTAAACTATGTCATTTGTTGACACATAAACATCTACGTATGCCAGAATATCGCCGCTGCAGCTTACAATGCAAGTGCCGTTGGGAAATTACTGAACTGTGAGTGTTATTAAAGTGTCGCTGGGAAACAAAAGATGATTACATTTGAATTTGAACCGACTACAAAGTTATGGCTTACTCAAGTAAACGCTGATGTCATTTAGATTTGATCAAACTTTTTCTCTGTTGAAACTGAACTCTATGCTTCTTGAACTTAGACATGAAGATTTCTCTATTACTGAGTCACAGAAGAACTTTGTTCATTCTACAGCAAGGAGACAGGCCTACTGGTATAATTTCCAATTCACGTAACTCCTGGAATCTGCATTGGTTAATTATACCAGATTAGTGATTTGCAGTCTACATGCCATATTGATAATGTGATTTCTCTGTCTCTCCAGTCTAATACACCGAATGTGACCACTTTTTAAAACTGATTCCTTGATGATACTGTTCAGATAGAGCAACTGCAGCAAGTTCAGCATAATATGCCTGTATACTTTAGTACTGCCAAAGCTTTGCATGGATTATTTTAAAACATGGAGATTCTGTCTGTTGACCTGTTGAAACCCTTTAAAACAACTGTGTTGCACAGCACCCATTAGACAAACAAAGATTAGCTACCAACTGTCTGCTCCTTGACTCTTGGATGGAAAAGGTATCTGCATTTCCCAAGTCAGTGTGAACATGGGCATCATGATCAGGGGCAAACATTTCAAGAGATACTGTGACTGATTTGTCCCAATCTCTGTTGAGTAACAACCAATAAACCGTTTTATCTTTGAAAAGAACTTTTCTTTCTTTGTGTATGTCTATACACTGATTTTCGTCAGCCTGATTGGTCGACTGATTCAGTGAGCTAGTGTTCTTTGACTTGACATGGATGAGCACTTCTCTTTCTCTCTCTCTCTTTCTCTCGCTCTCTCTCTGAGAGGATTTTTAAAAATAGATGACAGATCCATTTGACCTCTTCAGAGGAACAGAAAAGAGAATGACAGTATGATGGTTAATTTCTCTGCACACCAGTGTTGACATTATCCAATGGAACATCATGTCAAGTGACTTATTTATATGGCACATTTAAAACAATAAGAGATGGCAGAATTTAAAACAGAATTTTACAGTGGTACATACAAGAAATTCAAGCCAAAGTAAGATGAAAGATGAAAAGCATAGAACAATATGTCAAAAACTAAATATAATGAAATAAAAAAAAAAAATATGTGAATTGAGTTGCTGGTAGTTCTCTCTGTCCACACTGATTTCTGGTGCGTAAAATAACTTAGGTGCCGACATGATATATCTTTGAGCCGAGATAACTTTATTTTGTCATATAACATGGTCTCTGTTTTTCTCTGATTGTTTTGCATCGTATTGATATTATACTGAGTATGTGTAATGCAGTCTTCAAAAGAAACACACAGGACAATGCTAGACATTTCCATAGAGTAAAATGGAATACATCCATGTCATTGACATGATATGTAACCTTTATTTACGTGATATGTAAACTTTATTCATTGAGTCACTTGCAATATACAGGATGTTATAAAAGGCACAAGCTAACATTTCTCAAAACACAAAATACACACAAAATGCAAGCTTCACAAGCTAGCCTACTGGTAGCCAGTGGAATGGGTCAAATGTCAAAAGCCCTTCAGCTTACCTCAGTAACCACTGGTGTGTTGAGTCCCCCTACCCCACTGTCTACTGGGTACTGCAATTTAATGGGGAAGACCCCCCCTCAGTTGTTATCTTGAAAAGAGCCCAGAAAATCAAACCACTCCCTGTATTAGTTTGGGGGAAAAAATTTGTTATGGGCTGTTTGTTCTCAATAACATGAGAAATGAGAATCCTAAGACATACAAAATGTACTGTGTGTCACTCTGTTATGTCACACAGTGGATGACATGACAGTATTTGCATTTTGATCATGTTCTTGTTGTCTTAAATTGTCTGATGGTTGTGGTTTAAATCATGCTTTCAGTGGGGCTGGACCATTGGCACTTCTAACTTGAGAACTGGAGAGGCTGTTTTCATTAGAAGTTCCTCTTTGTTGTGTTTTCTGGTTTGTTTTGCATAGTTCTTAGGAAGTCTTCTTCGAATTGAAAAGTTTTTAATTCAGAATTTTTAGAAGGAGCATATCGGATGTGAAGCAAATCTGCTGCGTCAGACAAAAAAAAACTAACAAACAAATCAGTCACATTTGGAGAAAACCCCCCATAAATATTTCTAACGTGCATTAGACCACAAAACACAACAAGCAACTTTATTTAGGCGTTTAGTTTGTGTTTTTTCATTTACATAATTCCTAATTTTGCTTTTTCAGATGAGTCTGTGACAACAAATGTGCAAAAGATAAGCAGGGGCACAAAGTTAACCATGGTTATCTTAGTTAAAACCTCCTAGAGACATTATGGGTAACATTTTGTATCCTTTGTATTGGGCAGATAACTCATGTCAGAAATCAGCCTATTTTGATACAATTCTTTGCACACAAATAGAGTGTTGTGATGTTCACATTTGTACGTGCACCAATGTAACAACATTGTTTGTGTGGAGCCACAACTTCTCACATAAAGAGCATCATCAGCTGTTTTTGGTTTGTTAAGCTGTTTGCTTGATGCGGTTTTAACAAGCTCACTTCCTACATTTATTCTTTCTTGTTTCTGGTGGTTGGTATCAGTAGTTGTTGCTGTCGCTGTAGGCTCAGTTTGGTTATGGTCCCAGTAGAGAGGAGACACACACACACACACACACACACACACACACACACACACACACACACACACATATATATATATATATTGTAGAGTGTAGAAATGAGAACAACAGGTTGTTTATGAAGAGGGGTAAGAGTGAAGAACCAGAAAAGAAGAAAAGAAAGAGTGAGAGAGGGAGAGAGAGAGAGAGACAGAGGGAGAGAATGATGGAGATGATGGGTTTTTTGCACAGAGCTAGCTGTTCCGCTGTTACTGGGGTGTGGATGTCTGTATTTACAGTAAATACTCGCAAGTAGTGTGGGGTGAATCACTGATCATGAGAGACACACACCCACACGGCAAAGACTAGGCCTACTTACACACATACACATATAAAGAAGGCTCAAACGTACGTACACACACACACACACAGAGAGAGAGAGAGATACAGGCATAGACATATACATCTAGACACACACACTAGCCAAACAACCAACCCCTCAACTACAACACACAGAGTTCACACAAACACAGGATTACAGGAATACACGTCATCTGTTCAGTTCAGTTCCATGGTAGTGCTTATGTGCTTCCTCTCTCTTATGCAAGTCTTTGGTTTTAGGGAAGGCCCCCACTCTCTAAAACAGTCCACCTCCCTGTAAATGTTTGTTCTAAAGTACAAAGAGGGTGTCTTTTTTAATTATAATCTGAGATAGAAATCTCAGCCGACAAATGCATAATTTTCCTGGAATCCTGGATCTACAACTCAGTAATGTCCAGCTGAGTTGCATCCAGATGTAAGATTATATACTTGAGTATATAAGGATGGGGAATGTCATTTAATGCACATTCCAGAGCTATGCTGGATTCTTGAGTCATTTTTGACTTAATTGTTTGCAAGTGATATATAAGTAAAAAATGCATCATCACATATACTCAGCATATGCATACTGTACAGACACAGCAATAAAGTGCTGTCAGGAACAGCATATGTCCTGATTCGGTATGGAAAGGAAATGCATTAGCATTTTTAGGGTTCAGGATGTGCTCTTAGAGCACATTGTTCTAGGGCTCTCTTTGAGCAGTGCGGGCTGCTTGAACTTTCAGCGCGTTGGGGGGTGGGGGGCGTGAGGGGGGGCTTCCAGTAAGGGCACGACCTTCTCCAACTTGTAAAGCTTTAACTCTGTCACTCGCCGTGCCACGGGACGTGCCCTCCCTGCCTGCCTTGACAGAGAAGGACACTCTGACAAGTTCCTGGGTGGAAGAGACGAGCCTCTTAAATATGAGCGACAGAGAGGGAAAGACAAGGGGGAAAAGAGAATGCACATTAGGAGATTTGGAGACCAAGAGGGAGAGAGAGGAGGTGTAAGTCAAGTTGGGAGGAGCAAGTGTGCGTGTGTGTGTGTGTGCGTGGGAGGGGGTGGACTGAGCTGACCTTACAATGTCATGTTTACATCCAGCATTAATGAACTGCTGTCATCATTAGTGACATGAGAGGGCAAGGCATACACCAGCTGTCTCGCCATTACAAAAACCTACCAGAAAGAACAAATGTGTGTTGAAGTTGGAGGGTCAGACATTTTTTAGCAGACAAATTTTAGCAGAAAACAGACATACACAATACACACACACACACACACACACACACACACACACAGTAGAGTACAACAAGGGTATATGCCTATAACCTGTCCTTCAGTAAACAAATGTCCAACTGAAGGTCTCTCATGAACTTTCTCTGATGTTTGCTTTAACGATTCTGGATTTAGGGCAGGGATGTAGATCATAGACAGACCTGCACTGACAACTGGTGTTTTTGGATTGAAAATGTAATGACTTGACTTTGTATGATTTCACTTACCGTAAAGTTAGATTTGATGTCTGCTATTGCTACACAAAGAATGCTTACAATAAAAAAATTATTTAACATTATTATTTAACGTTTTTATAATAATGCCCCACATTTCTTGTCCAAGCTCTCATGCAAACACTTACTTATTAATCTAAAGTGCCTAACATCAACACGGATGTGTTGCTATCCCCCCACCCTCTATCTAACACACACACACACACACACACACAGACATATTCTTGCCTTGGTCATAGGTCAGTGCAATCTAGATAAGGGCCTTGTATTTCAGAACTGTTATTGTCGCATGTGACTTTCAAAGATCAATTGCTAGGCATGTCAGCCAGGAGACAAGATCTTCTGGACCATAAGATTTGAAAGGTAAAACTGGTCTGTTGTAGGTACAAAACACTTTCCTTACACGATGTGTGTGTGGCCCCATAGTGTTGTAATGCAACAGAAAGTGTTAAAGGAGAACTCTGGTGTGTTCAGCCTATAGTTCTGTTGTTAGAGGACTAGTCTGCTAATTTCGTAAGAACAACAGAACTACAGAATGAATGTGCCAGAGTTCTCCTTTAGTATGTTAGTATGTAAGTAAGTATGGAAATTAAAGAGTGCGCTTTTGAGTAAATGGATGAATGAATTAGTGAATGAGTGAGCGAGCTAGTGAGCGGCTTAGTCCCATTGTCCCCCTTAAACTCTAAGCCCTGAACCCTCAAAGAGTTAAAGGGATCATCCTGAGTGAATCAACCCGTAGCCTTGTTGTTTCACGTTGCCGAGTGCTATCAGTATGTATGAGAGAGTTTGGTGCAATGTAGACCAAATAATGAAACACCAACTTCCATCAATGCTAACTGGTGAAGGCAAGGAAGTTTTATTTTCCTATGCCCCCATTTGTTCGCGTCAGCTGGCAGTTTACAAATTTGGTCGACGTTGTATCAAATGCTGGAATCACTACCTCTTTCCCTTACTCTGTTACAACACTACTCACTCATCACTGTGAGCATCCACAGTGGAAACACACACACACACATGCAAAAAAATGTTATTGTATGTGTATGGACATACACTCTCACAACACACAGACACACTCACACACATACACAAACACACACACAAACAAACAAACTTTTACTTAAACTTAAATTACCTCCTCCCCACACATACACTCTCTTATGAACGTTCATTGACCAGCAGCAAGCAGCCAGCACTTCTCTGGCTCTATCCAGTTTTCTGGCTCACACACTGAGTCACTTGACCGGGCCATCATGCAGGAAGTGAAAGAGGAAGCCCACCCCCCTGTGTCCGACCCAGGTCCCCTCAGTCCTGTCGCTCACGTGAGGGAGCACGCAAGCACACACACACACACACATGCACAGGCACACGCACACACACACCACACCACACAGACAGATTCCCCAACACACGCACAGGGCATGCACAGATGAATGCACATAGCAACCTAACTGGTTCTGACCAGACAAGTCAGGCTGGGTACCACTGGGACCAACAATGAAAAACAAGTTTTCTTTTTCAGTTAAAATTAGTTTTCTTAACCAAAATGTCCACCAAGCTTTTATTGAACATTCTTACATTTCATCACGATGTTGAAATGAGAAATAAACAAATCTGTGTCTGAGTGGAAGAATGAAGAAGCATTTGTTCCAGAGGTAGTGTTCACAAAAAAGTACAGTAAGGATTGTAAACGATCATGGCAAACCATGTAAGATAATGGTCAGTAATTCTGCAGGGAATGACTTTTAAACTATGTCTTGTGAGAGTTTATTTTTAATTCAAGCATTGGGTATCACGTAGGTAATGTTTCTGAGAGGTAGCATATTGATGTTGCAGTATGAAGCAGAACATGAGCAATGGTTATCGTAATATAAATGTTAAGCTGCATAATGTTACATACACAGCTACTACACAGAAACACACTCTATCTCTGTCACTCGCTCACTTTGTTTTTTTGTTTCTCTCTCTCTCTCTCTCTCTTTATGTCTATTGCTCTCTTACTCTCTCACACACATGCACCCCAAAGGCAGCATTCCAGTGCATCTCACGGCACAGTGCCTCACATCGCATGGATTCCAACTCATGCTGAACTGAAGAAGAAGTGGACAGAGGCCACTGACCTCCACAAAACACACACACACACACACACACACACACACACACAGGGTGGTGTCCACCAGCAGTAATCTTTGCCTGTACATATGCTGCTTCTTTGCTTCACCATCCAATTACCAACACAGAAATATAGAAATGTAGGTGTGAAATACACATCTCTTCTTTTACTTGACCGTTCATTTATCTGTGTAGTGTTTTGCTAGAAAATAAACTGCACAAATCTACTCACAGGAGAAGAGTGTTTCCCCCATTACCATGTGCCTTAATGTCAGTTTGTCTTAGCAGCACTGTCATATAATATGACGTGATGACCTCACTCTCTGAATGTCACCGAAAAATGATGGCGAAGGCGCCTTGCATTTTCTAATCAGACCGGCCATCAGACAGAAAACATGCTGACAAGTGGGATGGGCTGAACTGCTGGGGGCAAAGTTATCATAATGAGGTGTTTACACGGGCTCTCGATACACAGCCACCAGCACTGTTACCCCGCTTTGGAACGGAGAGCAAAAAAAAAGAGAACAAAAAAAAAAAAAATGCCCTGATGAGATCCCGTTGGATAAGGTTGCAGCCACCCAGACAAGTATTTATGTCAGTGATTATTGTGATAGCTGGAGTCTGGAGGTATCAGGTGGAGCAGAGAGTGAGTGTGCATGCATGTCCTTGTGAAAGGGCCGGTGGGGAAGGGACGAGAGGGGAAGGGGAGGGAGTCTAAGCGCTGTGTGCGTTGCTGTTCTTTTTTGCCTCCATCTTTCTCTTTTTTCGCTGTGCTTTTTATACTCCTGTCCTTTTCTTGTCCCATCTTCATCTCTCTCTCTCTTGCTCTCCTTTGAGTTATCTCCATTCTCCTCATTCATCCCACATCCTTTTTTTTTATTTGCTTCTTGTTCTTTTCTCTTTGAGCCTCTCTGTCAAACACTCCTGCCCTCCCCCCATCATTTTCTCTCTTTCTTATTCTATATGTGTGCTGTGTCATTTCATTTCTTCTCCTCTCTCTCATGAGTCTTTATCTTATTCTCCATCCAGACCTCCATCTCTTTCTTCCATCTCTCTGTGTCTTTGCTCCCTCGTTCCCTCTCCAATGCTCTATCTTTCCCCTATTTGTCATATTCTCTCTTTCCTATCTCTCACTCTTTATCCAACCCTCTCTCTTCCATCCTTTCTCCCTACCTCCCTTGCCTCTCAAATCCCCTCCCCACCCCCAGCGCTTCTCTCTCTCTGCTTTGCCTTGTGTGTGTGTGTGTGTGTGTGTGTTTCTTTGACGCCACGGGGAAGCAGACACCTTCGTTCCTGCTGACTCAGTCTTGAGCCGCAGGCAGTGTGGCTGGCGGTGGGGTGGGGGAGGGGTTGTGGTGGTCAGGCCTGTGGCACACTATCACATGCCCGCGAAAAAAGAGCTGGCTAATGCCTTTCACAATGGCACCCCTCCCAAATGTGCTAAAGGGGTGGCAAACAGTGAAAATCAACCCCTTTTCTTAGGAAACACATCAACATTTTTCACATTTTATCATCTGCACAGATACAGTATATCTGTATTTCTTTGTGTTTTTCTTAACATACTTAATCACACCTTCACAAGTACACATATTAAGATGGAGGAAGCAATATAAAACAATCACTGGGCTAAGAGTAAGAGCTTGCTCAGGATGATTGTGATTGTGCCACCAGACGAGAGGCAGGGAGGTGATTGGAGCGTGGGACTGTAGAACAAACAGTGACATTCATGGCGAGCTGCATTCCTACAGTTATCAGCTCACTCTCATTCACTGTGCCTTGACAGGCAGGAGAAAGAGAGATCTTTTTCACATGAACTGAACTGTTCAAATTAAATAGTTGCTATAATGTTGATCCTTGGTATTGAAACCATTTTGAATAGAAACATTTTTATTCAGTACATACTGATGAATGTAGAGATTTAAAACAAATAATGCCGCAAAGCTATTTCAGACAGTAAATTAAGGCATAAATGTCCATATGTTCACGCAACAACCGCAACAGCAGCTGACTTAACCTTCAGGATGACACTGTCGTCGACCCTCGAGAAAGCAGCCTAGCCCTGCACCCAGAGCCCTAAAGAAGGAAAGTGTGTCGTAATTCCTTGGTCGTCTGACTGCTCACGGGTGGGAAAGTGCTTTTGCACCTGTGTGCCGTCACAGCCCCCTCCACGGCCGGCCGGCAGATCAGCACAGGTGGTAGAGCCACTGCGGCGAGGTCACTCCCGTGCAGGCACACTGTTAAGGAGCAGTTGACAGCAAGGGCAGAGGTCAGGGTTCATGACGGGGGGCACCTGCTGTGCGGTGCTTGGAGATCAGGCCTGTGTGGAGGAATGCGACATGAACAAATAGTTTGGACGCAGAGAGTGTTGTTTAGAATCGTACTGGTTGGGGTGTGTACAGATGGCTATTTTTGCTCAGCTGTAGCTACCAGCTGTAACAGGCATCCTACTAGATACACTAGTTTACACAATCCCACTTTCACATCCTCCTCTTTTGCAAGGTAGTTCTACAGAAATATCCTTTCTTCAGTTGCAGAGAAAAATAAAACATGAAAGTAAAACTAAATTATGTGAATGGAGGTCATACCTACATAAGCAGGGGTCAGCAAAATAAATACAGAGAGTAGTGTATTGTTCATTAAAATGACCCTTCAATCTTCGTCCAGCATCTTAGGATATTAATCAACAAAGCTGATAACCTAAATCTGTAGTTCCTAAACTTTTAATTTGTGTATCTCCTGAGCCAAGTTCACCAATAATGTAATTCCAACAGTATGCTCCACCTTACCACAGATTACAGTGTGGGATGTGTTTGAATGGGCTATTATGAGGCTATACTGTGTTGACTTTATCACAGATTTTGTATACCCCCTGAGGACAAATAGAGTCAAATGCTTAATTGTTTTATTTCTCCTAATATTGAAAAGGAATTGAAAAACAGACATAAACACGTTTGCTGTTTTCCTCTCTTTCGCTCCCTCTTGCCCCCCCCCCCGCTATTGCCGTTTCCTGTATGCGGAGAGTGGAGCAGAGTGCTGAGCCTTTCCTCTGAGCCAAAGAGCAGAGGTGAGGGGACTGACTTCCACCTTAACCATTATCTCTCTCCCCCATGCTGCCTTCTCAGGCCAGGCAGAAAAATACCAGTACCCCTCTCACAGCACAACAGTCAGGGGGCCTGGAGGAAGCAGACCAGCTCTGGGGGGGTCAAAGGGCAGCTGGGAGTGGGGGTGGTGAGGGGGGTTGGGAGGCACTGGTTAGAGAGTGCTTTGAACTCCATTGGGGGGGGGGGGTTGTTGAATGGAGTGAAATGGAGTACAGAGACAACAATCAAAAGAGATATACAAAGAATGGGAAGAATAAATAAAATGAAAATGTAAGAATTAAAGGCATACCAACTGTGTCCCCTGCATTGTAAATTCTCACCAATACATGTGGATTTGTTTCCAAACCAAAGAATAGGAACAAGAGATGAACAGTTTTGAAGAATTATGTTGCCTGACATAATAAACGCAATTTCAGTTTCACTCAGTTTTGTTTTCGTTTTACATGAAGGCGCCATTGTCATGCTGAAAGTGCTGTAACGGTGTGAAGAAGCCTTAGGGTGAGCCGAGAAAGTCTTCATTCATCCCGTAATGATGCATTGAAACATGAAAGTTGGCTACAAAGACTAAAAAGCTGGTAAATTAACCTAAACACAGCATAAAATGTTGCATAGTTTACCTTTAACTCAGAGTAACTTGCTTTAATTCAGCTGTGGTAAGAACTGGCACTGTCAGTACTAGTTGTGCCATATTGATGTAATGACATGAACATAACAAGGCCAAGCCTTCTGTCTGATCTGTCGTTCAGGTTCTGTTTTAACAGTGTTTTAAACAAAATATTTTCCCCTTTTTCCAAAATTAATATTAGAGTAGTCTACCTCAATGCCTCAGTGATCTGGCAGTGCAAGACAATCCAAATTTAGGCAATCTTTCATAAGTCATTCCTTCTTGTGTGTTTTGGACATTTTTTGTAGAAACTAAAAATTGGAGCATTTCAACATGGCCTTATGTCACAGTTCACACTGATGAAAAAGAGAAGTTCATACATAAATGTCATACTGCACACAAACGTTTGTAGCATGACCATTCTCAGTAATATATTATATGTGGCTTCAGACAAGATGTCAGCTGACAGGCCTCTCTGACAGCGAGTTGGAGATGAAGGAAAAACACAACAGTGGCATTGTTTTAGCCATCTCTTGTTGTATTGCATGTCCTTGAAAATGTGCACACACCACAGATGCAAAATATGTGCGTGCACGCACAAACACACACACACACACACACACACATACTCACACACACACAAATGTCAGCTAGAAGAAATTCAAACCATGAAGAAAACACCACATCAACTCAAACTGTGGGGACATTTAACAAGGGCATAGGTTTAGGTAAAACAAGAGAAATGCCAAAAGCAATGATCTGTCATCATCACGTCACAATAATTCCTAGCAGCAAATGAAAACCTTGACGAAAGTCCTCACAGAAGGGAACTAAATCTATGAATTTAAAATGCGAAACTCTAACGAAAAATGATAGGCTGTTGATAAGCACAACTAGCAGCTAGTGAATTAAGCTAAAATATAATATGGAGTAATATATTATCTCTGCATTTATACAACACTAAAATCATTGAAAAGCAACAATTCAATGTGAGTTACGATTTTTAATGAACAACTTGCAAAACACCCCATTCCCCATAAGATGGACAGCAACAGATTTATGAATTTAAAATCATCAAAAAGTCTTCTTTATGTTTAAAAGTAAAAATTAAATGAACTAAGCATGTCATTAAATGGGCTTACAATCACAAAAAAGGCGGACACAGTGCACAGTCCAACAATTTGTAAAAGGCCAGAAAACAATCTCCAAAAAGCTTACCATGACAGGTTGCATTGAAATATATCACGAAAAAAATGTTTAATGCCTCCTGTGAGGTGTTAATATATTCTGATATGCTCTGTTGACTTCTTAGACCTGTTCCTCGAACATGAACATGATACTCTCTTTCAGAAATCAAACTTTTATACGCAAATATTCTGCTTGTAAGTGACACATAGGTGACTTGAGTAGACTAATACATTTGATGTCATTTTCGTTTTCAGAATAAACTGTACAAAATTATGTTAACAGCAGGTTCATCTGAGAAATATCTCAACAACTGTACCAAGGTAAAACACACTATAAAGTTGTACTCCCTGACTATAGAAACGTTTAATAGAGGATAAAACACTCTAATTGCATAACGTATCACATGAAACGGAAGCAATACAGCGAGATGTCCTATTAGTGGCCAGCACAAGTGGTTTCTCCCGCTGCTTCAGTCATCTTGCATGATAGCCTAATAACCACTGAATCATAGCACACTATGAATAAATATGTGTATGAAGTAAAGGCAAAAGAGACAAAGGCTTTTGAGCTTTGGAACTGTTCACTTCAGTGACCCCCTGGCTATGAAGAAAGAAATTCCCTTTCCATAAAAAGCCTGGTCAAACAATATCCAGTTTTATTGCAGTCTGTAGAGCAATTACCTTAGCTCTGAACATAACAGTAAACTGTCCCGTTAAGTGAAAAACTCACATTAAAAACTCGGGCGAGGACGGGCTGTCACTGGTGGACCCAGTTTCACGGTAACCGCTGCCACCAGCCAGTCTCTCACACTTTATTTTGTACGCGTCTCTCTCGCGAACCAAGCGATTCAGTTCATGCTTTAGGTGCTCGACTTGAGACACAAGACTGCTCTTCTCGTGCTCCAAAATGTGTTTCTGCTGCACGCGCTTGTGGCGACAGGACTGTGCGTAACCCCGGTTCTTGAGGGTCCGGCGTTTTTGCTTCAGGCGGATCACATCCTCTTTACTCAGGCCTCTAAGGTGACGGTTGAGCTCCCGCACAGACATGGACACGAGCTGGTCGTCCGAAAAGCGGTTCTCAATGGCCTGGTTCCGGTCGTGTCGGGTCTGGTGGTACTGGTGATGCTGGGTTTGCTGAAGATTGAGCTGTTGTTGGGATACTGGTGGTGACATATCGCTAAGGTCTTGTCCATGAGGATATTCGCCTTTCGCTGGATTTTGCGCCCCAGGGTGATTCTGAAGTGCGCCGCTGTGATGTGGGAGTCCCGGGTACTGCTGCTGATGGTGAGGGACAGGATGCTGCGTTGGATAATGCGCTGCTCTATACGAGTCAAACTCTGTCTGCTGGTAAGATGGGTGCATCTGAGGTGATGACGGATGACCATGAACCGAGCTTCCAACAAGGGCCTCCATCGCATCTTCTGGTGTCAGCCCCAAGTTGTGCGGCTCCAGATGAGAGGGGTAAGCACCACTCGTCATGGTCCAGTAAAACTCTTCTTGGTTGTTCCTTTGTCCGGTTGGACTGAAGCCAGGCGACGAGGGCTCAGAGTTGCAAGGGGTGCTCATTGGTGTTGTGGACAATGAGCCTGGAGTTTGGACCTGGCTACACTGCTGAATGAAGGTGCGGTCAAGTCCCAGTATTTGTTCCTTTTTAACGTCAAATTTCATCAAGTCAAAGTCGTTACTGAATTCAAGTCCAACTTGATTCTTTGCCACACTCAAGTGGTGCAATTCAGCAGCCATGCTCTTCTCTATTTTATTGTAATACGTGGTCAAGAGCTCTCGCCAACACTTGCCTTTTACGCATACGAATGCCCGCGGAGAATCCTACTGCAGGATCTTGTGAAGTCTAATAAAATCCTTAGATGTCGCTGTAGGAGTCAGGCTTGCAACCTAAACTCTTGATATGTTGTACAACAAGCTTGATATGAAGCATATAACAGTCCTGTAAAAACTGCACGTCAGCAGTAGCAAGCATTGGAGCGCACTGCCACAGCCGACACAAACTCCAATGTTAGAGCTGTCAAAGAAGCACGCCTTCTTATTGAAGCACTGTCTCGTGATGTCATGCTTATAGGAGGCCTACCTCCTCTTTCGTCCAATCAAAGTGCGATAAGATTTATAGATGAGTAGCCTCGCGAACCGTTTACTGTCGAACAGCCCCCTTTAAAAAATAATAAAAAAAACTTAGAGGTACTGTTCTGCTGGTTTAACAATATTTTTTCTATAATCGTTATACTATATGTCATGTAGGCTATTCAATTATACCCTATTGTTCGGGGCATTACAGATCATGACGACTCCCTCAAATTGTCATAGTCTATTTGAATGAATGTGCGTTGATCCGCGTTTTGTACATGACAGGCTTCGTCTCATTTCAAGTACATATCATAGTCATTACAATGCTAAATCTGTTTACGAGATGAAGCGCTCAAAAGCAAAATTAACAACAACAGCAAAAACACCACAGCAAGTGGTACAACGCAATTATTAAGAGAGGTGTCAAGGACATGAGTTGATTAAAAAAAGAATAGCCGACTTAATCAGTTAATTGCTTGAGCTGTTACAACAGGAAACGCTGATTTTGCTCTTGAGATTTGCAAGGAGGTGACCTGCTGACACCTCGTGGTTAACATTTTGAAGGGCGTGCGAGCTGCTAAACCCTGTTGGCGCTCTAGGGTTAATGAACCTACCGGACAAAGATATGGTACTTGTTTTTTATATATAGCATTTAGCAGTAGCATTTATTAAATGTATGTACTGTATTATTAACATGCCTTACCAATATCTGGATAAATGAGAGTGACAAAGAGAGAGTGAAAAGTACAGTCCATGTATTTGTATACATAATATACTCCAACATAGAGTGGGTACTTCCAGGCCTTTCTTTGGGTATTTGGTAAACAAAGAATCCTCCAATAACCAGATAGTTGAGTTCACTTTGAGTGTAGAAGACAGAGCAGAGACACAAAATCAAGAGCAAAAAACAACAAATATGGAAAGAATGGAAAGGAACAAAAATGGACATGGAACAAAGCTTGAAAGAATGGGGAGCATGAGCAGGAAAGTCATGGTCAGGCAACACAAGGCTGAAGTCATGATTGCTGGAGAACAGCTCAGGTGAGAGAGAGAGAGAGAGCTCTATACTGCTTAAAATCTGCTAGGTAAGATGTGTGGAGATCTGTGCAACGCAGTTCACTATAGAGCAGATGAATTACCTCATCCTTCATAATTTACTTTTGATTTGTCTTTCATCAACATCTAACAGGAGTGCAGACTGTGTTGCCATAATTAAAATAAACTCTTCCTCTGCAGGCTAAGACTACATGACAGCAAACTGATAAAGGATCGCAGGTACCACTTGCGTACCTATCCAAACTGCTTTGTAGCACAAGAGCTCACTGACTGGTTGGTAAGCCACAAAGAAGCACCAAACCGTCAAGTGGCTCTCCAACTTATGCAACATTTGATCAACCATGACATCGTTCACCATGGTACACATTTTTATGTAACACAAGTGACGGGAAATGTTTGTGGTAACAGATATTGCTCTGGAATAAACACATATGTTGGCCTACACTTTAAGACAATTACTCTACTTTGACACAACATGGAAAGGGGAGATGGTAGAAGACTACCTAATTGAATGCAAGTAACTTATATCAATTATTTCCTAATCTTGAGAAAAGAAATTGTTATGTTTGTTTCTACAGTGTGTGACAAGAGTCCCATATTCAAGGATGCCAAGATATTGTACCGCTTCAGGAAGGATGATGGAACTTTTCCATTCAACATTGAAGTGAAAGTCTTCATGCGAGGGCAGACTCTTTATGAACAGTAAGAGTTTGTTTAAATTCATTTTGATAAACCAACTCAATATTTCTGGCAGACATAAGCCAAGACATAATTACTTAGGCCTATTTATGTGGTGTCACAGTCTTGCTGTATTTAACCTAATGTGGGGAGTTAGAGAAACAATGGAAATGAAATGAAAGGGGAGATAAAGAAATGATGGAAGCAACAGATGAGTGAACAAAAGAATGAGAGAGAAAGACAGAAAAGAATAGCCAATAAGACATTACACAGATGACAGGTTATTTTTTGTAATATTACACAATACAATGTTTGGAGCAATGTTGTCAGGCTGTGCTGCTGATGCAGTTTGGGGTCTTTCAGAATTATGCTTCTTACTTTTATCTAGACAATGGAAATAATCATTAAGTATTGTTATTACTCAACAACACAGCTTGTTCCTACTTACTCTCCATCCTACTATGTTCCCCTGCCCAGTCTCATCAGCAGTAGAGACTCCATCCTCCAGCTGCGGGAGGAGAAAGGGGTGATGTATGAGCGTTCTTTCCCTGGCTGCCAGTTCATTGACTGGCTGCTGCAGAATGGAGAGGTGCCCAGTCGACGGCAGGGGCTGGAGCTGTGTAAGGCCCTGCTAGAGCATGGCATCATTCAGCATGGTCAGAAATGTCAAAGTTATATTTGTCTATTATACAAGACACACATACCTAGAAACACTTTGTTTTTGCCTCTCCACATTTCTCTTCACATTTTGTTTTTTCCACATACACTGTCTTCCTGTTTTTACTGGCTATATTAGGCCCATTGCACAACTTTTTCCTGTCCTTATCCAAAACAATCCATCTAAGGTTTTTTTTTATTTTATTTTAGTGTGTGTGTGTGTGTGTCTGTTGAAAATGCCAATTATTGCACTCCTAATGGCATACCAGTCAAGCCTGCAATTTTTTTACCTCCGATTTAAAAAAAAAAAAAATTGTTGCCTGGTATGTCTTTAATTTCTGTTTGTGTTCTGTTCTGTTTGTGTTACGTTGTTTTTGTACCTGCCTGTGTCAGGCAGTTTTGTGCTGAATTTCCTTTGCACTCTTCACTTTTATACCTTTGGGTACTTCTACTCTCCCATAGCTTATTTGGCTTTACCTCCACTATGCACACTGGTATCCGTCCTCACCTTACAGATGTCTTCTGTGAGCTTTCTGAGTCTGTGTGCCTATATGTATGTTGTATAAGTTAATAACGGGACACCTCCAATTCCTCTTTTTATTCTCTTTTCTCTTCTTTTCTTTAATTCCTCCACTTTCACCACTTTCTGTTTTTCATTTAATTTACGCTCTCCTCTCCTATCTCTTTGCTGTCTTTCCATAGTCTCTCTGAAGCACCACTTCTTTGACAGTGGGCTCCTGTATCAGTTCTGCATTAATTTCCGCCGCCGGCGTCGGCTCTCAGAGCTGCTGAGTGAGAATGAACGTGATGAGGAAGGTGTGGCTCCACTTAGGCAGGAGGAACAGGCTGAAAGCCCCTTCACCCTGCGCAAGAACCGTCCTGCACAGGGAAATACCACCTTCTTGTCTGGTGATTATAATGGAACATCAACAATAATTAGATTGGAGATTATATTTTACAATGTGCTCAATGTGTTCTCAAGCCTGTGATGACCGAGCCTTGAACTATTGTACTTGAAGTGATGGAGCCAATAGATTAACAAACCACAGACCCACAAGTTGAGACATTGAGACTCCTTCTTAAGATTAGCACAAATAATTACCAGATTATGGTACTGATTCTGATTTTCTATCTGCCAGGAGAGATTGATTAACTTTTACTTAAAAAGCTTTAGACTAATATATTCATCAAAGTCTCAACAACGAAATATTACCATGACTGCATTCAGAGAATCATTTGTGAGAGTACATATTCCAATAAATGGAATACTACTGTAAGTGATTGTTGGAATATATTTGGACCAAAAGTATTTCTACTTCTGAGTTGTCACAACTACATTGTATTGCACCAAATATACAGTACACTATTGTAATCATAAATGAATATTACAGACGGATAAAAATCCACTTATTGTGTTGTTGACAATCTAGTTCAGCCCTCTGAACTGAAGGCTGCATCAGGGTCTCGCAGGAGCAGTCTGACAAATCAACAAGTTACTGGCAGTTACAGTCACGCCAATTCCCTCTCATCAGGACCTCTGGTGAGGTGCAATCCTAAATCAGGTGATTTGTCCGTTTACAACTCACAATTGCACCACAATCGCAGTAAAGTGCTCAACACCCCAGAGGTAAACATTTACCCCAACATAGGCACTGTATGACAGAGGATTTCTTTCACTGACCACTTGCATGCTAATGTTGACAGTGCTGAGGAAGAATGTTACCTGTGAGGAACTGTTGTCCCCTGGTGCTCCTTTTATCAGGAGGGTTTTAACGGTAAGATTTATTAAGATCGTAAAAAAAAAAAAAATTCCCTGCTCCCGCCAAAGTCAGAAAAATAAAGCGATATAAAACTTTAGTAGAACAAAACATAGATGTGTATATTGCATATCTTCCCTACCGACCCACACCAATACACTAATATACAATATTGCATATACTGTTCATCTTGTCAGATAATTCATAGTCCATAGTCAAAGTCCAGATATGGCTCTGGAATAAAATACGTTTTTTTTGTCTTTTTCTGTATTGCCCTGATACACCTTTGAGAGGGCAGTATGAGTCCAGTTTAAACAGGTGACGTCTGGTTGATGTTACTCTTCTGTAGCAGTAGGTACTTGCCATTTAGGGCAGAGTGAAATCAGTCAGTGATTTTTTTTATGTGACAATAACCCTCTGGAGTGCTTTCTTGTCTGTATGTTCACAGGTGTTGGGAGATGCTTTGGGCTGGGGTTTTGTAGTTAGGGGAAGATCCCCATGTTATGTGCAAGCTGTCGATCCTAGTAGTCCAGCAGCAGCTGCTGGAGTTAAGGTAAAATACCTCCCAACACTCACACTTGCCAAAAAATGGACCAGACGTTCTGTTTTCTGTGTAAGTCAGTCATTCTGTTGTCTCCCTGTGTAGGTGCGTCAGTTTATCTGTCAGGTGAATGGGCGCAGTGTTCTCCATCTGGATTACCGAACACTGAGAAAGCTTGTGATGACCGGGCCTCGAACTGTTGTACTTGAAGTGATGGAGCCAATAGATTAACAAACAACAGACCCACAAGTCGAGGAATTATCCATGGAGCTCAATTAGGCTATGCTCTTGTATTTATAAGATTGAAGTTTCACTTTTGCCATAGCTATCAGCACAGACTCTAGGCCTCTACCTGCTATTTGGTGACAGACCTCATGGAGAACAGCCTAGACCTGTTTTCCAGCAAAATAATAATAATAGGCTAAATAAATGTAAATTTACATTTAGGTCCTCATCTTATAATTTACTATTTATTGGAACTTTATTCAGAAAACATGAAATGCACAGAAAACATGAACATGAACTTTCCTTCTAAGATAATTAATGGCAGGCCTGCCCTGACTGTGGTGCTTCGCTCATATGTATTTATGAAAAATAAAATAATGAAATAATGTTCGATGTCTAACACAGTAAATCACTATGCCCCCCTACTGGCGGTATTGGCAAGTGGGCAATGTTTGCTAGCCAGCAATGTTTTTTTGTGTTTACTCTCAGTCGTGGACACGCTTCTTTGAGTCATGAAAATGATGCCAAACGAGATTGTTGTTTACTGCGGTGGCCACACACCTCTGTGTTTAGAAGAAGTTCGCGCTAGCTGCATCTGGATATGAGATTTTTTTCTTTTAAGTTTTACACAAATATATGTCACTTCCGCTGTACTCGGTTCGCCATTTTGGACAGGCTTGGCCCGAGCCATGATGAGGAATGGTCTCGATATAGGAAAACTTGCCGTTTATGATACCTCTTCGTTGTGTATTTGATTTAAAGATCATCTGACCACTGTAGAACAACACACTGCATCGCATAGTCCAGCCTACACCTCAGCAACCGGGCATATTTCATTTACAGAAACACATGGCACAGATGATCAGGATGAGTTGCACAGCCCCACCGGCAGCCGAGTTTAGACGAAGGACAACTGCAGCACCGGGTTGGACACAATAAACTGGAGTCGGTCTCCTCTGTCCTGCGGGTTTGGATGGAGTAACGTGCAGTTCCAGAGGGGTGAAATATTTGCTGTCCCGAAAGAAAGAGAGGTATATAATAGTATAGCTATTTTCAATACGTACCGTAAAGCATTGTCTACCAGCTTTCGGTGTTGAATCGCTTGACTACTGTAAACACCACCTAAACTAAGATAGCCCACGAGATGCAATTGTTGTGGCAATCAGGGGCACGAGGTGAAAGTTTATTTGGGCGATTAGTTCACTGGCCGGCACACTGAAAGTGTTCTCGTCGTTTGGATGCTCCCGTTAGCTTCGGCTGCTTGCTACGACTGAGAACAATTAGATCGGATGTATAGATTGAGACCTAGCCAGGCAGCTAGCGTTGGGCTGGCCTGCTCTAGCTACAATAGCAAGTCTAATGTTATACGCAGTGACATACCCATTGCTATCCAAGACGTATAGCTAGTCAGTTAGCTGATGTTCGCTAGCAACTAGCCAGCGGCCAGCGATAGCTGTTTTCCCCTTTTGTTACAGAGAAATAATGTTAGCTTAAGTGAGTTGGTTGGCCATTTCCTTAGCCAACTGGCCTATAGTTGATTGTATCTCACAATTTTCTTAGATGTTCAATACTGTAGTGAGCTAGCTAAAGTTAGCTTTTGCTATCAGATAACTAAGGAACACCGGATGAGCGAAGTAACCGTGATTATTATTTGAAATGCACTGCTTTGTTGCAGGAACTAGTCCGCAATTTGGCTATTGTACATACAAGAGTTGAAATTCTACTTTCAGAACTCGATTAATATGTGTTTTGAGTTCATGACTTTCTGGCGGGAGCATGCACACCACTGGTTACAAGAAAATCGGTTTCATAATGGCTTCTTGTTGCCTGTATGTCACCGAGTTTGTTGTGATCCCTGTTAACTCTGTGGAAAAGCACAGGACGATAAGTTGCATTACTCGATCATCCTCTCTCGCTTACATGTCAGTCGTTGTATGACATTGTGAAGTGAAAATGTACCTGGTAATTCTGAGTGTTTTTTTTTTTTTCCTCCACCTTTGCTCCTCAGCTGTAGCAAAGATGTTTCAGCTACCGGTGAACAACCTCACAAGGATACGAAAGGCCAGGAAGTCGGTGAAGAAAGTGCTTGTTGATATTGGCCTGGAGTACTGCAAGGACCATGTTGAGGTAAAATAATTTGTTTATTTATTAATTTAATTATTTGTTTGTTTGTTGTGCTTCATGTGATGTTAAAGTGTTAGATTTCTGCCTTAAATATGACAATGCCATTAAAGGTGTAAAATCTTGTCTTTCATGTGGCAAAGATGAATTGTGTAAACATACTTTGAACGTCCCTAATTTGTCTTTAAAATGGCCTTGTTATGGACAGGATTTCAAAGAGTTTGGTCCAGATGATCATTATGTGAAGAATCTTTGCTGGGAGGATGTCTGTCTGTGGTATCCACAAAAACCACAGGTATGAATCAGTTGAAAGTTGAAATTCATTAGTTTTCTGTGATTGACTAGTATGTGTTTTGTTTGAAAAATCTATTTGACCAATTCCATAAATACAGCATTGTTATATTGTGACTCCTGTCTTGTTGTCGTAATGTCCCATAGGACTACAGGTCAAAACAGTTCTGCTGTTCAGAGTGCCCCTTCTCTTCCAAATACTTCTCGGGATACAAGAACCACTTCCGCAATGTGCACAGGCAGGACTACGAGAAACACATTCTTCTCAACTGCCCCTACTGCATGTACAGTGGCAACAAGAGGTCATTGGAAACGCATGTACGACTCTTCCATGCAGCCAACAATGCGTACCGTCAGAACATGACATCCAACCAGGCCAACATGATGGCAATGAAGGATGGCTCTCTCCAGGCTGTGTATTTTTGCAAGACCTGCACCTACCAGGACCCCTTGTACAATGTAGTGCGTCGGCACATTTATCGCGAGCACTTCCAGCATGTGGCCAAGGCCTACGTGAACACAGACTCTGAGAATAAGTCAGGTGGTAATGGCTCCAGCTCTGGCATAAACGGCATCCAGTGTAAGATATGCCAGTTTGCACCTCGCTCTTATGAGGCACTGGTACAGCACGTGGTTGAGTTCCATGAGAAGATCGGATATCAAGTCACCGCACTGATCGGCCACACAAACATCCCAGTGTCCAGACCCACTTATCAGGCTGGTTTGGCAAGGGGAGCTGTCTTGACCTCCGGAGGTTGGCGTCCTCAGGCACCACAGCAGATGAACCGCATGGTCCCCCCCAAAATGGGGATACCAGTCTTGGATCACTTAAAGCAAAATACTATAGGCTATAAGCTTCCGATGGGGCAACCTATACGTCTGGGCCCTGCTGACAGTGCAAAACTGTTGGGTGTGTGTGATCCCATCCCGGTCAAGAAGCCGCATAATGTGTCCACTGCTCAAACACAGAAGTGGAAGATCTGCACAGTGTGCAGTCAACTCTTCCCAGAGAGTGCATACAGTGCCCACTTTGAGAAGGAGCACCAGGCAGAGAAGGTTCGAGTGATGGCTAAGTACATCATGAAGATCCATAACTTCACTAGCAAGTGTTTGTACTGCAACCGCTACTTGCCCACTGACACACTACTGAGCCATCTCCTGGTCCATGGGCTTTCCTGCCCGCTGTGTTACACAACATTCAACGAAGTAGAGAAAATAGTTGCACACAAACGCCAGTGTTGCCCAGAGGAGACGAAGACTGTTCCTGGCGAGTCTCCTTTAACATTTGACCTCACAGTTGCGCTTGGCAAGCCCAAAAACATCCAGCTGATTGTTACTACCTACAACATGAAGGACGCTTCTGAACCGTCCACCACTAAGGCAGAGACCAATGTGTCTGACCAACCCAAGAAAGTGCTTGGCAAGAACCCAGACAGTCAGCACGATCCGCCGGCCCCCAAGGTGTCTCCTGCGACACCCAAGGCGGAGGTTGGAAAGACCCTCTGCCCTCTCTGCTTCTCCATCCTGAAGGGGCCCATATCTGAGGCCCTGTCTCTACACCTGCGGGAGCGTCACCAGGTGATCCAGACAATGCACCCCGTGGAGAAGAAGATGACCTACAAGTGCATCCATTGCCTGGGCGTCTACACGAGCACCATGACTGCCTCCACCATTACACTGCATCTGGTGCACTGCCGTGGCGTGGCCCAGTCTCAGGGAGGTTCAGCCAGGCCCAGCACTGCAAGGGCTGGTCAGGTCACCAAGCCTGTGGCCACCCTGCGTCCCCCAGGCATAGGAACACTGAAACGGGAGCTGCCTCCGCCAGATAATCTGGATGCGAAAAAGAGGAAAATGGTGGACCACACAAGGTGCTACCCCACAGTGTTTGTGGAAAAGCCTGAGGAACCGGTTGTGCTGGCTTTGGATCCCAAAGGCCATGCAGAGAAGACTTATGAGGCTCGCAAGGCTTTCCTCACTGCCTACTTCAACTGCCACCCTTACCCATCGCAGCGTGAGGTGGAGAAGCTTGCTGCCAGCCTCTGGCTATGGAAATCTGATGTCTCCAGCCATTTTGCCAACCGCCGCCGCTCATGCGAGCGAGACTTCGTCACTAGGAAGGCTGTTGTGTTGCTCGGCTTTAACATGCGTGCTGTCAACCAGGTCAAGCACGACTTGGACTTTGACCCACAGTGGTATTTCGAGAGCACAGACGATGATGACAACAGGCACTCAAGGATCACTAAATCCAGACTGAAGGATGCTGGAGGCTTTCATCACAGCGAGAATGCCAAAGCAGCTCAACAGTTTGCCATCAGGCAGCCTGTGATCACAGGACAGGGTAGTCTAAACAAGCCGAGCAACAGTGCCTTCATGCCGAAACCCGGCTCTTATCAAGAACCCATATCCATAGACTCTGATAGCGATTCTGATGTAGAAGAGACGACCAGTTACGCAAAGCCCTATGAGCGACCTCATACCGTGTTGACAAGAGGAACCGGTGCCCATTCAGCTCAGCAGCCAGTGTTTCTCTCTCAGGAGAGACGGCCCAGGCCCCAAGAGAATTCCTCACATAGTTTAGCTGGACTCATAGATGGACCTTCTGTGGGCCACTCTGCTAGAGACGCGGCCAAGAGCATGGACAGCTCTCTGTCTGTGTCCAGCCCAGAGGAGGAGACATGGGCCCGTGGGACTGTGACTCTTGATGACAGCAGCTACAGGCCAGCTGGTATTTTTGAAGGACAGGGGAAAGAAGTGGGATTGGTGGGTAGGTGAGCAACACAACATTGACCATCCTTCAGTTTGCTGCCAACCTCTCTTGTCTCTCCGCCGGAGAAAACCTGACTCTGACTGAATGAGAATCTTGACCTCCCTACAATTTGTTCAAGGCTATAATAGAGGAAATGGTTACACAAAGAAGACATGGCTAATTCAAATTAACAACAACAAAGAAACATTTAATTTGATTAACGCTGGTAAAACCGTTGTGCTGAAAAGTATACATTGAGGGGAAAGAAAAATGCATTGTGATGGTAGATTGCACCACTTCAGTGATGATGTATCAACAGCAGTGATGAAAAAAATCCCTGCTGGAAGTACTGTTTGGATTTAACTGAGATGAACATGGACCTCTATTTTCCCAAATTGTATAATTTAAGTGTCTCTTGTGTATATTTTATATGCATTTCCCTCTATTTAATCACATTCTTAACAAGTAGTTGCTAAAGAAAATCATGGAAATTGATTTCTCTTTTTCTCTATTTTTTTTTTTTGGTAATTTTTATCAATAAAAAGGCAAGCTTAGCCCAAATTCAAAAATTAACCGAAAATGTGGCGGATAGTAATTATTCAGCTTATAGAAATTAATTTCCTGTATTTTGATATTTCTGTTTCTTATTTATTTTTCTTTTGGCATTCTTTCTGGCTTCAGACCATTCCCTCACACAGAGAACATCCCCACATCCCTCAGATGTTGAAGCTCTGAATGTGAATGGCTCTAGTAGACATAAAGACCTCAGTTAGTCCTACGGATGCAGGTTGGGAGATCGGACAGTCTTTGAGTGAACATTGGTGTGTGTATGTGAGTGAGTGAGAGTGTGTGAGTGTGCGTGTGTGTGGTTCTCTCAGCTCCTGCTTTGTGGTTTCAAGTGCTTCAATCATAAAGGCTTAGGATAATAATCAGAGGAAAGACATGTTTTTTTTTTCTTTTGAGCTAAATCTACCTGTACAAGCTTGAATATGTTGTTTTCTAAAAAGGGCACAAATACAAGGTTTCATGTAGACTATTGTCCCTGGGAGGATGACACTATTCTGGTGGTGTTAAGGGTCTTAATAACTTGCATGATGTGGACACTGTAGATTTAGCTTTTCTGAAGACTTGTTTTCTCTTATAGCCATGCCGGTACTGGTAAATTCCCATTGCCAGTAGTGGAAATGATTTTTTGAATCATTGAAAAGAGCTTTGCAGATGTTTATCTAATCTAATCAGATTTATACCCCACAAGATTGAAAGCTTCAAACACTCATGTGATTCTTGGGACTACATTTGTCAGCCTTTTTTCATGTTGGGATTTGCCTGAAATGAATTAAATTAATACAGTGTTTATTAATAACTGTCTTACTGTGCTATGAAACCCAACAAGTGTTTTTGTATTTTTATATATGATGGGGTAAAATGATTATTCTGTTGTCATTCAGAGACAGATGCCCAAGTTATGTCTTTATTTTTCTTCCTCTCTCTTCTTTTTCTTTTTCTTTTTTTTTTTGGAATGTGAGGGTTTGTGTAAGGATCTCAGAAATGTTTATGTTGGCAGTCATGATTATTATTCACTGTCTGAATGCTAGGTATTTGTCCTCTGTGTGACTAATGTGTAGCATCTTTTTTTGTTAAATTATGTAGTTATTTTGAACAAACTCCTTTTGAAAAAATAAAAATAAAAAGTGAACTTTTGTTGCTACACCACATACATAGGTGTAAATTGCAAAGCAGGGAGTTGTACATGACTGTTCTCTAATGTGAGTGAGTGTTCAACAGTTTGGGAGCTAGCATTCTTGGAAAAACATCCTCAGTTTACTCCTTAAGTGTTGAAGTGTTGAATTGTTCTGTTGAAAAGTTCACATGGCATGCATAACAGCCCCTCGTACTCTGTAGGATTATATTTCATTAGATGTGTGATCTGCCTCACTTGGAAGTGATTTTGGAGTTCTGATGCTTTTCACCAGAAGGGGGCGGTCATTTCACACCATGTTTGCCATGATTCCTCTGAGTGTTTTCTATGCACATGGTTGAGGTGAAAGTAGGAGTAAGGTAGGGATAATCCAGCTATATCAATTCTAAAGGTAGGAAGAGATGCATTATCTAGGGTTTCTGAAGGTCATTAGTCTCTAGACACGTTAGACTAACATTAGAACATGTCATAGCAGATGCAATACACCTTTGGTTTCCAAACTTGAGCTCTGTTCTTCCCTTAGGGGGGTGCCAAAGAGGATTTGTGTGTGTTACATAAAATCATTATGACACACTTATGCTTACTGGACAGTATAAAGTAAGCAAATAAAAATTATAAATGTGGTCCTCACACACAGGAGGGGTGACACTTCTGTGACCTCTGAGCCAGTGCCCTAAACCAGAACTGGATTGAATTGCTTGTTACGTACATGTTCTGTGCCGAGGATGTCATTGTCAAATGGCTGTTGATTTGAAATGGCATGACCTCTAAGTCTGTGACATGAGGTGGTATCTACAATTAAAAGGGATGTCTTAGCCCCCTGTGATGATGGCAACAGTGATCCACCATTTTAAGTGATTTTCATGAAAGATGACAGGATAGGTCAAAAAGAGATTTATGAGAAAATTCTGTCAGCCTTATTCAAAAAAGTGTATCGCCTGCTTTTAAGTCTAGCCGTAGAGGTTTGATGCCATACTTTGCTCTGGTTTCTGCTACATCTCTATTGACAAATGATGTTTTCTAAGCAAAGTGCTGGAGGAGGTTTAATGGACATTACTCATCATTGTAGGAGATTTAATGCCTTGTTACTAGCCCACACGGTCCAGCTTTTCATAGTCACCTTCCTCCCCCTCTTTCTCCTCCATTTCATTAGCAGTCCATACCCCCTTATTCACAGCATGTCAGCAGACATCACTCGTACATGATCTCCAATATTGGCATCCTAGGTCCATTGCCAGCCGGAGTTCAGCTCCTGAACAATGCACACTTGTGATAAAAGTGTATACCCTACCTGTGCAAATTCCAGAGAGAAAAAAATAAGTTTTGGGAAAAAAAACAACTTCTCTCAGTTATCTGTATGGATACAGTAGTCCTCAATTCTACAGTCAGTCATGTTACATATCAGATCAAACACTGGAAGGACCTATGGTCTGTTGGCAAGAAACCAGGACCATAGCTACTTGTCTAAAGTTATCTCAAAAGTTATCAAAAGGAAAACTGAATGTGTTTTTTTCAGACTTGTGCAAATTGGATTCTGGAGATATTTATGCTTTTCAACGCTTTTTCAAACAGTTTCAATACTATATGCTACATGCTATATTATGTTTGCACATATAGAATGTTTTGTCCTTTTGTCCATGAAAAAAAAACACAATTTGAAACATGTATACAGGATTTATCAGAGGCATTAATTCTTTAATGTTCTCATGTTTTAATTGTTGACCTAACAGGGCAGACATCTGTGAAACTTATAACAGGCATGGTGGGTCACTGTGAAGTCTAAAACTGTGTTAAGCCTGTGATGACCTTGTCATGGTTAGATCAAGCTGGCTATTAAGTAACACTTAAAAAAATCTGTACTATCATATCGAGGAGCTTAAATCATCATTTCAGAAACACACACAGGTTCATGAGAGCCAGACTAAGGAGGAGCATACACTGAAGCCCTTGGCTGCAACGGACGCCCTTGAACCCAAGACAGGCAGAACCTGTGGTTTCTAATCTCTCTCTGTCATTCGCAGCCATTTCCCCAGGTTTCGCAACCACACTCAGGGCCAAACAGAGTCTGTACCCATTGAGTGCCTGCTCCCACAAACATAGTATCATGTCGAAAGCAAGTTATCCAGACCAATAAATCCCAGTGACCATCCTTCTACCTGTTTGCTCCTAAAAGACAGCATGTGGAGAGAGAGAGAGAGTGAAATTCATAATAAGCTGACCCTTGTCTCGCATGATAGGAATTTTTCTTTCAGTAACAGATCAGACCCCTCCTACCGGGAGTCCAAATAAGATGAAGAAGGCTGCTTTGATAATGGAGAGTGTCTGTGATTTGCCATGTTCTCTTCAGGACTGTGGGCTTTCAAGTAGAGAGTGCTGGTGATTGCCATTTTAACTAATTTGATATCAGTGGCACATGTCAGCAATGCACATATTTTGATACTTATTTTACAGTCCATGAATCATTGTGTATAAAAATGTTATATTTTTCTCCTGAGCCTTTTGAGGTCATCTAACTGATGCATGGGGCCCATGCTGTAGAGGGTGTACCTGCACTCCGGGATGGTATGACTGGTGAATGAATGTTTGGCTGCTAGTTGGCGTTTGGAGTGTGAGACTGACGATAAGCTATCAGTGGCCCTACAGACGACAGACTCAGGGACCCCTACCCCTACTTCACTGCATGAATGCACATGGACCAAAGGCACATTTTTAAGGTCATGTACACCCCCTGACCCCCTTTCAGACGTCAATAAAGAAAGAAACACGCGTACTGTTTTTGACTGTTTGGTGTTTTGTCTTGTTTTTCATCAACTTCCGACATACTGGCAAAGATAGAGGAGGCAGGATCTTGTTTTCATCAGAGTTTCATTTTGTTCCACCTAATTTTCATTTCAAATTCCCTTCTATAATACAATTAGGCACACCATAAAGGCCAACAGTAGAAGCACTGACTGTGTAGTGACACTTCCCTATTCCCCATCCATACACATTCACTTAAGTATAGTGAGGTTGCTCTTCAGGCTTCACCAACGGAGTCCACAGTGACAATAAAGTGGGCTCGTGCCCATAGCTGTGTGTCTATCTAAATTTAGCACACTTGGCACGGGCGGAATGCTTGTTAAATGTTTAGTCACTTTCCGACAGCTTTATGGAAAGTGGTGAATTTGCATGTCCGGTGCTCCCTCGTCCCAACCGCCTCACAGGAGCTTTGCGCTGGAAGCACTTGGACAATGACACTATTATGAGGCCTATGGGAGTCATGACAATGTGCCTACAGAGAGCCTCTGACCACAGGCACCTGAAACAGTGCGAAAAATTTAAATGACATTTACACATTGAAAAAAATTGAGAGCTTTGAGGTCACCCCAGTCATTTGTATAAAACTTAACTGAGCGCGCTGCTGCAACTTTCCGTGAATGTTCTATTCTTACTGACCTGTGAGTGCGTGTGGTTTTGGTGGTTTAAAATTTCAACAGTGCACCATTTGTCTTGTCTTAGTTGTTTGATGAACTGAGGTCATGAGTGTGAATTATATGCTCTTCTGTATGAAAACACCTCTACAAAACTGTTAAGGCATATCAATATGTTATTAATTCAGTTAGCATTCACAGCTTAAAAAAAAAAAAAAACAGCACTTCATATTTACAAAAAATATATCAATGTCATGTATCCCTGTATACTTTGATATACTTTATAATAATTGCTGGCCTATCAAACACATTAACAAATCTTTCACAAAACAATATTCATATTATATTTCACAGTCTACAGTTGGAAAAGGCCTTTATACATATTTGTAAGTGAAGGACTTCTTCATTTGTACATAGCAAAAGTAAAAATTATTGTCCTTTAAAAAAATGAGAATGATCTTTATGACAACTTCAGATCATACAAAACTAGCAAACTCCAGAAAATATTAAGCTTCACATGCTTTGGAAAACAAATGTGGAAAAAGTTGGAAGAAGAAGCATACATTCGTCAATCCAACAAGCCCAAAAATCACCATCCATTTTCAGTACATGGTCCTTGGTGGGCCTGTAGCTCTCTCAATGCATTCGCCTGTTGACATACTTGGACAGCTGATGGTGTGCACTCTCATGACTGTCTGCGTCCACTCCACAGTCCTTAGCCTGTGCCCACCTGTGTCATCCACTCACACCAGGGTGGGCACCATGCCCGAGTTTGGGTGGTGGGTGTAGGGCAGGCTGGCAGAGGGGTGCAGGCCAGCGGTTTGAGAGAGCAGGTGTGTGGGGTGGCTGTAGGACAGGAGGGAGCCCTGGGGAAGGGAATAGTGCCCCCCCAGGTCATCAGGTGGTGGGCCATGGACCAGCTCAGGATACGCATCCATGGGGATGCTCTTCTTGCCCTTCTTGTTTTTGTTGGACACTTTGCGGTTGCGTGTTTGAATGCCATCCTTCTTCATGGTAAGGGGTCTATTCACCTGCAGAATGTATATAGCAATGTATAGAATGTATATAACAAAAAGAAAAAAACACACAATATAAAGTCCTGTGTCAGTGTAAATGGTCTAATTGTCATTATTGGCAATATTATTAGATATATACCATAAAGGCAACTCTTAATATTAACTGTGAATTTCTGTGAAGTGTTCAAAGTTGTGACAAGGGCTATGTTTGTCTAGCCGTAGCTAGTTGTAATTACAGTTGGAGCAGTAGTAGCAGTAATAGACGCAGTAGTAGAAATATGACACTTTTATCTTCTAAATGATAAGTGATAGTGCTTTATCACTTACATTATGCAGCTTGAAGTAGAGGCCACAGGCATTGCACACCGGCTCGCCATTGGCGTTGCGTCTCCACAGGGTTGTGGTGCTGGTGTGACAGTTAGCGCACTGAGTTCCAGCACGTTTGCTCACGATCTAAGCGAGAGGAAGACAGATGTGTGTGCGTGTGTGTGTGTGTGTGTGTGTGTTTTGGGGGTGGGTGGGGGGGTCATTACTTTGTAAAACAATAAGTATAATTTAAAAAAAAACACTTTTTTCTTTAGCTTTAAATGTCATTAGATTTGTAATGTAATGAGCAATTTATCTCTCCTTCTCTAATTTTTTTTTTAACTGTTTTCAGAGGTTGAGATATGAGTGCATATATTTTGCTCTGGAGAAGTTTTACTATGGTTTGCACCTTGGTGTACACTGATGCATCTACTATTGATGCTTGGATTAAAATGGTCTTATTACCATTACTCCTCTCAAGTATCTTTCATAAATGTAAGCCATCCTCTGTTCACCCCCTACGTGCTGTCTTGTTTAATGCTATGTTCATACCAGTCTCTTCTTTGGACGGATGAGTGGCCTGTTCTGGCCGTTCATTTTGTGGTACAGTCCGCAAGCATTGCAGAGGTAGTGGCCAGTACCATCTCGCCGCCAGAGAGGGGTGGTAGTTGCACCACAGTTAACACACTCTCGAGCCTCTGTTTGGAAACAGCGATGTTAGGCACATGTGTCTGAGTACAACAACACACAGGCAGACATGCACACCCACTCACACACACATGTTCATGGCACATACTTGTCTATGTGTGTGTATTGACATGTGTACTTGCATATACATGCATAAAAAGATAAATGACACATAATGACACATAAATACACACACACACACACACACACACACACAGACATGCACACCTACTCACACACACATGTTCATGGCACATACTTGTCTATGTGTGTGTATTGACATGTGTACTTGCATGTACATGCATGCAATGATAAATGACACATAATGACACATAAATACACACACACACACACACACACACACAGAAATCGACCATCGAGAATTTCAGATTACCTGGTGGAGACAGTCGCATCTTATTGCGTAGTTTGGGGGAGTAGGCTGAGGGGCTCATCCAGGTCCCAGGTGAGGGGTAGAGGCCCGAGGAGCTGTAGTCCTGCTGGGAGCTCATGTAGGAACTGTAGGGCCCCAGGAGGTGGGGGGAGTGTGTGTACATGCCCCCGGCCGTGGAGGTTAGGTTGAAGAAGCTACCCCCAGCGCCAGCACCTGCGCTGCTGCCGCCACCGCTTCCACCTCCTCCCATGGGACTCAACCGCTCGGCCTTTAGGGCCTCTTGGAGCCTGGGGCTCTCTTTGCCGTCACGGCCTGGTGAGGGGAAGTCCTCCTTGGGAGAGCTGAAGGAGGAGGTGGCGCTGGTGGTGTAGAGGGAGGCGGAGGAGTGGGGGTGTAGGGGGGTCTTGGAGAACGGGCTGCTGCCCCAGGCGGAGGAGGCTGGGGTGTAGGGGGAGCTCAACGAGTGGCCCCCTGGCCCGTCCAGCCACTGGATATTACTCAGTAGAGAAGAAGAGGAGTACACTTGGCGCACTGGGGTGGGGGGAGTAAACAAAAAACATACTATAGAATGAAAAACAGTTCACTTTCAACCGTGCTCACTAGAATGGTGTACAATTGAATTTAGGTGGAAACAAAACTGTAGACTCTTCTCTGAAGAGACAGACAATAAAAAGGTAGGAAAAGAACAATAAAATAAAAAATATGTGAAATATTTAAAAAATTTAAAAAACACTATAATTGCATAAACCATTTGTATTTTAGATGCAGACTCTTTAGCAACCACAGACCAACTGTCACCCTCAATGAGCTTGAGGTCACAGTCTGTATGCAGAGCAGCTCCCTTGGCTGTATTCAAGTACATTTTCTGAGAGAGAGAAAGATTGTGTGTGCATGTGTTCAGAGAAGTATCACCTCCCCTGAGAATGTGTGTTTATGTGCATGTGTGTGTGTATGTGTGTGTTCGTTGGGTGGGGATGGGGGGGGGGGGGGGGTGTTGGTCGTCTAACCTGGGCTGTGTCTGTAAGTGGAGGAGGCTCGGCCCTGGCTCCCGCTGGAGAAGTACGAGGGCAGGCTAGTGAAGTCGGCCTCGGGTGTGGAGTAGAAGGCCTCGGCCTCATCCCCGGGAGGCAGCAGGCTCTGCTCTGCTGAGAAGGGGGCCATGGGGTCGGTGCTGACCAACGACGGGGACACCCAGCGCGACTGCTCTGACGAGTTCTCCATCACTTTGATGACAAAGGGTGTGATTGAAACCTTTGGAAAAAACAGCGCCCTCTTGAAGCCTTGTATTTGTGACCAAGTATTTATATTACCTAACTGGAGTTCTTCAATAATTATGCAAAAGATTAAAATTATCAACATACCAATATAAGGTAAGTCCATTATAAAGGTGATTATACTTTATTTCAAAATGTTTCTTGACCTCTGTGGTTGTGAGAGAGAGCTACCAACACCTAGTTATATTCATGTTCTTCTTATTCCAAACAAAAAGGACATGACAGTTTATTCAATTGTGAGACAGACTCGAGCTACCCAAGTCCCTGGAGTCCACTACTGCATTAGAGAAGCTTCATGGAAGTCTATCAGAGCCCACAGAGACTGCACTACAGAAGGTAGCCTGACTGGCTGGGTTTCTCAAACTTCCCTTTAGAGAGACTCATTTGGCTGTGGCTGAAAGTGGGCCCTAAAAATACTTGATCTTTTGTGAGCTGTACTCTACACTCTGCTTTTTGATCAGTGACCTGTCACACTTAGGTTGAAAAACACCAGCACACGTATACAGCCCCAACTTCCAACTGGAAATTCCTAAATCTCAGATGAATAATCTTGGAAATTATAGAAAATTTGTCCTGATTTACAATCCCTTTATTGGTGCTATAGCTGAGAGAATCATGAAATGTTATCCGGTTTCCTGTTATGCTGTTTTGTTTGTTCTTACCAAGGTTGTTTACAATGTCATCAGTAACTAAAATCTAGAGCTAAATTTTGAGAAATGATAAAAAATTAAGCTAAATAAATTAACTTTACCCCTGTGAATTCATCGAAACAGAGATTAACCGTCATATCTGTATGCATTCGTGATAAGAATGAAAAGAGAACAGAGATAGGTGTGAGAAAATCAGATAGGCGAATTATTATTGGACTCTTAAATGTCTTTTCCTTCTAATTATTAAAACGAACTGTCAATAATCCATCTTTGGATATCTAAAATCTTCTCTTGTCATATACATTCTTACATACACATACAAATGAACAAAGTTCTCTTGTTAAATACACATTTACTTTACAGAGTTCATTAGAACACTGAGTAATACCAATCAGCCAGTGCAAAGCAGGTATTAAATCCACTTGATTCTTTCACTTAGCGATAAAAACCGCCCAAGGGAAGTATTGTTTGTAGTCTGTCTGTCTGTAGTGTCTTCATTTTGGTAGCTTCATGGTATTTATCTTCATTGTCTGCTGTTATCTAAACTTATTTTTCTTACTGTGAATTAAATTGTGATTTAAAAATTATTTTATGTATACATGAATGGTGAATTGCATTATCATTAGTTTTAACTTAAATCGTCCACACATATAGGACTGGATTGTGAATGACATATATACATTAATTACTCACCTTGATAATAAATAATTACAACTTTTTGTATAACAGAACCACAAGTTACTAATTTATTTTAAGATAAACTTAAAATGCCTTTTCTAGCACTGTTCATATAAAATCGCACATAAACTCTACTTGCCTACTGTCTTTACCTTTTGTTTCATTTTCTGCATGGTGGGTGAGATATCGCTCTTGGCACTGTCAATAACCATGAATATTGACTGTAAAATTGAGCAGTGCTACTAAATCACTGTTTTTCTTTCACGGTTTGATAGAGTAAAAGTTCAGCCTATTGTAGATTGAGTGAGATATTAAAACAGGACGTTCTCCACCAACAGCTACCCTGTCTTTCTTTCCTTAAGATAAAGAGCACCACACACCATGAAATGCTTCACGTAAGTTACAGTGTGGCTTCGTTTAGGCAGCCAGACCGTGATGTAGTTATGGTACTTATGGTGAAATTCAGGACTGCAAGCAAGCACTGAGATAAACACATTCAAATCGACATTGATTTGTTTGTAAAATATACATTGCATTTTCTAATATGCATGATATTAACAATAGTCCTATAGGCCTATAAGTATACTTTTGAACAAAACAGTGTTGCTAGTTTACATAAGTTTAGAGGTGTTGTTTACAGAAGTGCACAAGCATCTGATTAATTTGCAGATCCCAAAGCAGTTATTTTAACGAGTTTGCAGAGTGTTTCAGTCATAGCACTGCAGAGGAGTTCCCCTACCTGTTCTCCTTTCACAGGGTGGGCTCTCACAGGTAACTCAGGTGCGCACAGGTGAGCAGAGGCAAACTTTCAGAACTACCTGAATGGGAGAACTGAACTATGAGCGGCTAAACTGGTCTCTTCACTTGATGGTTTATCCCCTGTGCTCTCTGTATGACACACTTGGTTTAAAGTTGGAGGGAAGGCTTGGCTTGGGTGGGGATACTTTTTTTTTCTCAGTCTCGAAAGACACACCTCCTTCTGCAATGTTCTGTGCTGTCATCATACGTGAGAGTACGATATGTGTCGGGAAGACCATTTTGTTCTAATCTATGAGTATTTACTCTGAGGCCCTGCAAACCGTTTAGGACATTTTTCATGGATAAACTTTCTGTACCTTCTGTATGTCCACTAAGAAACATCACTGAATATTTAAAACAGAGTCAGAACTTACTTCAAAGGTAGTATATGATTCTTCCATAAGTTGTCCAGCATGCAACGAAGTGTGGATTTTGTTGCTGTCATATGAAGTACCTAAATAAATGTGATTGGGGAATTCAACAAGAAGGGAGCTCTTTTTTAGGCAGGTCCGAAGGAGCAGAGAACTGCTGTTGCAAGATAAGTTACTGACCTCAGACAAACCCAGGCAAAGTATGCAAAACTACAGTTCAGTGCAACTGTAAGCCACGGCTCTGTAGGCTTTCTTCTCTAATCGTATGAGTATGAATCCCGTTGCACAGTAGCAGGTCATGTTTTGGGCCCTATAGGTATGTGCAAAAACTTCCATCGGAGGGTCGGAGTCATGTATGAGTTGTAATATAACAATAAACCCCTGTGGAAAAGTAAGAAGGATATTTAAAACAAAGCAAATAAAAGCATGCAAAATGACAAGTTTCTCTGTGGTACAGTCCCACACAGCGTAGGGGTCTGTGATGCAAATTAGGGCAAACGCTGCAATCATGGAGATACTGTTCTTAAACACTCTCTCTCTCTCTCTCTCTTTCTCTCTGTGTGTCAATGCTTCAGGTATGGTTTCAGCCGAGCCCCTGCCACAGACATTTGGTAGTCAAAACATCTGGAGCTTTCCACCTCCACAGTTCATTTACAATTCTCAGGGAAATTAGGACTAACTGTGTCTGGTCAGGTAGAGGCACAGTACAGTATGTGACACTGCTATTGTGAGGCCTCATTTTCATATTGCCATGGCGGGGCTCATAAATTCAGAACACCAAGGCCTTCAGTTGCAGCACCAGAGAGCAGTGAGCAGATATGGCTCTGGCTCTATAGCAGTGTTGAGGGTTTCTTATGCTGAGGCAGATTTTTGGGATAGTATTTGTGAAAGGTTGCTCGAACTCAGAGAGGTGGGAGGGAGCGTGTGTGTGTGTGTGTGTGTGTGTGTGTGTGTGTGTGTGTGTGTGTGTGTGTGTAGGTGCTTCGTGTGTGGGTGCGTGTGGATATGCATATGACTGAGTTGTGAGGGAATTACAGAGACAGAGAGAGAAAGAGAGAAAGAGGGAGAGAGGGAGGAAGGAGGGACCAAAGGGAGGACAGTTGGTCTGGAGCGAGCAGTGCGAGTGGTTCAGGGATGTGGCGGGTGTCTCAGTAGGCTCTGGCTGCTGGGCTGTGATAAGACGCTATCAAGATGAGTGGGAAGGCTGGGTAATGGCCAGGCCACTGTGCACACACATACGCACACACACACAACACACACACATGCGCACACACACACACACACACACACATGCGCGCGCACACACACACACACACACACGCACACTCATGTCACACATGCATATATTTGTTTTTTGTTTATATATTTGTGTACGTTAATGAAAGACAATGAATCTGAATGATCAAATTCACTTAATAATCATCGTAACATTCGATCTTTAGAGTCTCTGCTTCTACTTTCATTCTTCTGTCACTCACTTCTCTCTCTCTCTCTCTTACTGTCTTACTCTCTCTCTCTCTGTCTTTGTCTGTGTTGTGGGAGGAGCGTTATGACTGCCCAGCCAACCTTCAGTTCCTACGAAGCAGCTTTCTGTGAAAGCAGGACTCTTATCTGTCCTCCACAGCCAGCTGAGCAACACTGTGTCATCAGACCTCACACAGTCTCTTTCTTACTGTCTCTCTCTCTCTCTGTCTCTCTCATGCCCCAATGTCTCTCGCTCTTTCTGTCTATGCCTGATTCCTTAGTTTTACATGTTTACCCTGATCTATAACATGTTGCTGTTGTGTTCTGGTGTATATTACCACAAATGACAGTGTGGCGCAAGTGTGACCGAAGCCTACTGTGTGTGATGGCAATGTGTGTTAACCCTCTTCAAATCAATTCGGCTCTGTCTTATCCAGCAAGATAAGTGTGGCTGTGTGTATTTTGAGCCAAAATATTTAAGGAGCAAACGACTTCAAATAGATACAAAATACATCACACATGTATCTCTTATCTCTGTTAAAATGTTACTGCCAAAAACATCTTTGCATTATCGGCCCATATTAAAAATAATAGAAAATGAACTATTGAAATAACTAATTTGACATTACAGGTAACATGACATTTGTGTGCTTAAATAACTACGGTAAATGAACGTGTGTGTGTGTGTGTGTGTGTGTTTGTGTTTGTATGTGTATGTACACCTGCATTTCAACAGTTGCCACAACAGTATCTGGAATAAGACTATGTAAACACTGTGTGTGGAGAGGGAAGGTAGAGCTCTAAGGAAGAGGCTTGTGGCTAGAGGAGAAAGTGGACTCCAGGTTTCACAGCCTTCAAATAAGGGGATGTGTTTTTGCAACCTCAAAACCTCAGCTCCCATCACTGTATTTTGATGCACGAAGCTCTGTCTAGGCTCTGTCTAGGCTCCCTCTCAACTTGCTGTCAACCAAGTTCTGCACACTAACATACCTGTGATCACATTTAACATTTTGGATTTATTCAACAAAGTGACTTTTATGAGCGCAAATAAACATTTTTTATTCATTTTAACAAAATGTGTAAAAGTGTGTGGTGATATGGGATCAAGTCCCTTTAAGGACAAAATAAGTAATTCAATAAAGTATTGTCAGAATAAGAGTTCAAATACAAATTTTGCTGTGGTTGATAGTGTGTGTCTGGGATTAAAAACAGTATCTTCATATTGTTTATGTGCACACACTTGTGTGGCAAAAGTGGGAGCATAATAGATCATTTAGTTCAGCTGTTCATATGATGGTATAGGCAAGATCTTCACAGTTCTGCAGAATGAACATTAAGGACACACACACAATTTGTGTAAAACATCCTGATTGTTGATGAAACTCTTCAACTCAACTCGCCTCCTTGTGCACACAAACACACACACACACACACACACCTATACCTATACCAATGCAAACCAGGGGGACATAGCAGGTTTTCCTCTCCATCACTGTTGTGTTGGTTTACGGTTTATGGATCCACACCCTAACTGCCACGGGGACCTCAAGAAACGCCCTCTCTCTGGGGTTGTCTAATTTCAGCTGAGGGAACTGTGAAGAACATGAAGGATGAAAAAACACAGGGGAGCCCAAAAGGCTGGCTTCATGTAGCTGATCCTTTTCTTCGTCTCTAAAGGCATCCGGAATGGTATGACAACAAAATTAATAAAAAAAACAAAACAAAACAAAAAACAAAAAAACAAAAACAAAGGTACAGCAAGACAATAGGCCTTCTGTTGTCATTCTCTCACTCTTTTTTTAATCCTGATTTTATGAAACAACTTGCTGGCCAGCTACAAAATTACGGACATCCTCTTCTTTACAAATGAATGAGCAACCGTACTGTAAATACCTAAATAATAAAATATTAAGTTTAAACAATACCACATTCAAATAATTACAATATTCCTTTTATGTGTAAAGGAACCAAATGATTCAGTAATCCTTAAAAGTGAACTGTAACTAATGTGTTAATAAAGACGTTTTATTTGCATAAAAGTTACCCTGGCATTGTAGGATATTTGAAAGACTTCTCTGATATTTTTTCTGACCATTGACTTTCTTTTCTGTTTATCCTGCTATGATCATGAGTGCATCACTATAGCAAAATGATTCATAAATGATGCTTCAATGCAGGCAACTTAAAAATTCTGGGTTGCACAACAGTATTGGCGTGAGAAGCTCGACAGTGAAGGCATGTGTGGTATGTGGACATGCTTCTAGTGTGTGGACCATAGGAGGTGGTTAAGCACTTTTTTTTTTCTTCATAAAAACGTTGCCCATTGCGGCTGTTGTCTTACAACAATTGTTGCCTGTTGTGGCTTTAAGGTTGAGTCAACGTCTTCCCCAGAAGTGTGCCAGTTTGAAGCTCAACAGCTAGTATAGTTTCTCCTTCAGTGCTGTACACCCTCTCCATCCCTCAGAGGAACACACACACAAACACACACACACACACAGGCATGCAGGCACACATTCACTTATCATATGTGAAACTATCATCTCTGACAGCATTCTTGTCTAGAGAATATATTGGCAATGGCAATGGAGAATGCATAACTTAAAACAACATTACAACCTCGTTGTCATTTCACATGTTCAAATAGATGAAATATGAGTCTCATAAGGCAATATTTAGACTACCTAAACTATAAGCGTAACTGTAGTATAACTATAATTATACCCTAAACTAAAGCTGTCTGTTAAACATGCAAAGTTTAATTAGTACAAGCTAGTCAAAAAAGGATACTTCACACACACATATCACCTGACAGAAATGGCTAAATTTGGTGCTTCTCAGCAAAAGGATGGCAGACTTGTAAAACATTTTAAAAAGACTGGAACACACTGATTAGGTTGTTGCCAATCATTTTCACACCTTCCACACATCCACCTTTCTAAAACTTTTCATACAGTGTGCTTTATCAACACACATCTGAGCACCCCAGTTAGCTGCAAAATACTTCACCCAAAATTGCTGATGCTCCTGAAACTATAGCACATGCTGTCACTCAGCAACACGTCAATGGCAATCAGTGTGTAGTGAACACAAAAACAGAAACAACTTGAAGCAAAAGACATATAAATAAAGGGCATAAATATAGCTTTTCTCATACAGTTTGACATAGATCAACTTTGTTACATTTGTTGTGTACAGTATATGTTAAGTTATATGCATTTTGAGAGAATATTGCAATACCAAACTATCTAAGAGACATTTTTATGTTTTGGTGTACCTCTGGCAATAGATACAATTGGCACAGGCAGTGATTGGAATGAATATTCAATTCAATGGAGAATCCTGGGAACCATTACAATACAAGTGCTGGGTGGCTTTCGTGGCCCAGGCTTCATTAGACACAGGTCCCCAATCAGTCGGCTAATTCTTTCAAAGCTGAGGGGCCAACTAGCTGTAACATGGTTAATATGGTTAGCATAGTCTCTCACATTAAAAGGACCAAGGGGTCAGTGGGACAGCAATGGTTAGCTCATGCTATATGCACCCAAGGGACTTGTAGTTAGTTTACACAGTATGGAGAGAGCCCTAGTGTTCAACTTTGTTTAGATCACTTAGGGCAGGGGTTCCCAAACTTTCCCATGACAAGGCCCGCCTATACATAGATACCGTAGATTTCAGCTAAGACCCCGTATATGGAATGTGTACTACAAAAACAAGGCCCTCAGTGCTCTCTTGGGGACTGTGGCTTGCTGTATGAATGTTGCTGACTGCCTGGTCAAATTTTCTTCCTTTTGTTTAAAATAGTCTACAGACTTTTTGGGCTCCGCTGGATGTTTTTGATTCAACTGGAGTTTGGATGGTTTTAAGGACTCGTCTGAGAGGATTTCAAAGCAGAGAACACATTTGGGACACTCATATTCATTCCTATCCATGACCGTAAAATCCACACTTTATGTGTGCTGTCTCATACTTGCACAGTTTTCTTGGTAGGTTCTTCTGAGTTTTCGCAATCATGTCAGATGGTTTGGTATGGTAACTATATTGGGGGAGCAAGGGGTCGCTGCGAGTTCGCGCCACCCAGATGTTTGGTCAGGTGGGTTATTAGGCTGCTCGTCAGGTCTTTTTCATCTAAAAATTGTCCATTTTAACAGAGCTAGCTGGCTAGCTAGCAGGTACAAAAGTCTGTCACCAAGGCTACTAGGTTTATGTGATCACAATGTGTTTGAATGCCAGCCAATCAGAAAGAGATTATGAATAATAAAAATGATAACAATAGCAGCAATGTTCAGATATGTACTGATTATTATAATGCAGTTTTACAAGAAATGGGATTATTTTTACAGTTTTATTTATTCAATTACTTCAATTTGGCATACTTTCCCCTCCAACTTGCTGCGGCTCCTCTGTCACACACACAGTGTGCACAGATGCTCTTAGAACTGGACCCATTGGCCCACTGCTTGATCGAGTCTTTGAGGATGCACAAAAATATGATGATGAAAAAATTGATTTAGACCAAAGACTTAGAACCCACTCTCTGTTTAGACCTACTGCTCTGTATGAATGAATAAATGAAGGTGATGAAAAGAATTTCTGTAGGGTAAATGTGACTGTCAACAATGACTCGATGTCAACTGTCCATCGATGTATTTGAACTTAACACCAACAAAACACCAAAGAGAAAGCTCATCAATCCCTTTCAATGATTGGCTTTTGTTAGGTTTGACTTTTGCTATGTTGGGGGATACTCTAATTCACACAATTCACAATTTTCACTCCACTACTGTCTATAGTGTGATTACAGTGGGGAAAGCTAGTGGATTGTAAGGAAATATTCAATGTGAAGAAAAGCATTGCAGATTAAAAACCACTCAGAATCTGATCCTTTAGTGCGTTACATATGGATGTGTTGCGCTCGGATCCTCCAGCTTTCAGATGCCCATAACCATGGCCTCCTGCTGAATACATAGCATCCTCTGCTGGTAATTCCAAGGGATCATCTCTGAACTGAAGAGGTTTAAGCCTAGGCAATATTCCAATGAGATCTGCTCACTTGAGACTCTGAGTAGACATACATGGAATTCTATTGTCTAGGTTTATAAAGTATATCTGTCAGATCTGATTTTATGAGTGATCTAATATTATGACTGCTGATGCGGCTGACACAGCTTGTGTGGGCTGGCATGTACAGTAAATGGCACTCTAGAGAGACACAGCTTCTTGTGATTTTTTCACACAGGAAACTTTTCTGAATTATTTTAACTTCATTTAACTTCATCTAAATAGAAAATATTAGATATGGTGTAGTTGCATGTTATCAGATAAGCATAGCTGAAATAGACCTGCCTGAAAAATATTACAGAAGCCACACCTGTTTGTTCAGCTATGGTTCAGGTCATTCAAAATGATAACCTTGTTAAACATTACCGAGCAGAAATACCTGCTGAACAGCTGGGACAGTGAGGTTTGCAACAACTGTGTGAAGCATTATCAGTACCCAGATGGTCTGGACTATGCAGTTAATCTAATTCAGGCATACATCGGCAGACAGCATGTGGTAACAAACATGGATTAAGGGACCCAGGAGACTGCATGGTTCACAAAACAACAAATGTGGATCATAGTTAGGTTGGGATCTGTTTACTGACCGCACCATGAAGCCAGAATGGAACAAACCACATCTTAAGCTGATCATGATGGGGAATTCTGGGTAAGGAGTTGGAAGTCAAATGTAAAAAGTTTTTGTTTGGTGTACTATATATTCACATATAGGATATGTGATGTTACACATGATATGTTCGTTTTTAGCTTTGTTTTGAGTAATGAATTTCCTAGCATGTAAACAGTAGAGCCAGAAGTGATTGGTACTGTTTTGGCCAAAGAGTAGTGAGCCACATAACTCTTTGGCAACACTCTAAAGACATATTTTCTGTGCTCAGTGTGGGGAAGTCCTCCTTCATGAACCGCTTTGTCAACCATCGCTTCACCAATCTGTTCCGTGCTACAATTGGCACCGACTTTCTTACCAAGGAGATATCTGTGGATGGGCAATCTGTGGTTCTCCATGTGAGCGTCAGCGTGCACACACACACGCATACACAAACTGTAATGTACTGTATTTTTTTTTTTTGCATTGGCATTCAGTATGTCTGTAATCTAAATCTTAAGCACCTACTCTTGATGAGTGTTTAAAGCAAGAGTTTGAATTATTTCCAACCATAGTCCTGTTGTTTGAGCACAAGTACTGTTGGTAGAAAAAAGAACCAGAGAATTTGGTACAATTTACCAACAGCTTATGCTATCTGAATGGTATTGTGGGAAATTAACCTCAAAGTGAGCTTGTGATGCCATTCAGTTGGTGTAAGCTCCTAACGGTCTATGTTGTGCCAAATTCTCTCGTTCATCTTCCTACCGACAGCCCTCCATGAGCTCAAACAACAAGGCTGTGGTTGGAAACACTCTGGTCCACCGCTTTAAGTCAGGAGTACTATGTGACTCCTAGAGGATGCTTTTGACTGCACTTTAAAATAAAGGCTGTGGATTTAAAGGGTTTATTAGATAACCTGTTTCAGCCATTAATATGATAGAATGGTCTAGATCAGAGCAAATGGGCTTGCGTCAGTAACAGCAGATTCAAGAGACACTGACTTTGTGGCGTTTCTTTGCATTCCTTGTATTGTATTCCTGGCAAGGGGGATAAGGGACAACCAAATAGAGGAAGTTAAATCAAAATCAAATATGAACAGTGCACAAGGTATTGTTTTTTGTATAAATTTCCATTAGCAATCTTGCTTCTATGTATAGTATATATAAAATGATGGACAGGGCTATAGGCCAATGCCCTGGCTAGAAAGAAACCAAAACAAATTAAAACAGTTTAATTTGGTCTCCAGGCTTTACCTTCTTTAGAGCAACAGTAACAAGCCTTTACTCAGAACACACTCCAATTCACATAACCTGCAAAAGCACAGGCAAATTCCAACGACAAATAGGTCTATAGAAAGAACAGCCTAGCAAGGTTCTGGTAGCTCAAGGGGAGAGCTCTTGCTGTCAGGGCTCAGGCAACTTTCACTTCTGTTTTCCCAAATTAGTATTAGGTATCTAAGAGAAGACTACTAAAAAACTGTCAAGGTTAACCTTGTGAAAAGGGGATCTCCAACTTTAACATGGATTTAATGGAGTTCAAAAGCATTCAAAATTTCAGCACATTTTAAGTGTCTGACCAAAGCTCAAAGAAAAATGTCACCATTATGGATTAGTTGTCTTACTAAAAGGTTATTTTCTGCTTGCATAGCGTTAATGAAGCTAGAACTTCCAGCAGTCCACGTCTCTTGATGGGCTTGCTGTTTTACGTGAGCCTGAATGTCTTGCTTTTCAGATCTGGGACACGGCTGGCACTGAGAGGTTCCAATCTTTAAGCACGGCCTTTTACAGAGCATCTCATTGCTGCCTACTGGTGTTCGACGTCACCTCCACATCATCCTTTTGCGCCCTGGACAGTTGGCTTCAGGAGTTTCTGACTCATGTTGAACCTCTTAACCTCACTGACTTCCCACTCCTAGTTGTGGCCAACAAGATTGATCTGAAGAACCGACAGGTTTGCGTGCACATACTACATTTGCCAATCTTCATCAATATAGTGATCCATACATATGTTCTCATATGACTTCTTTGGTATACTGCAGGTATCCAGAGAACAGGCCCAACAGTGGTGTAAGGTTGTGGGAGCAAAGTACATTGAAGGAAGTGCAAAGGAGGATATTAATGTGAAGGAGTCATTCCACCAGGCTGCACATGCTGCACTTAAGTATGTGAGTATATAGCCTACTCTGAAATTGAATTTGAAATACAATTTTTAAAATTCACATTAGGGTTAAAAAATGCAATGTAGCAAAAGGTTTACATGGATACAGCACCGTAAAACTGAGGTCATACAAGATGAAATTTCAATAACTTCTTTCAACCCAATTGAATTAATTTTTACCTAAACCACGTTACTTGACAACAAAAAGTTGTAAATGTGTTCTCAATCCCTGCAGTTTGAGGCAAACTCTCAGGAAACTGATGACCAGATCCAGATTAAAGTAAAGCTAAAGGAGTCAAAACAGGACATGTGCCAGTGCTGACCAATCCTGCAGTATACCAATACTAACCAGACCAGAGCCAGTTGAGACAGAAGTTGATGCAGAACAGCAAACATCCCCACAGCAAACAGCACCACCAACATGCACTTAAAATGAATCTTTTTATTTTTTTTTTTAATCCTCATCAGAATGGATCAGTTTAAGGCATGACAACACAAACACTGGTTTGCATGCATGTCTTTTGAAGACAAATCTATGTACAAGGGGGTATCTGCAAAAAAGGTTTACTACATCTATTCACAAACCATTTGTCTGTGTTCAAATGGAATAATGCAAAATGTAAAAGTTTAAATTGTTTTAATTCTGTTACAAAATTAATTAAAAACAATATGAATTCAGATGCTTCATGAGGGAGACAGTATTTATATTTTCATTTCAAATATTTCCAACACAAAAAGAGATGACTAACATGTAAAAACAACTTTTTCATCTTACAGGTAATTATATAAAAAGGCCCAAAACTCTCGTCACTTTCTTTATAGAGTGAAGAGACTCTTTTACAACTGTATCCACAACGCAGTACCGAGACTTGGCAACTCGCTCCCAACCACCCCCACATCCAACACATTGCCTCCAAGGAAACTTCTGGAAGTCTTGACATTTCAGAGTTAACTCCGCTTTTAAATCTGTAAAGTATGGAGTCCCAAAAAGAATGAAGGTAAAAATTTATTTCAGAGCTTCACAGATAATTTTCCTTCACAATATAAGCAGGGTGTAAGGGGGAGAAAGGAAAAAAAAAAGAAAATACCTAAAAAATGTTTACATTTCTAAAAAAAGAAAAAAAAAAAAAAAAAAAAAATGTAGTCGAGGGAGGATTCATGAAGCCTTAGCGCCAGTAATATAATTATACATATATATATATTTTTTAAAAAGCATAGTATGGACACCAGGGTCTGGGGGAAATGATGGTGTGCTAATGGGCAGGGGTGGGGGCAGTCAAAAAATGTGTTACAAGTTTAGTTTATTATATATTTTACAATTCCATGTTTGGCATACATGTCCACTAAAGTGATAACGAGCTTATGAAAAAGAGCCATAAACAGATTGGGGTTAAGGGGGTTGGGAGGTAAAAATCCCTCTTTTCCCTGGGTCCTAGTCCAAGTTTCCCTTCGTTCCTATTTCAACTACGTGCCGAATCAGTGTACAAAAACCTCTCTCTTTTCTTGAGATAACAATGAATAGGTCCAACTGAGTTTTTAAAATGATGTTGTCCTTCCCTATCCCAGTTAACACCATTCTCCATCCCATGCTGACTTCACTACGGGATTTATATAAAAAAAAAGAAAAAAAAAAAAAAAAAAAAAAAAAAAAAAAGCACACACTTGACATCCACATACACACAGGAGGAAAGCGTAAAAATACAAAAATAAACTACACAAAGATCTTCTGCATCATAGCTTTCTAATTTTTAGGGAAGTTTTTTTTTTTTTTTTCTATTTTGTTCTCTGTATGCGTGTGCATGTGGCATGTATGTGAATATATACTGCAAGTCTCGGTTGTGGCAAAAGTCTGTCTCTATTCAATCCTCTTCCTGTCTGCTCCTCCATTCGAATGACAAATGGTGACCACATCCTAAGCAGGTCTCCTCAAAAGAGTGCACACTGATGCCATAACCATAGTTCAGGAGCTGCACAAGTTCAGTATTAATGTCTCCATTTGTGTGTTGAGCGTGAGCTTTGCACCATTCTTCCCCCCGAGGGGGGGGGGGGGGGGGGGACAAAACAAACAAACAAAAAACAAAACACACAACATTGGGAGAAGGGGGGATGCCCCTCGTGTCTGTGTATACGTAGGGAGAAGTGCTTTGTTTTTACTTTCGGTTGCGAGTTGTTGGATGAAAACGCCACCGCAGTCCTCTGCTTGCTTTGCCTGTGCCGCAGTTGCTCGCTTCTCTCCTCATCCTGAGCCAGCTGGCGGCGGCAGTCTGGCATGCTGTTTGTAAAAAGCTCACCTACTCAAAAACCTGCCAGGAGCAAATGGCATACTTAGGAGATGAGACAAGGCCAAAAAAAAAAAAAAAAAAAAAAAAAAAGAAGAGGAAGACTTGGCAGAAGACAAAGGCTATTTTTGGTTTTTCTTTTTCTGGAATGCCACCTATCGCTTTGGGAAAAAAGTTTGTGGGTGGGTCATCAAAAAAAAAAAAAAAAAAAAACAGGAAACAAGTGAAATGTACTTGATTATTTCTTTTGTTCACAACTGAAAAATGGCAAATGATGAAATGCCAAATGCTGAGTGGAGGGAAAACAGAAAACAAAAACAAAACAAACAAAAAAACACTGTCTTTGTGAAGTAAATGTTCCATGTTGTTTATGCCTGTAGTCTCTAATTTTGCCAAAGGGCTGGGAAGGATGCAGAGGGTGGGGGCAGGCTGGAGGAGACTCCGGCAGGAAGAAGACAGCGGGGGAAGGGGGGAAGGGCAGGCCTTCGCTTCACCTCACTGGTCCATCCGCGCCTTCTTGGGACCAGTTTTCCTAGAGGAGAAAACACAGAATGTGAGGCAAAACATATATGACACACACACACACACACACACACACACACACACACACACACACACACACACACACACACACACACACACACACACACACCAGCGCTCCTCTCATGTATGGGAGGTTGCTGTGGGTGCAGATGCTGAGAGATGAATGAATGAATCTCTGCAAACTTACACGTCTGGAGAGGACACTGCTCTTTTCGTGGCAGGCTTGGCTGCAGCATCTTTGCTTGACTCTGAAATTCATACAAGCATCATCAGCATGAAGCATTAAAATACATAAATAAACAGTCAATATCAATTTAGCTTTGACAGTTGTGTGGGCAACTCTGCAAATACACCTGACAATCTCTTGGAAACACTATATGATACACCAAACACAAGGCTAAATGTTCTCTTCTCTGCACTTATTCCAATTAAGGATGATTAATAGAGAGCTTTTACAGGGTATATGCAGGAATCTTAGAGCTGAATTCACTACCTTTTTACCACCTCCACCTCCATTTTTACTACAAACACATCAAGCTGTGTCCTTTTTTTGGCCTGCTAACTCAGAAGGTCTGAAAAAGGTGACAAACTTCGGGCCAGGTGTGGGCTGTATAAGCCTAGCCCTACTTTCAATTCTTGAGCAGCTCTTGAGCAGTTTCACTTTTCCTTGCTTGCTTGCCAGATTGCCACTAGCCATACCAGATAAACGACACGTTTCACGCCTCTAGTGTATGAACTTCTCTAATTCGGTATGAATGCTACCACTGACAGGCGATCAGTTTAGCCAAGTTGACTCAAGCGGAGACTGTGACGTTTTAATACTGATTCAACAATTCAAGTCTGACTCAGGTGATGCTAGCACATATACTATATTTTTAATTAGATGTTAGATAGAAGTTACCCATGTGGCACAAATAGGAAACTCAGCAAACTCAATCTATATATTGAGGTGGTGATGAAAAATTGACTACCAAGTCAAACTGTGTTTGTTACCTTTTACTACCTCTTCAGGGTCACTACGGTGCGGACACCCTGTTTAAATACGTTCACAACCGAAGAATGGGTCCTACCTTGGAGCCATCGGACTTGTGTAGCAGGGCCATAGCCCTTCTCGTTACGTGCGGCGATGCGGAAGATGATGGCAGGCTTGGTGGTGTAGTCGATGTGAGCGTTGGACAGGCTGGAGGACTGCACTAAGCAGGACGGGCTGGGCCCGCAGTATACCCGCATGAAAGCCAGCTGGGCCGGTGCCGACGGCTTTGCCTCGGTGGTCTGCGAGCTCTGGATGGCCAGATATACCGAATACTCGATGATCTTGCCCGACGTGACTGATGGCGGCTCCCATGTAAGGTGGGCACCGTCCGGACTCTGGAATGTTGTAAAAGGAAAAGTAATAAGCACAGGGAAAGAATTCCCAGACAGACAGACAGACAAACAACAACAAACAAACACACAAACACAGCAGCAGCTTATTTCAATTTGATTTGTGGAGGGTCATGTGTGTGAGTGTGAACAAGTGTGTGAGCGAGTTTAGTATGTGACAAATACACATGCATAAAGAGACCGGAGACCGGAGCAGGTGCAAATGCGTAGCTGTAAACTCATCCTCACCTTGCTGATTTTGATGGCACAAGGAGCCCCTGGGAAGCCTGGTAGGCAGGTCTTGAACGCGGAGATTTCTGAGAAGGTTCCGCGGCCACAGGCATTGATGCCTGCCACACGGAACTTGTACGCTGTGCCCGGCTGCAGCTCCATCCTCTTCATTTCAGTGTAGTCTGGCATGGCTCCCGAGTCATCCTGAAACACAAACGCACACCGGTTTGCATCAAAGGGCATGGGGGCAAATAAGAATCATTTTGCTAACAATGAATTCCAATCCTTGTCCAAGTTGCTCTGGCACATCAGCATTTCTGCAACAAACAAAAGCAGCCGTTTATTTTATTTTGTTTGTTTTATTTTACAGTCTCTCACCTCTGAGTAGTTGGAGTCATCTGCTGGTACATAATAATGCGTCACCACCATGTTTGTCACCTTAACGATCCCCACGTCATACCACTGGTTTTCTTTCTTTACCGGCACTCGGACTGGGGCAGGAGGAGCACTCTGCTTCTGCAAAACAGCAACGGCAGGAACCACAGATTACAGATTGCAAGAATCTGTCTGAGTTAAAACACTGTTCCAATTCAAGTGCTAAAGCAATAGTATAGTCAATCAACCCACAGCCCTGTTGTTTGAGGTTGACAAGTGCTGTCCATAGGAATAGGAATGTGAAAATTTAATTCAACGTAGACCTACTAGTGAAACAGCAGCCAATGCTGACTCAGGAGGACAGGAAAACTCTGTTTCAGTTTTGTTTTCCTGTGCCTTGTGTGCAAATTCAGTGTGTGTTCAACAAATTTTCTCATTCTAATTCTTACCGACAGCACCCAGCAACCTCGACACAACAGTTAACACTACTTAGCTGTTGGTTGATTAACTCTGGATGACCCCCCCTTAAGTGACCAGTAGGCTGCATCGTCAACAATACTAGACGGCTTCCCTGGCCTTGGACAACGCTATGTTACCTCAATGCCATTAGCCACTTCAGCCAGGGTGGCTGCTGCCTGCATCTTGGTGGGGCTGGCTACTGCTGCTGGTGCAAATGTATTGGATGGTGCCAACGCTTCACATGGAAGGAGAAACAGTCATCAGTTACTATTACATCTGGATGTCAAGAGTAAACCATACAACGCTTTACACAACAAAAAATAATTTTAATACCAAGACCTTCAGAAAATTTTTTATATTAAATTCTCAAACTCTTTTACTGAATCCCATTGTCTTCCATGAGCCCCAAGTCCTGCAACCTCAAAACTGGCATGAATCTACTTCTTGATAGGCTGATTCATGTCACAGTTAAGTCACTGAGGGCTCAGGACTCAGGGAAGACATTGGGATTCGGCTCTTGTATACAATTATCCAGTGGCCCACGTCTAAATGTCAGAGAACTTCAAATAGCAATGTCAGATCTTCCCACCCTGGATAACCTGGAGCATCTGGACTTACTCTCGGCAGTGGTGCTGGGGAGCAGCCCGGCGACGGCGCTGGAGACGGCGGCGGCCATGTCGCCATGGCCATTGCTCTCAGAGGAGGGGTCGTTGAGGCTGTCGGCAGGGGCCAGGCCCTCGGTGGGCGCGGCTTGCTCCTGCGCCTGCTGCTGGGCAGCGGCGGCCTGGGCCTCCTGGAGCTGCTGCTGTTGCTGGACGAGTGCCGCCAGCTCCTGAGGGGTCAGCACGATGGGGATGGTGTGGGGCTGCTGCTCAGAGCCAGCGTCGCCTTCGCCTGGAGTACAAACATCAGTGCGAAATAAACACTAAGCCAACTTCACTGCAGCTCTCAACCCTTTGCATGCCTGCTGCCAGAAGATTTTTGAACGCACAAATCATGGAGAAAATGTGCAGAAAACCTTCCAGTGATGTCAAATTGTAGAAAAGGATGACTAGCCCAAACATGCACTGCCTGACCATCGTAACACATTCCCAAAGTTTCTGCAGGTTTCAACAACTTACACTTAAGATGTCTTTATGACCTTTTTATGACTGAAATTTGACCAACGTGACACCCTTTCCATCAAAGGTTAGTAAAATAGATTCCACATCCATAGGATATACTTTTAAAATCATGCTATTGACTACAATTACTACTGATACTGCAGCACAATTCAGACCAGTTTAAGACCTACACTAAATGTATTTTAGACCTACGGCACAATGTTTCAAGACTTTTTTAACACCTTAAATCCATATATTTAAATGTTAAACTTTTTAAGACCCTGCGGAAACCCTCCATTCCTGACACTTTGCCTAGTTCAGCAGATACATCGCTAACTTTTTCCATGAAGAAAACCAAAACTGATTCAAGATGCTACCTTCATTAAGGATCACAATAAACCTCCCCATTTGCCCATGGACTATGCATTAGGCTCCAAATCCATTATGCCCATTGTGGAACTCCTGCTTGCTCTTGTCTAGTTTTTTTTTACTCACTCATGACTGCCTGCTGGGCTGCCTGCAGCACTGCCTGGATGGCCAGGGCCTGGGCTTCCTCAGAGGCTGCTTCCTGGATGGCTAGAGCCTGAGCTTCCTCCGTGGCGGCAGCCTGGGCTGCTGCCTCTGCTGCGGCGGTCACGGCCAGCTCCTCGGGGGTCAGGCCGGTCACCATCAGCGTGGTGGGATGGCCCTCAGACATGAGCTCGGTGGGCAAGCCCAGAGCCTCCGCCTCTTGGGACGCCGCTGACGCCATCTAGAAATAATGGGGGGAAGGGGGGGAGGGAGAGAGAGAGGCATAAGAGGCACTATGTATGAATAATAGTATGATCCATGAGGACATAATGTATTCATACAGTGGTTTTCATGCTAGCATCACATGCAACCTAGCTGCCTCATTTCGCACAAAGCGTAATTTGTCACAATGAAAATTCTGTTGTACAGGAGGTGTACACATCATTACCTTACTAATATGACAATAATACTTATGCTGAATTTCTTTTCAATAAATTATACTTTAAAAAGACAAAATAGAGTAGGAATGCTGGAAAGTGTTATTAATACTCAGACAGCATTGCTCTCTATGATCATAATCAGGATGTGTCCATCAATGTAGCAGTGGTACCTCCGTTGCCTGCGCAGCATCTCCCTCCTCCATGGGCATGGCGCCCTCTGGTGGACAGTCAGTCTGCATGGGCTCTTCAGACGGCGCAGCCTCCGAGGTACCTACTGCCGCGAGCTCACCCTGAGTAAGCTCAGCTGGGACGGCGCCCGAGGACGACTCTGTGATGGACGAGATGGACTATCGGAGCAAACAGAGAGAGAGAGAGATGATAAATGGTACCGCATCAGACTGGGAGGACAAAGGACATATAATTAAGACCTTTTAGTTCAATGTTCTTTTACAACATCAACCATCATCAGTTAGAGAGTAAATTAAATAGTGCAATTCTAACTAGCCATACCAACAAAGACATTTGTGCTACTAAATGGAACCACCGAGAGGAATATACTTACAGGTACCGAGGGTCCAGGTGCAGGTGTGGCCTGAGTAACCGTGGTGACAGCTCGACTGGATCCAGCTGTTGTGGGCGATGTAGAGGGCACCTCTGTGCTGCTGCTTGCTTCCGAAGACTCTCCACTCTGTTGGGCTTCACACACACCTAATGTTACACACTCAGTACCAATTGGAAGCAGAGCTTCCAGATTCCAACTGAAAATGAAAGGTAGGTTTGCTCAAAGGAATTAAATAATGAAAGGACTACCACATGAACAAGCGTAATCAAATAACATCACATTTGAACAGAATCACATTTGTAACTGTTACTGCACATGCTGGAAAGAGCAACAGAATAACTGGCCACTCTCTGAGCACCTACCTGGGTCTTCTCCAGTCTCCATGTTGCAGGTAGCTGTGGTGGCTGTGTTGGTGGTGCCCGTCTCGTGGGTTTCACAGGGCGGGTTGGAGCACACCCTCTGAACAGTGCCCGTTTGCCCACCCATGTTAGAGGACGCTGTGGTGGCTGTGTTGGTGGTGCCCGTCTCGTGGGTTTCGCAGGGCGGGTTGGAGCACACCCTCTGAACAGTGCCCGTTTGCCCACCCATGTTAGAGGACGCTGTGGTGGCTGTGTTGGTGGTGCCCGTCTCGTGGGTTTCGCAGGGCGGGTTGGAGCATACCCTCTGAACAGTGCCCGTTTGCCCACCCATGCCAGAGGATGCCGTGGTGGCTGTGTTGGTGGTGCCCGTCTCGTGGGTTTCGCAGGGCGGGTTGGAGCACACCCTCTGAACAGTGCCCGTTTGCCCACCCATGTTAGAGGATGCCGTGGTGGCTGTGTTGGTGGTGCCCGTCTCGTGGGTTTCGCAGGGCGGGTTGGAACACACCTGTCGCACTCCCCCTGCCATAGCAACTGTGGATGTGTTGGTGGTGCCCGTCTCGTGAGTCTCGCATGGTGGGTTGGAGCAAACCTGAGTGACCCCACCCATGCTCGAGGATGCCGTGGTGGCGGTGTTGGTGGTTCCCGTCTCGTGTGTCTCACAGGGTGGGTTGGAGCACACAGTCGGTGCGGTGATGTTGGCGGTGGCTGTAGTGGCAGTGTTGGTGGTGCCCGTCTCGTGCGTCTCGCAGGGCGGGTTGGAACACACCAGCGTGACTGTGCCAGAAGCGTCGCCGGCAGGCGTCTCAGAGGAGCTGGGCTGCTCGGACGTGGGCGACGCCAAGATGGACACGGGCAGGTCCTGACCCGCCTGAGCCTCCGCGCTGCTAGGGCTCGTGATCAGGGTCACCTGGGTGGGCTGCCCTGCCGACTACACCAGGAAGGAGCAAGAAAAGGGGATGGATGCAGGAAGTTAGTCTATTTATTACTATTCTGACACTTTAAAAAGGGAGCTCAAAGTCAGAGTCAAAAGGATTAATATTACAAAGACCAAACAAAATAACTAGGTAAGAAATATCAGGCATGATGGTGCAAAGTAACCAACCCTTATTTCCACATCCCGTTTCTGGAAAGTATAATACTACTTGCCTGGTAACTAGGCAATGAGAGACTTAATAACTCACCTGTATGGAGGTGGTGGGGAGTACTGTTGCCGTGGTGAGGCTTGTCTGCGCAGCAGACACAGTAATGGTGGCCGGGCTGATCACCTGACTGGACAGGGTGCCGATGGTTCCCAACGTGGTGATGGGGGTGGCCAGGGAGGCGTTGGCACTGGTGACACTGCCACCAGCCAAGCTAGTGGAGACGGTCCCCGTGACGGTACCCAGAGTAGTGACACCTGAAGGACACAGGCAATCTAGATGTAGTCCCATCAAACCATGACTTTGAGCTTTTCAGTGTAAATAAAAAAAATAAATAAAGACTTCAAATATGACCCTTGTGTGATTGTGTACCACATTAGTTCATGTAGTGAGTGGAGTCAAATGATACCTGTGGTTCCCTTGACAACCAAGGTAGTTACAGTTGGTTTAACAGTAGACACGGTTACTGGGGTAACCAGTCGAACTCCACTCATGGGCACTGTTCGAAGGATTGTCCCAGGTTGACCTGGTGCTCCTTTCAAAACCACCTATAACAAAGGAGAAAAGTAATCACACAAAAGATGCTTGTATATTTATATGAGTGTTAGTGTGTGTTAATATTATAATACTATAGCATATCTTAAAATGATCACTCTACTGGAAGTAATTGAATGGGGCTCTAGAGTGGTTTTGGTGATTGTACCTGAGTAAGGCCCTGCTGGCCTGCTGCAGTGCCCAGCTTTGGCACAGCAGTAATGATCTTGCCAGGGGTTCCAGTTCCAGCAGTCATCATCTTGGTGGTGATGATGGTGATGGGGGTTTTCACCCCTGTGCTACTGGTAACACCTGGATGGAAAGAACACAGACAACCAGCAGGTGAATACAATACAGCAGATGGGTATAATACACACTATGAGAGCATAACGAAGTTGTAGTTTTGTTTAACAATAATAAGGTAAATATCCTGAATTACTACAAAACAATAATGACATCAATGAGGTAACGGGTTAGCTGTAGAATAGATAGAACAATATTACATGCACTCTTTCCATTTCTCGAAAATATTACTTGGATTTGTTTACAGATATGGCAGACGCCTTGTCAACACCAGTAGAGACTACAACAATTATTAGAGTAATAGCTGTTCCCACTGGGTTTCTGTTTTAACATTCCAAATTGCCCCTTCTTGTTATTTCATATGGCTGTTTGATGGGGACAAACATAGTGAAAGTGGTTTGGAAACGAAACAGAACGTTCAGGCATTGCATTTTTGCTTTTCCTGTTTAAAGGGTTTTGTGTGTAATGCAGCTCTTACCAGAGGCTCCAATTGCAGACATGGGGATGGTTTTGATGATGGTGGTGGTGCCTGGTTTGGTGGTGGAGGTGGGCGACATGCTGCTGACTCCCAGGATGGTGGGCTTGGTGCCAGCTACCCCTGCCTGGCTGGTGGTGATGATGGTGGTGGGCTTCCCGTCCGCAGACGTCACCAGCTTTAGAATGGTGCCTGCGGGGAGAGGCCCTTTGGTCTGCAGGACAGGAAGCATAGATTAACGTCACCATTATTTTTACGTCTTTTAGATTAACGTCACCATTACCATTACTCGACACTGGGCTATGCCCTGTGGTAACAAGACAAATGACAATACAGAGCATCCACCTGCTTTAGATATATTCAAGCAAGCATCAAAGAGGAAAGCATTAAGTTATATTGTTAAGCATACTACACAAGCTAAACACTTACTACCAGTAACCCTGCGCTTAAAATTACATGGTATGTATTCACGTGAGCATGCACAGCTATGGACTATAATAGAACTCACCCTGGCCGTTTGGATGCCTAACGCATCTTAGGACCTCTACCAGTCGCTTTGGATAAAAAAAATGTAAAAAAAATAAAAATAAAAAATATATATATATATATATATTACACTAGAAAATGAGAGCCATGAAACTGGAAGAAATGCAAAACAGGAAAACTATTCAGCAGGGTTGGTGGGAAAAGCCTCCCGACAGCGGCAGTGAGCTCCATGGATGCAAGTCCTGCCACACACATGCACAAAAAGGCACACAGCGGACCCACACCTGTATGATCTGAGTGAGTGGGTTGGTGGAGGTCTGTCCGGTCATGGCAGACTGCTGCCCTGGCTTCGTCTGCACAACGGACATCACCTTCCCCAGGTTAGAGAACTACACATTAAGAAGGGGAGAGCAAGGGGGTCAGGTATTTCTTAGTTACATGAGCAAACAAAAACAAAACTCAAAAGGCAAACAAATAAGAGACTGGGGAGAATTAAGTACATTTAGATATAAAATAATAATTACACATAATAATAATAATAATAAAAAAATCTACTGATTCTGCAGATGCTTTTATCCAAAGCGACAGTACACAGCACTGTTGGCAAACATTAGTAACAGTAGTAGGCATGCTCTGAAGGACATGAAGCACTGTGCATTTGATTTGAAGCACTGATAGGATTGCTAGTGGCCATGCGCTTCTACATTAGTTTAAGCAACATTGTTGCATTTCCAGCATATTGTGGACCCCGCACAACCACCCATCATAGCCAGACAGCCTGCACTAGAAGCTACCAGTGCTATAAAACACGATAGCGTGACAGACAAGGGACACAAACAGCTGCTGCACATTTTAGTACAAATATTACAGACAGCAAAACAATGACAATTACAAGACAGGGCCAAGCACACTGGAGCATTAAAGGTGCAGCAACTAGCAATTTGTATTTTTTTTTTCCCCATCTGACTTCAGGCTTACACATAATATATTATGCCCATTTTCCCCAATGTGAAAATGCATCTTACAGCTAACGTTTCTGTGTCTATTTACGTTCTAGTATCCCGTGACAGGACAAGACACAGAAATGACTGCCTCGGGGCAGGCTTGCAAGTTTTACTCTCCCTGCTCCCTCCCTGACACCATTAACCCTTTTACTGCATCTTTAAGTTGCTCACTGGACCAGAGGTTTTAATTTCTCCAAATACCACCCCCCCCCCCCCCCCAAAAAAAAACAATGCAGCTGAAAGGTTTTTAAAATGGGAGCCCTACCAGTGTTCCTCCGCCCCCCACTGAGATGGGGCTCTTGACCAGAGTGATGGTCTTGGTGACCCCACCCACCACCGTGGTGACCACTTGGGCCTGCTGTGCCACCGTCACAGTGCCAGACTTGCGCACAGTGATAATGGGGCGAGTGGTGGGGTTGGGGCTGGACACGGTCGCTGTGCCGACTTGAGCAGCAGCCGTCTTCAGCATGCGGGTGGCAGGGTTGCTCACCTGGAATTGAATTAAGTAGTTATGCAGACAGCGAAATTAATGAATTTATAATGCAACAATAATTGGTTCATTCCTGATTATTAATTAACAAAGATGCAACCAGCTGCAAATTCATCCTCCCTGCCACAGTAAGACCACTCATATTTTCACATTTTAACCACTACAAATACATTTTAATAATAACACTTAACACAGTTTAATATGACTGCATTTAAAACACACACGCACACAGACACAAAAAACTCACCATGACTGGGGAGGCTACTTTAACTGTGGCAGGGAGTGTAGTGGAGCCTGGAGTCACAGGCACAGTCTTAACAATGGTGGTGCCAGCTGGAACATTCAGCACTGTAGGAGTGGATGAAGGCGGGATCTTCTGTGTTGCAGCTGCAGCAGCAGCCAGAGCAGCCATGCCACTCATCTGAGGACTACTTCCTATTGGCTGTGAAGGAGATATGCATAAAAAGACTGTAAACATTAGGCAATTACATACAGCAGAGTTTTTTTGTCAAATCCGTAACACCAATAAAACAGACCTGCCAACCTTGATTTATTTTTCTTTTTGAGCACCTCATTGGCTGAAAACAGTGGTCCAAAGACACATTATAGATCATCAAACTTGGTCAATGTTGACGTGTGTCCTCTAGGGCCAAGTCAAGTCAAGTCATTGATATAAGAGAGTAAAGACATGTTTGTTGTTGTACTCTTCTTAAAAAAAAAAGAAAGTCAAGAAAATTGACAATTTGGAAAATCATTGACCTCCTGGGGGGTCACAGAGTCCCCTTTTGAACCTCTAGACTAGTTTTTGATGTCAGAAAGCTGTGCATGAAAAAATAAATACTATACCATTCACTGTAGATCACATAAACACATAGATCCCTGCCTGATAAACCTATTGATCATGACTAGGGATGAGCCAATTAATTGTTTGAGATTAATCGCGATTAAAAACATCATTATTAACTAATTGTGAAAGCTCCTTTTAACTGTTATGATGGCATTCATAATATATTCTGCCAGTAGCCATACGGCTTTACACGCTCAAATGAAGTTAATGTACAATAACATATGTTAGTAGCAAGTTAAGGCTTTCAGTGCAGCAAGTGATTGGCTATGTGACGTAGGGTACCTTCTCTTGGAGATAACGGCAGACTGGGCTACAAGTGGGTTTTCTGAAGCGTCAAGTCAGGTCATGTCAAAATAAATTTAGAAGACTGGCCTTTGTAGGGTCCGCAGTGTTGCCGTTTCAGGTGTTGCCAGTTCCACTAATCATGGCTCCTAACGTTAAGTGTTGCGACATGTAGCCTCCTAAGAGAACTTTTGATTACCCAGTGTAGCCTCCCTCTCCATCAGTGGGCATCCATTGCTTCTTCCCGAATGCGCCACTTGTAGGCTAACAGGGAGGCTACACTGGATATGTTACGGGTGTGTTGAGTCAATGACATATCAGAGGAACTGGCTACATAGGCAGCCCACATGTTTTGCTTTAGCAGTGCTGTAAATAACATACATATTTCTCTCTCATTTTCTTTATGTAGATATAATAAAATAACATAGGCCTAGAACATTTGTACAAAGTGTTTAAGAACACATCAAAAAAATGTACTTCTGGTTCTGGCCACCACTGGATTTGTAGCTCCAGCACTGCTTCTGTGACAAACAATAACAAGTAAACGAGTAAGTTGTTACTGAAGTCATTGTTCCACACCCAGATCACAAATGGACATGCCTAGCCTGCTAGAAACTGTTGGGAGATCCAGATGTGATGGGGGGGGGGGGGTCTTGAGATCAGCTGCTGACTTCACCTTGGCTCACCCAAAAGAGACGCTGCAGTGACAAGCATATTGACAAGGCAAGTTCCTTCCTCAATGTGGACAGCTATTGCAAAACTATTGCCATAAACAGCTAAGTAGGCTAATCATGCAACACCCACTTGTTTCAATTACTTTCAGAGATGGGCTTCTATTCTGACTTTTCATTCAAGATGGCGGAGAGAAGTTGCAGAATGGGTAATGTGCGTCTTCAGAAACTTACAGTTTTCCTAAACTCTACTGTACACCAACAATGTTCTTTATGCACAAGTTCATGTGTAGAGACCCTGATAACACTGTGGCTGAAGTGTCATGCTATGCCAAGTAGCATTTTCAACACGTCTGCCCAAGTGGCTCGGGCTCACTCATTGAAAGCCATTAGGCTGAAAATGCAAACTACGGTAAAACTACAGAAGGCTGCTAGCAATATAATTTTCTCTTGACCCCAATGTCTGAATCCTGCCCGTGCAGGAAAACGGCCCACAATCAAAAACCGCCTGAGTTAGGCTTTAATTCATAATCTTAATTTTATGAACAGCAGGCTTTGACGCTCGCTAGCAATGTTACTCTCTGTAGCAGCACGTCTAAAAATTCCGGCAAAACTCACTAGATTTGTGTACTTTTAAGTGACAACACTTATGAGCGTATTTTCATGTCAAAATACATAGACGTTGGCAGGTCTGATAAAACGCATCATATTTTTATGATGATATAAAACTTGTGGATTTGCTTTATTCAGCTGTAGAGGTAACATGAAAAGTACAAAATATTTCAACTGCCAAAATGATCCAGGAAGCAATTAGGTCTTACCGTTCCTTGTGTAGTTTGTGCTGGTATAACCATGCGAACACCTGCAGGAAGTGATGTCACAGTGACTGGGGACTTTCCAGCTTGACTGGCTTGGCGCACAGTGACTATAGATGTGCCAGCGCCTGCCTGAGGAGCTGCCACTTTCAGGATCGCTACAGAAAACAAACATCCACTTCATTAGCCTTTGCCTGTCAAGACTTTACATTGTTACAGCCATTCACATGGTGAACCTTTCCCAGAAATGTATGCTCACCTGGACCACGAGTCGTTGAGGCTGCCAGTGGGCTACCTGGCATGTTAGGCAGGACGGGTATGCCTGACGCAGTAGGGGATGAGGCCTGGGGCACCAGAGTGATGCCTGTCTGTGGAAGGCTCTGTGCTGCAGGGGCAGCGGATGCTGGCGCGGGGCTTTTAGGGGAATTGCTGGGCAGAGAGGTAGCGGCATTGAGGGAGGGCGAGGTGGCCGCTGTGGCAGAGGGGATGTCGTATTTCTGCAGCTGCAGCAGGTATGTGTCCGCCGTGGGCACGGCACCCCAGCTCACCTCCAAAGAGTTGGTGTTGGCACGGACCAGCTGCACGCGCGAAGGCGCATGTGGCTTCTCTGCATGGGGTGCATGGGGTTAGTTGGAGGAGTGTGGGTCAGCTTAGGCATATTTAGACATGCTATGATATTCGGCATCAAATTTCATGATTATGGTTACAGATGGGTTCACCTAAATATCAGATACATGAGTCAAGAAAGATGATGAAACTGAGGTGCAATTACCTGTCTCCAAATACCACAGATCTTTGCAGCACACCTGGTTGTTCCAGGCTTTGCGGTACCCATCACGTCCACTCCACACATAGAGTCTGGAGTTAATGGATACTGAACAGTGTCCTGCACGGGCTCTGGGTACATTATCTTCCAGCATGTCCATCAAGACATTCTCCCAAACCATTGAATCTTTGGGGAAACAAATGTTTAAAATAAACTACAACAAAAGGAACTCCAACAGTTTAAAGCTCCATGAAGGATTTCAATGCTGATATAGCACATATGGGACAAAGATCATGAATTCTACTGTTAGCACTCATACCCAAATTTAGACAAGCCAGTGTATTTGTACACTTCCACTCTTTCTCGTGTGTGGCCACTTTAACATCATCCATGACAAGGGGCACCCAGCCTCCAAAAACAAACATCCTGCAAGGAAGGAGATAATATAACATCACATTCATTGCCATAGACTTGAAGCAAAAGCATTTCACAGAACCAAGTTGATTTAGGCATCACCACAACGGGACCTACTTGTTTGTGATGGTGGTGGCTGAGTGGAGACTACGTGGGAGGGGAGCCGTGCCACTCACTGAGGGCTTGTTCCAGGTGAGCGTGTCTACCAGAGGGCAAAAGAGATACACAACATTCTATTCCATGATTATATTCCACAATGATATATATTATATTCCACTCTGCAAAGACGTGTTGAAAATTGATTGCTGTTGATCCCCAGCCAGAATAGCAGACATCACCTTTTAACTTTGCATGTACTTGTCTCCTAACAACTGCAAATACAGTATTTAATGCTTTAGCTATATCTATATATATTGTCATATGTTTCACACACTGTTATCAACCTAACTGACTCTCAAATCATGGCTGACTTCCACTTTTTTCCCCACCCACCTATGTCAAGGGTCCACAGATCCCCCAGGCGGCAGCCGCTCATTCCCCCGTAGATGATGAGACGAGACTTCTTGGTGTCCTTCTCTGTGTAAACCACGGCTGTATGACTCTCACGTGGGGGAGGAAGAACACCATATGTAATGGGGATATCCCAGCCCACCACAGAGGATCCAGGACGCAGCTCCAGAGTGTACAGGTCATTTAGATACCTTATAGCAAATACAATAAACAAGTTACACACATACTGTAGAAGTATCATCACTACTCCACCACCCTCTTAATATATTTCAAGACGAGAGTTTAAAGACCCAACCTCACACTAATGTAGCCCATTTTATCTTTTCTCTTAAACTTCATACCATATTTTTTTTTACCTACAAGTATCATCTGGGACCTCATACCTGGGAATGTTGTTTTTAGGGTCTTCACTATCATTGGCTAACCCTCCAAACAGGTAGCACTTATTGCCCACCAGAGAGAAACTGTGGCCCAGACGAGGGCAAGGCGGGGGCCCATTCTTCGGTGCTTTTGGCTTTAGTTTCTTCCATTCCCATCTACTTGCCTGTGAGGCAAACATACAGTTGAAAACATGGGGGTGGATAAATGGGTTAATAAACAAACAAACAAACCTAATGTACCATAACATCAATCATACGCATACCAACACACAGGCTTTCCTTCATATACGTATTCTATTTAGATAGTTTGTGAAGTCTCCTAGATGCTTCAAAAATATTTTTATTAATATTTTCCAAATCTCATAGTCATTATCAATTCAAAGCCTGTGATTTTCCCAGCTGGCTTTTCGTTATCATTTGAACACAGGCTCTACTAATAGGCTAACAGCTCCAAAAACATCTAGAGGGCAGTCAAGAGGCCAGTCCTATCAATAACCAGCATCTTGGACCAAGACTTCAGCAATGTGAGCACTGAGTTTTTTTTTTTTTTTTTTAATATAATGTGCAACTTGCTAATCTTACCTGTAGTTCGTAAAGATCGTTGCTGTACTTCCCATATTCCACCATCCCTCCAAACACCAGCAGTCGAGTACCATCGCACACAAAGCCATATGCTGCACAGCCTGGAGGTATGTCCCCACGCACAGCTGGGATAAACCACTGATTGGTAGCTGATGATGAATGAGAAGAACCTAAATTAGTTCAGCAGTTATAGCTATAAAGGATGAGTTTATTATCTACATAATATGTTGCAAAGATGAATCCAGATAAGGAAAAAAGAACAGAAATTATATCTTGAGCCAGAAATCATCTTAATTGCTGCTGACATGTTTCAACAGACACCAATGTTCACACAATGAAATACAGCCTTTAAAAAAACAAACAAAAAACTTTACTCCGTGACATCACTAATTGCACGCACACACACACCCATTCAGTATACGCATTAATATTGTAAGCAGGAAAGGACATAAATAAAATAAATAGGCCTACTAACGTCACGCGGGATTTGTAATAGATCTTTATATTGTACAGATGTGCATTCTGGAAAGTCTAGAATGTGACACACTGATAGCAACTGAAAGTCTTGTGTGACGCCAAGTCCGCCATTTTTCTTTTACTTCATGGCGCCATTTCTCTCCATCGCTGGGCTTTAGCTGGCTAGCACTACCGAGGGTTAGCCACACAGCTGATGTTCACACTTGCACACTTTGAACAGTTTTGTGATGCTCCACAGAAACAGTGATATCCTAAGGGATAGTATTACGTGACAAAGAATTGAAAGACTCAATGTGTGAGACTACGTGTTTCAAAGGAACGTTACGAAATTAACACATCTCAGCAGCCCTTCTGTGTTGACATGTATACCTGCTCCATTCAGCACACTAACATTATCAAGTGTTCGTGCAAACTACCAGATAGATTGAGTTAGCATAGCTCTACAGGAAAGTAGGTGACGGCCAGCTAGCAAGCCAAACTGGCTAGCCCTAAAAAGGATGCATATTTAATAATTACCGCTGACAAAACTTGAAAGCGAACATTAACTGCACAATGCTGGGCTCACACACACAAACAGACATACACAACTTGAAGTCCTACTCATTAATCGGTCCATCAGATGACTTGGACCGCTAGGAATGCTATATTAGCACAGGAGCATTGTGCTATCCAGCTAGTTAGCTAGGTGTCAATGCTATTAGTTAGTGTTAAATGACAACCGATAATAATTTGCCGATTTAACCTCATTTTATACAGGACACGGAAGACTTACCTGTGTTATACACATGGAGCTCGTCGACGATTCCCTCATTCCCCCCTCCGAACACCACCATGAGCTCCTTAATAGCAACGGCTCTGTGTCCATGTCTTGGCCGAGGTACGGGACCAGACCATCCAAGAACTCGCTTCCAACGCGGCTGAAGCGCTGAACCGCTGGTTCCAGACAAAGCGGAACCAGGGGATGTCATGTCCTCTAGGTATAGAAAGAAGTCCAGCCAAAATACTTATTCTATCTGCAGTCCTGTAACACCCTCTTAAGATCAAATCGCTGAAAAAAGTTAATGGAAAAATAACAGGCTGGCTAACCTGCCAAAAGCTAGCGCTAGCCAGCTACGCCAAATGAATAAAACGTCTGCTAGCCTATACCACTTAGCAGGCTAATTGGCTAGCTAGGTGTCAGAAGAGCAGAGGATCCAGTCAAACTCAGAATGTTATCGCACAAGAAGAAAACGTGTTTATTCGCATTTATCTCGTGAATGAAACTGAAGTCTCGACGTCCACAGTAAATATTGTAAGTGATTTCAGGAAAATGTAAAATCCATGTAAGCCGCCATTTTACAGACGTTCCGTAAGAAGACAAAAAGCCGGCTCGTCTGCAAAAAATAACAAGTCCTTCAACTTGCAATTTTGCGTGCACACACTACTATCAGCAATAATAAAAAAAAGTCTATTTTGGTCAACCCTCAAAATGTCACATTTAGCAATTGCATTTTGCTCTGATATCCCTCAGAAACCAGAGAGTACCCCTCCATGGGAGTCGCCATCTTGTAACAGCCAAATAAACCTCCTCCGCCAGTTTAAAAAATGGCGACGCCACAAAAAATATTGAGGAATTATGCAGCAAACCGACATATAATAATACAATAAATGTAAACTCCCTTTTTAGAATCATTCATAATTTAATCCGGGAGAATTGTCAGGACAAAGACTATACATTGCGCCTAAACATACAGCCAACCTATCTAATGAAATAGTTTCTCCATTTATAGCAGGCATCTATTTTCATGCTTCCCTGGGAGTCGCCATCTTGTCACCGATTCAATGAAGAAATGGAAGCTATAACGAAAACAAGTCATATTTTAAATGCATGCAATACACGGTCACTAGTGTAAGACCTACTGTCTCTCACCTAAGTTGCATAAATTCTTGCAGTTGCACTTCCTCCTCCAAATATCAACCGCCTATGTCGATGCTATCGTTATTCCAACTCACCAGCTTGAATTACCCACCGTATGGTTAGTTAGCGCTAATGCTGAACCAGATGCATGAATATGTATGTGTAATAAAAGAGCATCAGATTTATTTAATACATTTGACAACCACGCTATACCAGTCGTACAATTTAAGGGCTTTTCTTCAATTGTTATGATTTTTCACGCTGCCCAATGGAAGCAGCCATCTTGTCGACAAATCAGCCCACTTTTTGAACTCCCTCAAGAAAAATGGCCGCTCCGGTCGCCATAACAAAACATAATTTACAGGGAGGCATAGTCACTCACATTAAACTGCACTTACCGTATTCGAGAAATTATTCTTCAGCAGTTATTTTTGCAGGTTTATTTCAGAGACGGTACTCCACAATCACAAGATTAAGGGAGAAGTATCCACTCTCATGCTTCTCTGGAAGCCGCCATATTTTGAGTCCAGAGGGGACTATTTTTTCGATCGAGTTTTCATCCCTAACAAATATGGCGACTCTTTCACGATTAACGATTAACCGTAAACAGATTACTTGTGAGCATTCGTTTACAGTATGGGTTATCCTGCAGGTGCATTTGATTACCGTATATAGAATATGTCAGGAAAGAACAAAATATTTTGTGCCTTATTATCCCTTACTAAAGATGGCGACATAGCCCTGCGAAAGTTTTTATTCAGTTGTGTGAACGGTCATTTAATGTTGGCCTGAAGTTTGCATTGCACTAACAATCTAGGTCATTCTGGATTTTTCCATCAGCATTCAGAGATGGTTAGTACCATTCCACGGAAAATTCGTGTTATGGACGTGACCTTTTCGTCACGTCCATAACAAGAATAAAATGATATGGTATACGGTATGATGTGAATGATTACATGAAATTTGAGCATTTGCTATTTTTAGCTGTAGAACACATGAAAAAAATGTACGAAGCATTTTATGTAATCATTCACTTCATACAAATACCATGGCATATTTTATAGTGTCATAGACCTCCGCAGTGACATCGGCAAAACGTAACTGATAACCTGCCAAAGGTGTGGCCGGGGTGGGGGCACATGGGTGCCATCGTTTGTTTCAAAGTAATATTGCCGGACCTATATTGCGTCAGAGACACTAATGTGTGGGTAACACATTACTGATATAGGCTAATAGCCTATACAGCGCAACAATTTAGACTGCTCCTGCACCGGTGGATCAAGCAATACAAGGGTATTGGAAACATTTGTAATGCGTTTAACATTTGTAAAAGTTAAAATGTTAAGGCTACACGGGACTGAGGGAGATTTGGGCGGCCTCCCCCAGATTTTTAAAAAATTATTATTTAAATTAGATGTAACTTCCTGCATTCTGGTGTGTTTTCAGACGTTGTTAGACATCTTATTTTTATGGCAATTCATTCAATAGCTTAATCCTAATGCCACCCCCTCCATCATCCCAAACCCAAAGACTTAATTGGCATAACTTGGTTCCATGATTGACTCAGATTTTTAGAAGTTTTAATTTGTTTTTATTTGCAGCTTGCAAACTTGGCATAGGTCAATACGTCATCTTTGACATTTAGGCTAACTAAAGGCTACGTGTCTGCTTACCGTGATTCTGCTTGTATGGACTGCACTTATTTAGTTTCACATATTTAGTTGTTTTTTTATTTTTATTTTTATTTTCTCCATTACTGTTTTCTTAGGTCAGACTTTGTGAACGCATCAGCTAGCTAACTAACAGGAAAATAGTCAGGATGACTCAATTGGTACAATATAGCTACAAGGGATTCTACAGCTCAGTCTACTGCTATTTTGCTACTCTGTTACATTCTTTAAGGCTGCAGACAGAATCTGATTATCTATTATAGAACAACTGTTTTTCAAGCAACACTTTAAAAGGATATATTTGCCAGGTGGGGGGATTTTTTTGCATTGTGGTCTTAAGTAGTTTACACAGAATTTAAATAAAAACTAATTTCATTACATTCACTTTACGTTATTATTGCTGAAGTCTTATAGAACATAACCATATGTGCCACTTTTGCATAGATGTTTTTAGCTAGATGAAAAAATTAAAAATGTCAAGGTGTAGCAGACTGCCTCAAAGTGTCTGAAAGGCCCAGGACCTCTGAGTGTTAATGATGTGTTTTTGATTCCAGGCTGAGATTGCAAAAGAATGGAGCTGCCTTATGAGCAACATACATCAACTCATCTTAGCAAGAAAAGACACACATGATAAATTTAGTGGAAAAAAACAATAACATTAAATAATATGAAATATAACCTAAAAGAAGATTCCTGTATACTTATATATTTGCAAACCAGCTAATCCAAATCTTGAATAGTTTCACCTGTGGCACCAAACAATTTTAATTGGATAGTGTTGAAGAGCTTGAGAACGGTAGCCTATATTTTGTAAAAGACAAATATTTCATTTCACTGATAAGCTAAAAGTTCAGTAGCTGAGTTTTCATAGGATGGGGCATAGGGAAGATATTTTTGTGGAGGAGGCAGGGTTTATGTCTGGGGGGGCAAAAATGTTTGTTTCTCAGACTTTTCCGTCACTTACTGAGCTCGACAGCAGCAGTTATTCAAAACCAATAGTTAGTTTCCATAGGCTTTTTCTGGATGGAAACATGGGTTGGGTTTCAATTACATTTAGCCAATGTCACTGCAGAGGTCTATGGACATCAAAAAGCCAATTTATTGTGGAATTGGCCCTATGGTTGCTAGGCCTACTACTATACAACAACAATAATAATAATAATAATAACAGTCAGTGGTCAAAGGTTTACGGCTTGGGTCAAGTCTAGGTCTGATCTTGGGGCATAAACTTTAATCAGTTAAACCTACTAGCCAGTGTCATGTATGCCTGTGTGTGCGCCTTGTGCACCAAATGTTTCATACAGAGTGGCAAAAAAGGATTTCAAGACAGAGTAAAAAAAATATTGTTTTCTGTTCAAATCTAGCCTAAGTTACATGCACATGTAATCACACATTGTCAGGAGCTACAAATTTTCCACTTAATGATGAGCTTGACAACATCAGCATGCATTTATTTGTTGTGTGTAAACAAGACATGATGTTATTTTGTTGATTATCACTATGGACCCCCCTGCCCAAATAAACAGGTTAAGATAGCCTATACATTTCAATGGACACATTTGAAAAAATAGCACACCACTGAAATAAATGGGGGTGGGGGGTGAAGGAGGCATTTAGCAGAACAATCAGAACCATTATTTACATGGTTACAAAATGGACACTATAAAAATAAGACATCTCTAGAGAAACACAAAGAAATATACAAAATAGACAATGGGATCCAATACTAAACATTTGATAAGGTGCAATATATACTTTTAATAAACTATCTATGTAAGGCTATAATATGAAACATACATTAAACGAAGCAAGCCTCACATGCAATATATATATTTTCAGTCTCCACAAATTTAATATGAGCTTATGGTGCATCGTTGATAGGCATTAGATTTATGTTTTCAAGGGCTTCAACGTTTCCAGATCTTAAATAAATGAACATATAATAGGCCAATATTCATTTTCAATTAAAGTTAACAACAAGGCACGACATCTATGGTTCTTTAAGTGTTAATGGTGTCTGATAACATAAATTAGGCGATGATTAGCCTACAGCAAACCTTATCTGTTTGAAATTAAAGGAAAAATCTGGAGTAAAATGCTCTCTAGGGCTATGCATACGTTGTGTTGGTAGCACAATCATGTCAGTCAGATGTGTTTTGATAAAGTTTGTTTTTGGCGATTTCAACTGAAAGCAATAAAATGGCAGTGTGTTTGGCATGTTTTTGCAGCAATACAAAACTGTACCATTGTAAAGCTCAAAACAATGTTACACTTTTGTGGTAGTGAGTAGAGGGCTCCTACATCCAAACCAAAGTGTCCCTAACTCTGCAAGTGTACGGATAGATTCTGTGGAGAACTTTACATTACCTAAAGTTGTTTTGCGGCATCAACGCCACTTACCTCAATGTTATTTTGAGCTTTACAATGTTTTTAAAAATAGCGTTTTGTATCGGTGTAATGACATGCCTTACACACTACCATTTTATTGCTTTTGGTTGAAGTCACCAAAAACGAACTTTCTCAAAACACATCCAACAAGATTGTGCTACCAACTCAACATATGTACTCCTAATCATTTAAAAATAGCCCTAGAAAGCATTTTAGTCCGGAGTTTTCCTTTAACTGTTTTAAAACCTAGATATACCGCCTAGCAGTACATAACATGACCGTCACACATTGCTGTATGTGCCAGCCAAAGGAAATTCATGTCCATTCACACTCTTGACACATCTTTTGAATCGCAAGTCTTACAGATTTGCCCCTATGATTTATACATACATGTCAACACACATACATACTGTTCACACATGTTCACATTCTGAATTCCTTCTTTAACATAATGGTTTGTGTAATCAAGCACAAGGGGTGAAGATATCCCCACAGACCAAAATAGCTTACATGCTATGAGCCCATTAGGGCTACATGCCCACCAAATGTCATTAATTCCATGTGTGATTGTCCCAAAAATTTGCTTCCTCCTAAAAAACAGACAATTTGACTAATTTATGTTTCTCAATAGGTGGTGCTACACTACACAATGGTGGTTGAAGGCCCATTGGATACGTCTTCTTGAGACCTATGTACCATAAAATTTTGTTGGCCAAAGCATTACAGTTCTTGCAGGGGCACCAGCACATGGAAGGAGCTGTCCCTGGGGACCAGAGCAGCTTAGGATGAGCCCAGTGAAGTTCTTTGCCCAGTGAGTTTGAAATGTTTCAGTGTTTTGGTGTCCCGAGAATCACTGATGGTAACTGCTCCAGCATTACTATTTTTGTGTATCAGTAGGTCGTGCTACGCCACACATGGGAGGTTGAGGGCTTGTCATATGCAGCTTCTTCAGACCCATGTACAACTAAAATGTTGTCCACTGGTGCACTATGGTTCAGGATTTGTGCAATTTTTTGTCTCTCAACAGGCAGCACTAAGCCATACATCGGTGCATGAGGGTACCTGTTTGATGCAGCTCCTCTAGACTTAGGTACCACTCAAATTTTGTTGGCTCAGGTGCTACAGTTATTGCACAAAAATTGTGTCTGACCAACCTGTGTTTTGGGCGGGTGACCAAAAGCTACTACGCGCTATGGGCCTACTGGGGCTACATGTCAAGGGACCCGGTGTTTCAGTGACCCAGGAATTGCTGATGGAAATTTGCTCACAAGAAAAACAACTAATTTTGCCATTTTGGACCCGTCAGTAGGTGGCGCTGCACCATACATAGGTGTACAAGGCCTTGTTGGATGCAGCTCCTTCAAACCTAAAGTATGTGCCACTAAAATTTCATCATCTGGGGCCCTACGGTTCAGGAAGACCAATTTAGCCTTTTATTGTATGTCAATGGGTGGTGCTACAGCACAAATGGCTGCATGGCTAACTTTCTATGCATTATGTGTCTAATAGGACTACTTGCCCACCGAGTTTTTGAGCACAGGGTGTCAGTGTCCCAGAAATCGCTGATGAAAATGTAGTAAAACAGAAAACTCTCAAAAAGTTTTTTCTCTGCCAATAGGTGGCACTACTGCATGCATGGGTGTGTGAGGGCTTGTTTGATGCTGCTCCTTGAGACCTACATACCGCTGAAATTTCGTTGGTTCAGGTGGTTTGGCTCTGGAGTTATTCTCCAAAATTGTGTCAGACCACCCCGTGTTCTAGGGTGGCCAAAGTGGGAGGCAAGTGGCCTCCCAGGACCAAAAGCTACTACGCGTTAAAATTCAAGTGGATCTACATGCCCAGTGGGTTTCACAATGCCTGGTGTTTCGGTGTCATAGGGACGGATGATGGAAAATCACTGGGAAAAAAAACCTGATGAAAGGGAACTCGAGCAACACCTGTATGTCTGCTGTGCTACCAACCGGCAGTCATAATAATAGGCTTAGTCATTACTCTTCTTCCTGTAGGCTACAGCAGTCACTGATTGCTATGTAGTCTAGGGCAACAGCACTAGCCTAAACAAGAGGTTTTGCACTCAACATATCTAAATCTAATACTTAAATACATGAGAGTGCTGTGGTCAAAGAGTTGTGATGATAGGTGTTGTGAAGTTAAGCAAACATGCCAGTTATATCCGTTCAGAGCTCATAGTTATGTAATTCTGTATTGACTAAACTTCTCCTTTCTGATAAGATATGGAGCCTTGTGGTGATCTACAAGGAGATGGAAACAGTTAGAGAAATGGCTTCATGTAAAATAAATAAATGTAGAATCAGAAAAGGACTGTGCTTTGGAAGGCAAGACATTTAGTCGTGCTATGGGTCAAATTCATGAAACCTCTCACTCCTAAAAACTTGCTCTGTGTGTTCTAAATGTCAAATGATAAAAAATAATTTTTTTTAAAAGTTGCTTTACAGTCATCTCATCCATTTTATACAGACTGTTTTGAAGAACCCTTTCATACCTCTCAGTAGTACTGCAAAAAAGGTGTTGAGCCACATCCTTTTGATAAGAGAAGGTAAGCTGCATTTAAAAGTATTTTTTCATGATTGTGTATCAGTTTGTTTCTCTTTCATCTTGAAGATGGATGCACTATCTCTACACTTACTCTATTTCATTAAAAAGTATTTTGTGATCTAAGTATATAAATAAATGATGCAAATATGTCCATAAATATTTCATTACCCTGCTTTGTTAAATGTACAGTAAACAGCTATTTTTTTTCCTGAACTTTGACTAACATGGATATAATTAATCTAGAAACACCTGTAAAAGACGCTGAAGTGTGGATCTGCAGAAAGATGTTTTAGTGATGGTATTTTACCACTGTATCACTGCAATATATCAATGCATTGATTAATAAATATGTCATTTTGTTTGTATTATGTGCGTTTCTCACTTCATACAGCAGGCACTTATTGTGACCAGCAATATTTTACTAACATCAGCTACCACACCCTTTTCTAGCTAGCTGCAACCACATGACTTTGGCTGTTTGTTTTATGGAGAATTGTGAAAACGAGCTCCAAGTCTATGAATAAATACATTTTCTGATGTTCTTTTGTGGAAAAGTGAAGAATTTCACATTTAAGTCACTTGAGGTTTCCGGCCCCTATGAGAACGTGATTGATACGGGGATTTAAAGCACTTAAAAATGTTATGAATGTTGTTGATTTTAAGCGCAAACATCAATAAAGCCAGTAGCATACATTGGTAGTGTTTTACTACTCATGGCTAAACCAGCGTAAACCATGGGGAAAAAGCTGCCTGTTGATCCTATCTGTACAGATATGCACACACATATACAAACACATATCATCTACATATACAATTAGTTTGAATGCCTCTGTACTGTCTTCCATGCTTCTCTCTCACCTGCCTTTGGACTATCAAAGTCAGCTCAGTTGCTCAGTGACTGAGGTCGTGGGCTCTACTGTCTCTTCCTGGTTCAGACGGGGCACTGCCAAGGCAGCGACTGCATTTCTCATTTCTTGCTCCTCTTCCTCAACCCTCCCGCCACTCCTGTGCTTGGTTTTGGGCTCTGAAGCCACAGCAGCTGCGGCATGACTCTTGGAACTCAACAAGCGGTGAGGCGCATGGTCCTGTCTGATCACTGCCGGCCTATTAGTCAGCTGTTGGGGTTGGTAGGGCCTCGGCCTGCTCAAGTCCTGGGGCTCACAGCTGTTGAGGGCCCACTGAGTGTGGGCATGCTGAACAGAATGAGGAGCTACGGCAGTGGATGGACAGTGGCATTGGTTGTGGGAAGAGTAATTATGTTGGTGTTTATGCAGGTGGTCTTTTTGGTTGTTTTCACTTGGTTTGTTGGAAGGAGTATTGGAAGATGCGACGTATCCCCTATTCACCATGGATATGGAAGATTTGGGTTTATCAGTTGGGAAGTTGGTGTGTAAAATCTTTTGTTCCTCAGTTAGTTCATTTATGCTGACCTCTGAGCCCAGGGCCTGCTTGTCACTCCTTCTGCTGTCTGAGAACATGGGTCCAGTGGAGTTAGTTTGATCCTCCATAATTTTGCGTTTTTTAATGGGCAGAGCTGTCTCCTGGAGTGACTTGGCTGAACTTCCCCTTAATGCTTTTAGCCTTACATCTGTGATGTGTACGGTCACTGGGAGTGTCACATTGATACTGGGACTGATGATTTTCCCTGATGGTGTGGTTACTTTGGGCTTCCGCCCCCTTTTCTTTGATGCTGTCTGCACATCCTGCTCTGTCTTCCTTTTGCGTCCACGACGCTTTTTGGTTACGGGCACTCGGGAAAGCTCAGCAGGTCCATCGGCTTCAGCTCGGAGAGCTTTTAATGGCATCTTGACCAACAGCTTCCCAGGGCTTTCCTCTATCACACGTTTCACTGCCACGCCATCGGTGTGCCTTCGTTTCCCACTCCCTTTTGGACGCCCACGCCTCCTGCCAACAGGCTTCACCACATTGGGCTTTTTCATAAGCCTTTTCTCTCTTCGTGAGGGGCAACCTCGGCCTGTCACTGTGAAGTCAAAATCATTCGGGTCTGTGTTGGTGTCTCCGATCTTTTGGAAGTAGGCGATGAGTTCAACTTTGGAACGAAATGCCTTTCCCTCCGAGCTGAAAGATATGGGGGAAAAGTCATTAATCTTTTTGGATGCATAAATAAGCCCAAGCAACCACATACAATATGTCAGCCTAACTAGAGTCTGGCAGAGATAAAGCCTAATGTTACCACAGCTTAATGGTTACATAGAGGCAAGTTAGATGTATACTGACCTAGCACCAATACTGTTAATGAGCAATACTAGCATTAACAATATACTGACATATACTGGGTTTATTATGTCTTTTAATTGAGAGAAAACAATGAATATGACCAAGATTTTTATTTTTTTGTCTAGGCAGTGTGATTATCTGAATGTGACAGACAAAGAAGTCATTAGGCAAGAACAATTAGTTGCCTCAGAGTGCAAATTAATCTGCCATGTAAATGGAACGAAGGAGAAATATAATATTTCTGCTTAATCATCGCTCCACACCATGACAGTTGCTCAAAAGTAAAGATGATGGAGAACTATACACACTGGCAGCTCTTGTAGACTAATTCAGAATTTTTCAGCATTAGTCAAAGAACTAAAATAGTTGTTTCCTAAAGGATAAAAAAGTTTTTGAATAAAATCTTGCGACCCTAAAAAACATGTGACCTTCCAACCACATCTACTGACACCAGAGAAAATGGTCAGAGCATACAGGTCCTAACTGACTTTACGGATACCATCCTATGCAGGCCAAGACCTAGGTCTTTGGCAACTGCCATCGATATTCACTACAGACCTAGACAGGCACAAGGCAGAAGAATAATTAATGCTGATTTGTGTTGAATTTGTCTGAGATCAACATATAACAATGACATAACAGTTTAATGAAAGGCTTCATCCAGTAAAACAGCTCAGTCACATCTATTTTTAGCGCACAGTAAAGGTGGCGACAAGAACCACCAGCTATAGTTTATTTTCTGTTCGTACAAGATGACTCTAACAGACTCACTTGATCAGGTAGACGTCGTATTTGCCTGCAGACCTGCCTGATTTGCGCTGTTTCAGTTTGCGTGTCCAACCCTCTGGAAGCGTTGGGTCATCATAAAGGGGCCCCCGGTCTCTAATGCCATTCTCCCTCTGCTGTGCAGAGGCCGTAGACTCAAACTGAGGGGAGGAAATGTGTTCAGCTTCCTTTGAATCCTTGGCTCTGCTAGGCCTATCAGGGTCTTCTTGGCCGGCCCACGACTCTGTGATGTGTGGTGGTTGCTGTGAAGACAAAGCTGGCTTCAGCTGCCCATCATCCCAGTGGTCCAAGCTGAGTTTCCCCTTTAGTGGAGGGATACTGAAATTCTGATCGTGCTGATCCAGATCCAATCTCGTCCTCTCTCTGTAAAGTTAGCAAAAATAAGAGATATTAGAGGCATTCACCGTAAATTTGTTAAAGAAAAAAAACACACAAAAAAAACTTATAATATAATTTCAGTGTTCTCAGGGTAGACATCCAATGACTCAGTAGTGTATAGTTTCATATCCCTGAGTGCATAGTGCCATACAGAATAAATCCATGAGAGCAAAGACAAAACTTCCAGTCCCCTGCTTGTTAATTTATGGACAATTGTCCTGCATTGATTGGTAAAAGTGATTCATATTTGCTCTTGCATTAGATTCTCCTTGGATAATATAAAAGCTTTTCACACTAAAACCCAATGCAGTCATGGACACTTTGTTCTCATCACATGGAGTAGGCCTAGCCTACATACATGGAAATGATAAAAATAATAATAATGGGACTAAAAGAAATGTGCATAACTGACCCCGTGCACGATGTAGGCTATTGGGCCCAAATACGTTAGCTCTTTATGATGAGCTTTCAGAATCGGATGAAGACAAATACAACAAGTGGAGATGGTGGTAATGCAATGACCTTATTAGATATGTCAGTTATCTTTCTTGATTTCTTATGCTAAAGTGCTGTGGCAATATGGAATGAATCCTTCCATGAGAGCCACGACAAAACTTTGAGTCACCTTCGGAGACAAGTGCAGTGACACGTAAAGAGCCAATGAGAGTGATCCCCATTACCAACTTGGCCAATAAACAGTGGCAAACATCTTCCAATAACAGCCACATTTCCCAAACCTCTCAAATTTGGCTCAAAGACAGCCCCAACACTATCAGACGTCCGATGTCAGGGCTGTGTGCGCTTTGTTTAACGTTACAGCACAAAACTTTTTTACTATGGAAGGTGCTAGTGGAAATCAGTAGGCTGCTGCAGATGTTGATTGTGTTTTCTGTTGCATCAGTTTTAAATAAATATTCATAAACTCGAGCAGAATCTTCACTGGATTATAGAAGAGATGTGTCTTGCAATGTGCAATTTTTATTATCCTTTAGGTGAGTACGCATCCTTTAGGCTATTGGTTCTCAAACTAGGGCCTGAGGACTCCTAGGGGTCCTCAGCACGTTGCCAGGGGGTCTGTGAAAAAGTTTGCTACAATATATAAACTTGTCTTATGGGGAGAAAAATACTAGAGATCAGGATATAGCCCAGTCGCATTGTGCACCTTACTCCCACCAGCATAATATTAGTGACAAAGCCTACATGATACATTACATCAATCTGTCAAAACAAGCAAAATGAATATTAGTTATTATTAGTTATGTGAAACAAATAGTATTTTTTATTAACACAGTAGCCTAGATTTGACAAAAATATAAATATAAATATATGCCTATTTAAAACTGTTGTGGTTTTAACAAAATATGTTTTTAGATTAAGAGTTTAACAGCACCTGAGAGAAAAAATGTCTATAATTTTATATGGTTACATTTTTGTTGCGATTACAAGGGGTCCTTGAAAAAATTTCCATGAGGGGTCTCCGGCCCAATAAAGTTTGAGAACCTCTGCGTTAGCAAGCCAACTGAGTGCACAGTAACGTAGTGGGGTTGTTGTGGTCATTAAGTTTAGGCAACTGATCGGCCCATTGATCTGCACATTTTTCCGGTACCCAATCCAAGTATTTTTCCCATATCTGGACCGATATCCGATCCAATCCACTCAAGACCTTTCTCCCCTAACAAATATTTTTAATTTTTTATATATGAAGAGGTTAGCCTGTAGAACTGAAGGCTGAAGCGCTGAAGTTGGTTGACATTAAATATATATTGAAATCATGGTCATGAAAACTGACTTTTCATGGTCTTGAGTCTTGAGTCTTGAATCAATCTCCACTGCATTTAAAAAAAAACAGTCTTTTCATGCCCATCACTACTAGCTACCTACCATGGACCAGCCTCACTCACTTTGTGAATCTGGCCATGTTTGACAGAGAAATGTCTAGGTGTTGACTTGGTGTTAACTTTGAAATCATTGGTTCATCCAGTTGCCTTGATCAGGGGTTCCTAACGTCAACATACTTCCAACTTTGCCAGTTACCTTTGCAAACTAATAATAAACCACATTGGCAGAAAGAAAACAACGTATGCAATTTGCTGAATTAGGACACATTTCCAAATGTAATTTCTTGATGTTTGTAGGCCTTGTTAGTAGCGTTTACCACTGCCACTTTCATTTTCAAAACTAATGTCATCAGCACTGGTCACTGATTGGCCTACCATCCTGTGACTGATTGTGACGGATTAACCATTATATATTATATATTACATGAACCAGTTCCAGACTATCTCAGTGAAATGTAAATAAACAGAGAGGCAAGGCGCTACTAGGCTGTGATGTTGGTGTGTAAATCCTTTTGGTTTGTACATACTGACCTCTGAGGCCAGAGCCAGCTTGTCACTCCTGCTGTCTGAGAACATAGGTCCAGTGGAGTATGTCTGATCCTTCATAATTTGCGCTTTTTAATGGGCAGAGCTGTCTCCTGGAGCAACTGTTTCCCCTTAATGCTTTTACCCTTACATCTGTGACGTGAACAGTCACACGTGACATGCTGGGAATGGTGGCTTTCTATGACAATTTGGTTCCCCTGAGCTTTCAGCCCCTTTTCTTTGGGGCAGACTGCACATCTTGCTCTGTCTTCCTACAGCATTGTGCTACTTGTGTAAAAAAAATCAGTTGCTCAAACTCAATCAGAAAGCCAACAAATTATGTTTTTTGAAAATTAAAGTCTGGATGAATTGAATGAATTCTTGATTCCCAGTCCTCAGCTTCTATAATTCTAGTATTTGATACACAGTGTCAAAATGTGGTTGGTTTGATTACATGACCGATGTGACACAAAACAAATAAGGTCAATAAAATCGATATTACAGGACAGGCAACATGAAATAAGTGTTTGCTAATGTGAACCAAGGTTTCAACTTCATTCCTAAAGTGTTTATTAAATTCATGATTTTAACATCTACCAAACCCACTATCAATATTGTTTCAAAATGAGGTCACTCTCAGTCCAGAAGACCCTAATAATCCGCACACCAATCGAAAGCCTATCCATTCACACCTATTCATTCTAAAGTCACCTATTTTAATATATAGCACATTTGACCCTGCGACTGAAAGCATGCAATCCTATCAGTGGCGCCCTGAAAGAACAGCAGTGATTGGACAGAGTTGGTAGCGCATAGCGCGGTGTAATTCTACAATACAGAGGTGCAGTCATCTTGGCGAAAGTGTGTTTACTGCCGAGGACTGTTTAGGGCTGTGCTTCACCGCATGGACGATGGACTATGTACTGAATTTGATTTACTCAAGGACAATTCTTCTCACGTTTTGGCATCTTTCCTTTGCGCCCCTAACGAGAGTGTTAACTGTTTAAACCATACGCTATATCTGAAATCTGATAAATTAATCACCGTGAGCGTTTTGCTTGCATTATTACGTTAACATTGCATTTCAAGTATCAACGACTACTACATGCGTGGGCCTATCCAGTTTATTAAACGAATGTACACAACACACTTGGGGGAGGTGGGCGGCAATTCTAAATAGAAAAAAGCAAAATAACCAAACCTTCACACAAACTGAAGCGTAGATATAGGCTACACTAAGGACACCCTTACACAGACACGCATGTAAATATATTGGTCATAAATGATGTGGTTAGCAAATTTCCAATATCTGCAAGGCAAGGGGATGGGCTTCCTTGGAGTTAGCGTGTGTCCTCAGTCAAGTAACCCGAAGTAGGTTATTTGCGCCTCGTTTAGGCTACTTTCCTGTACTGAGTGAAACAACTATGTGGCTACTGATACGACCCTAGTGAAACTGACACATGCACACAAACTCGCACGCACCTCTCTCCTCAGCTGAGCGCACAATCCAGCGCGCAAGCTTGCAAATGAACCGCAAAAAAACATTGCTCATGACGTAGCCTATCCTCTCCGCCTTTCAGAGAACAGCAACGGACAAATTTTAAATGACAGACAGAATCCCACTTTGACAGGCAAATTAGAGTGATAAATGTCAAGGCCAATATTTTAAATACACACTTACAGTCTTCTCCCTCCGCTGTCCGCGGCGGCCATTTTTTCAATCACTAATTATATAAATAATATTGAATTCACACAGTGTGCCCCGCCCACCAATACTGTGTGTTTTGGTGCTTTACGGGATCTGCATGCTACTCCCGCGAGAAATGTGAAATAGAAAACTAAGAGCAAAGACTTGGCTTCAGAGTTGTCTCAGATATCTTGCTGGATGAGCCTGTCAGCTTGCCATCAAAGAGCCATCAGTAAAATTGTGTTCACACAGCCTGTATTAATTGGCCCTTTACATTCCTAGGTCATCAAACTAATATGTCTTAAAGTCAGTCTAACACACTAAAATTCAGAAAAAAATCCACCATTACCCAAAGAAATTAGTAAAATTCTTCATGACAAAGGCCTTGCAAGTGGTGCATTATTGCACACACCAGGGGGCAGTAAATCCTTGATGGCCTCTGTTCACCTCAAAGGGCTTAATATTAGTGCAACTCATGCAAACTAATTGGGAAATAAGATAAAAGCATATAACACATATTGCTCTCTTTAGTTCTGATTCACATTTTACTGAAAATCAGTCAGGGTTACTGTTATTAGTTAAACTTGCTGATGAATATGGTAACTGTCATGGGTCCAGCATGGTCCTTGACATACAATGCAGTCTACTTGTCTTATGTGTTCCATTCATATAAATTAGCAGAATTGTTGTGATTTTGAAGTCTATCTTTGGATGAACCATGTTGTTTTCCCCTCTTTTTTGTGATTGAACCAATAATTGAGGAATTTAAACTGTGGCTTGCATTTACACTTGTAACATAATTCATTTTACTTGTAAGAGTCCAGAACAAGTAATTGCAATTAGGATAGAGGCACAGTGAATTTAATGACTCCATATATGACATACTTGAATATTAGAACATTTCGACAGTGGCAACATTTTTTCGTAGATCTGGTCTATCCGTTTAATGATGCCTAATGAGGTCAATAACATTATGGAGGTAAAAACTTATAGAGGTAAAAACTGTTTGAGTGTAAGAAAACTGCTCTCTTGTGATTATAGCCAATTTTTGATCCATATGTCTTCCAGGATGCCTGAGTGCACAATTTGGGCTTGACCCCGCTGCTTTTCATTCTTCTATTTCTTACACAAGCCATGTTTATGGCAACTCTCTGTATGGAAAGGTCATTAGGAGTTTTAAGCCTATGTGGAAGCAATCTGTCCACACACAATACAAATGTACAAGCCTGTCAATTGAAGCAACTGTGATTAATTTGCAATGTGTTATATGTGTTGTTATATCTAAGTGTATTTTCATCAACATAACATTCTTTCGTTCAATGTTGCGCATATGTATGTCACACACACACACACACACACACACACATACACAGGCAGTACAGAGCAGGTCATTTGGTCAGTGATCAGTGAGTGACGCACTCGGAGCCGACCTCACCTCCCGTACCCCCTTTAGCTGCTTCCTGGTGTCTGGAGACACACAGAGCCTTATCCCTGTTCCGCACATGAGTGCTGAGCTGCTAAAGGGATCACCTCAAAGGCTGTCCGGCTGGAGGAACCTGAAGATTTATGACAGGAAGAGATGACTGCAGGTGCATCCGGGTGTGTGTGTGTGTGTGTGTGTGTGTGTGTGTTGAGAGGAGTTCTTTGACTGAATATAGGCAGAAAGGGGCATGGTGTGGGGGACAGGTTCAACTGAAGAGAGAGAGAACAGAAGAAGAAAGTAATTTAAGACCTTTCTGACATAAAAGGGAAGCACAGGTTATACTTGATACAACAGATATATAGATAGATAGATATAGCAGATAGATAGATAGATAGATAGACAGACAGATAGATACTTTACTGATCCTAAGGGAAATTTAGACATCCAATATAGCCTCTTATGAATTATACCTATATCTGCACTTTATATCATAATCTGCTCAGACTTCAAACTATATGGTCCTGTCTCACAATTGCTGATGCAGTTGATAAATGACTTCTAAGTTTCACATTATTTACAAAATTAGTACAAAGCCTTGGTTCTCAAAATGCAGGGGGAGCCTACTAGTGGGGAATTGAGACATGACATTTGAAATTTTCCTTCTGCCAATCTTTGTCAATGTCTGTCTTTGCTGACAATAACAATCATACACTCAAACTACATCCAAAGGACTGGGAGAAAAAATGCAACATGGAACCTACTATGCAAAAATAATGACAGGAAGAGTTTATACACCAACAAGTGTTTGGCAAACCAGATAAAGCTTCACTACACTAAAGCTAACCAAAGACAAAATGTAGCAAGCTAAATTACAAAAAAAATGACTACTTAGTTTACTTTAGTAATTAATTTACAACCTGTGAAGCTACTTTATAATTTACATAGAAGGTCTATAATTTAATAAAAGGATCCAGCCTCATGCCAAGATGCTACTGGTGACCTGACTAGACATAATAGTAACTTGTACTTTTATAGATTGAAGGTTTTAAAACAATATCCTTGGTTGTTGTTTTCACACTTGCTCCCCAGGAGAATAGCATGTGCATGTGTGCTGTGCTTTATTGGGTCTTTTAAAATAAGCCTGATTCCTCTAGGCCTACGAGTGCTTTATAATATGATTTTACCACACTTAGCCCACTATAATGTGCACACATGAATAATAGAAGACAGGCAATTGATTTTTGTATGCACCTTCCAAACACTGTGGAATATTTTTAACTACACCATCCCTTATTTAACAAACTCATTGGATTTGCTGGATTATTGCAAAGACTCATCTTTCATTCATGGCCTAGATGAGAATTTTGTGCTGTGAGCTGCTTTCTTTGGCTGTGCGCTGTCTGTCCACCTTATATCAAATCTGATGTTCTGGAAATGTAGTCTATGGGAAAGCTATCACACTACATGGTCAAAAAATAGCTAAGCAAATGGAAAGCTATTAGATTCAGAAAAAAGCAGAGCTACAGCCATGCTTCTGAAAAATGTAGTCAAGATAGTAGCTTCGCAACTTGTGAAGCTCCTCTCCAGCACAATAACCAGTTGAACTGAGTTGTACATTGCAAATACGGCTACTGAATTTGGGTCAAAACAGGGAACGGAGCATCAGATTAAATTCCCCCTGCCAATTTTTGCTGCAAATGCATTTAAGCACACAATAAACAAAATACACGCTCATTACCTGCTCTGTTGGTGAGTGACAATCAAATCTTTTCCCCCAGACAACCCAACGTGCATTGACAATATTCATGTGGCACAAGACGGGCCAAGTGAGCCTTGTTGACATGTTGACATTGTGTGTCATGCATTTCATGTGAACACCTGAACTAAAGATCTCTAAGCCTGTCCACTTACAGCAACCAGCTGCAGATTTTCTGTTTAATAGTTATGATTGTACTTTGCTTGACATTGTGATGGTGTCATTTCCTAAAATGTAATGCACCGTAATCTACGTTTTCACACTCAATGAAAATGAATTGACAGGACTATATTTTAAAAGCCTTGAGAAAGGCCACGGGCCGAAATATAGTTTTCGTTTATGAATAATCATGTCATTGGGCAAACAGTGTGCAATCTCCCTCTTTATTCAGTTATCACTCCCTGATGAGAACCTGATGAGAACATGAACGATAAAGATGAGGAAGAATGTTTACAGCTGTTCTAATGAGCTGACTTCAAATGAAACTGATCTTTAGCACAACTATAATACAATATTTAGGGTTCAGTTTAGTTTTAGCAATTTTACAGGTAACTATTGTTACCTCTTGGCAGCCTATGCTATAGCCATGGAGGGCCCTTACGGATCCTGAGTAGGCCCACAACATACAGTATGTGTTGCACCAGCCAGTAGTTTGTTGTATCATGTACCCTGTTACATTCATTAAGCTTTTGCTGACTGGCTGCTTATAGCACACCATGTTGTATTGCAAGGGAGAGTCTTCAGGATCATACTAGCAAAGTCAGACTGTCCCTTCTGCAGTGTGCTTCTGCTTGTTGCTGCCATCATGTTGGATGTCTAACAGTTGGGGGGGGGGGTTAACTTATGATATAGTGTGAGTGTGTGTGTGTGTGAGATTGAAATTGGTCTGTGTTTCAGAGGTTGCTGTCATTTTCTTACCTTGCTGTTGGGATCATTCCTTTACAAATTGAATCCTGTAAAACTCTGCAATGAATTAGCAATAATTACCAATAATTATTATGACTTTGACTGTTCCATTGATCTTTGATGAACTCCTGTACATCTGCTTGTTTTACTTTTTGTAACACCAAAATGGTCTATTACCTGCCAGATTAGCATGACCTGGTGCAATGCATTCTTCCTTGTTTTATACAGGGCTAATATTTTTTATTGTGCACTGTTCCTATTAAAAATAACTAACTAAACTAAACTAAATGATTATGATACTGAGTTAGGAAAAATAATTTGACTGAATTAATTAGCATTTTAACTAAAAACTAGCTGGAGGTAAAATCACAAAAAATATGGTTAAATTGTCGAAATTTACACTGGTTTATTTTCTACATGGATTCTCCCTTTTCAGTTGGAACCCTGCTGTGTTTTTCTTTAGCATAATGCTTTTACTTTACTATTAGGCCCTTCCTGTAATGTTACCATACTTCTACTTTTACAGATTTACTCTTTTCAGCTGAAATAAACAGCTAGTTTTAGTCCACTTTTCTTCCTTCATAACTCATGTCGATTTTTCCCTCTGCTTCATCCATGCATTTTGAGATGCTATATTTTACAGAACAACGTCAAATTTTTCACAGTACTTAACTTCCTGACCTTTCAACCTGGTCATTAAGAAGGCTGGAGCATGACATTTACCTCTCATGAAAACCTTTTAAATTTACCACGTAGACCTTTTGTCCAATTGATCTTTTTCCCATATCTGATTATCCAGGAAACAACTTTTTCATTGAAAATAGAGACATTCTTTTACAATTATTCAGAATCCAAATGAGTGAAAAACGGAGTCTTTATTGTTACAAAGTAACATCTGGCAACACATTTCAACACATACAATTAATCCTTACATGCATACAATAATTTTAAATCAGTATAATACTCATGGCAATGCTAAACCACTGGAAGTAAAGTCTTGGACAAGCAGGGTACAATTAATACAGCTACAACCACAACAAACAAATGAAAGTAATTTATGGTCATCAGATTGCATCTTCAAAGTCAATTCCAACAATATGGTAGCATCTGGATGTCTGGATCATAGGAGACAGAGATTTATAATTTACCAAACTGATAAAACATATACAATCTAGTTGAGTGCAGGTATGATGTAGAATCTGTCGAGATGTTTGACAACAGTCAAGTAAAAACATTCAAAAAATCTGTTATTGGATTTCTATTTTGTTCTTGAATTTCTGCTTTGTTTAAATCATGCAAATATACTGGTAATGATATACTTCTACACCTTTTAGGAATTCTTTCTAAAAACAAATTCAAATAAATGGTCACGTTCTGACAATAGCCAAAGACAGTGATTTTCTGCAAGTGTAAGGGCATGTTTGTAAAAGTATAGTAGCATAGGCCCACTGCACAAATTAAATTACCATTCTACATCCATCACCTTGCAGACCCTTGCCAGCACTGCACAGTAAAAGTTGCCAATGATTACTGCAAACAGCTGCCCTGTAGGAGCAATGGCCATTTTGGTCATGTACAATTTAAAGACCAGAGTTTTCAACAGGGTTTATGAGAGGGTGTCCATTGTTTCTACAGCAAAATAGACCTGAATTGGCATTGATGGAAAAAAAAATCAATAGATACAAAATAGATTGAAACATCATGCATGTGTCAGATATGGCTGAAATATTTTTTTGGCTCATATTTAGATGGTGGTGCAAATTAGACTATATGGTGGTTCACCCTAGTAGGCAATAAATGGGAAACCCTGTAAAAGACATAAACGTAACTGTAAGAACCACAATACTATGACATTAAAGTAACTGATAATTAAAGATGTAAATAGTAACCAACCTAATTAAGGATAGACCTGTGTCACACAAGCATATCAAGTATTTGTCAGAATATATTAATATAGAAGAGGATGTTCTTCTATAAATCTGAATATTTTATTTTTAACATAGGTTAGTATGGATTCTGAATTGATTAAGGACAAGTCAAGTAGTTAGAACAAGACTGTAGAACAAGAGTAAAAGATAAGCCTATAATAACGTTAGATGCTCTAATGTTCAACAATATGTTAAAAGTTTTGATAAGCTTATTGTTGAAGTCTATTAGACTGGAGGTCTGGTGTGTGTAAATGAAAGCCCAAAAGTAGGTCAAAGGGGATATGATGACCAAAGCATTCTGCTCCTGTACTGATTGAATTGCTGCAGATCAAGTGACATCCCAAAATCTGTTTGACAGGTTAAAAACTTACCTTCATAACCTGGCCCTTATTTAACTCCCCAAACTCTGTAATAGCTGTCACAAACTGTTATAAATTACATAAAAGATAAAAAGGGTTTTGATAGCATGTGTCTACTCTCTGATGAAATTACTATATCACTCTATTTTATAATACTCTATGCATTCATAAATCTAATAGTGAATATTTCATTAGCATATTAAAATCACACTTGAATTCATTAGTACTTACCGACCTAGAGCTGTTTATTTCTGAATCAATGCAATTACTTCCCAGTACCTAGAACAAAAATTGATTGAATGAATGGAAGAAATATTTAATATGTTTTATAATAGTCTTTGGATCATAAGTGAATTCATTAAACCATAAAATTGTGTGAAGAAAACAAGGTACCATACAAAAGCTGTCCTTCTTGTCCTCACACAAATAGCATGGTCTTATTTTTATGATATACAATGGCTGAGACATAGAGCCTTTTTAATGAATCAATTTAATGTAATTATTTTTTGTGTCAGAACATACCAGGTGTCCGGTGCCCCGTGAAGGGCAGTTTAAATAGTTGACAGTCGGGTGCAAATCCGAGTTCTGCTAGTAGTGAACTTTTACCAACCATGAATAGTTCAGAACTAGCGGAATTCCAGACATACACCCGCAGAAAGGTCGGATGGGAGGTCGGGTTGGGAGGCAGAGTTCTTTTGGAAACCCTTTACATCAACATTCATTTACATCAACATGGGGGAAAAAAGCCTGATTCATAGACGTGTACTACCATTACTTGGAAGATATTTCCTCTCACAACAACGTCACTGACACTATCACTGACATCATTACATACTTTTTTGATACATTTGACATTTTTATGTTAATGAATTATGACTGAAACTTAGACTACTATTAAACCTTCATGCTGAATAAATTATGTTCTTTACACCCTTTACACAGAACAACTCCAAACTAAATGATCATATCTACGGTGAAATAGGGCATGCAGCACAATAGTTCAGTAGCAAAAGATCGTGGAGACTGCCATGCTCTCCTTAATTTGTTAGACTAAGACCTCAACACAACCCCCAAACAATAACACCACATATTACTAAAATCAGTAACATCAATAATGGTAAAAAGTACAGACTGTTCTCACTGGCTGCCAGGATTCCATCTTGTAGGATGCTGTGGTGCCATCGTCTCTTGCCAGGAGTTTCCTTTTGCACGGCATAATGGAAATGGTGGGAAGGACAACTACGAAAATCATCACAGTGCCCTACACTGGAAGATTACAATTGACCCAATCAAGGTTTTTGGATAAACCCTGCTTTCCCTAAAATGAACTATCAATCTGCCAGGATTAAGATGAGGCCAACCACATCCTTGTCAGTCTCAATTAGACTCTTGTGGGTCAGGCATTTCGGAACCCCGGTTGTCCAAATAAGCTGCTTTGGTCAATTAACTTCTGGAAACGTTTAGGAAGTCTGCTTGTAGGTAACCCACATATCTGAAGAACACAACACCAAAGATCATGGCATTACAAAACTGGACCACAGGTACTGTGGTACACTGTATATGTACACAATGTTCAGTCAGTGTCTTTCATAATTATTTGCACCACATTAATGTATTGAGAAATTGGTGTACACAACCTGAGCTTTGAACACTAAGATGCAAAATAAATCTGATGTGTTCAGCCAAGTTGGAGTTTAACATTACAGTCATGTTATTATAGTCATGTTATTATAGTCATCACCAACTGGTTCCTCTTCCAGACGGTCATCATGCTCTGCCATACATAATGTTTTTCACTGATAATGCTACATGTTTCTCCAAACCACGGGCAATTCAATGGGGTAGCCTTTTGGGACTTGTGTCACGTGCAAGGCCTTCAAAGACCAGCTTACAAAATAAGCACAACACACTGTGTTCAACATTATCATCAATATTGCCTGAATATTGCATGTACAGGCCAGATCATGCACAGGATTCACTCCATATAGAGATGTAGCCCAGGAGCCATCTACTGAAGACCACTCCTTGACCTCTCCTTGTGGACAGCCTGCGATCTTCACATGGACGCAGACATACAAGGGGTCACAAAAACCCTAGTAAATCCAATTTCCCATGGTAATGGATGTCATGGAAATGCGTTAAGTGACTTAGAGACTGAGAAGAAATACATTTCTTGGCTTACCTGTTCTTACCTTCTCAGCTTAAATCTGCTTACTGTTGTGACCATATGCATATATAAAAGCAGCAACACACATATCAGACAGCTGTAGGCTACTCTAGTAACAGTCTACAGAGAGGGGTCTCGGGGTAGCTGGACTATTAAAAACATATTGACTGAAGTCACCGAAAAACCAACCCCTATCAAACCAACAGCATGGCGGAGAAGTGGGAAGACGCAGTTTTTGCTGCGAGGAGACGCGGAGATGACTCCACAAGGGATTCAATGTTCACATACACAAATTCAAATAACACTAGAGGTAAGTGGCACACAATTTATACCCTTAAGGGATGTCATTAGATAGGCCTCTTTAGAAATGTATGTGCCAGAGCGCACTGTTTCAACACTGTAAGTCTGCAATGTCAACAATGTGAAATTTGGCGATCTAATGCAGTGGTGTTCAAGCCATTTCCTGCCTCTGTTTCTGTAGATCCATTTGAGGGACCCAACTACCACATTGCCCCACGATGGGTGTACAATGTCTCCACATGCTGGATGATCTTTGTGGTCATTGCCTCTGTATTCACCAACGGCCTGGTGCTGGTGGCCACAGCAAAGTTCAAGAAGCTCCGTCACCCTCTCAACTGGATTTTGGTCAATCTGGCAATTGCTGATCTTGGGGAAACAGTCCTCGCCAGCACCATTAGTGTGATTAACCAGATCTTTGGCTACTTTATCCTGGGACACCCAATGTGCGTTTTTGAGGGCTACACCGTGTCTACCTGCGGTAAGGAACAGTGTTTGTAATTTCAACCATATGCAATGCAGTAAAACAGTACAGTACAGCTGATCATTGTTATTTACTATTTCAATGTGGCAAAATACCACATATACTGCTATACTTTATGTTCAGTACAGAAACTGATAAACACTGCTCCAGACATTTTTTTTCTGTATTCTTTATACTGCATGTTTCTGTCTGAATGACTACTGATTCCTTTAACAGGTATTGCTGCTCTGTGGTCACTGACTGTGATCTCTTGGGAGAGATGGGTGGTTGTATGCAAACCCTTTGGAAATGTCAAGTTTGATGCAAAATGGGCCACTGGAGGAATTGTCTTCTCATGGGTGTGGGCTGCAGTCTGGTGCGCACCTCCCATCTTTGGCTGGAGCAGGCAAGTTTGCATTTGTGTTATGTTTAAAGGGAATTTTCTTTAAACAAGAAGTATCTCACTACCCTGAATATTTAATGTAACAAATGTGTGTATGGAACAACAATTTTCTTAGGTATTGGCCTCATGGCCTGAAGACTTCCTGCGGACCTGATGTCTTCAGCGGAAGCGACGACCCTGGAGTCAAGTCCTACATGGTTGTCCTGATGGTTACCTGCTGCTTTCTTCCTTTGGGAATCATCATCCTCTGCTACATTGCTGTCTGGCTGGCCATCCGCGCTGTATGTTCAGCTACTTTCTGTCAGGGACTGATATGGTCCAACCTATTAAACAAAGAGCGGTGGTGAGAATAAAAGTGTTAAATGTGATCTTATTTTCTCACTCTCAGGTAGCCCAGCAGCAGAAGGACTCTGAGTCAACACAGAAGGCCGAGAAGGAAGTGTCCAGGATGGTGGTTGTCATGATCCTTGCCTACTGCGTCTGCTGGGGACCATACACAGTCTTTGCATGCTTCGCGGCAGCTAACCCAGGGTATGCATTCCATCCTCTGGCTGCTGCCATGCCTGCCTACTTTGCCAAGAGCGCCACCATCTACAACCCAGTTATCTATGTCTTCATGAACCGACAGGTGAGCTATATTCATTCTTAAAACCTTGAGGTGCACATTTCAACAAAACGACCTCATGCATATTTCAAAAATACACAAAAGTAACATAAGACCCTTGTCTTTCAGTTCCGTGTATGCATCATGCAGCTCTTTGGTAAGAAGGTTGATGATGGATCTGAAGTCTCCACATCCAAAACAGAAGTCTCTTCTGTGGCACCAGCATAAATTCTCCAACACATGTCAACACATGGAACAAATTCATGAGAACTGGAAAAAGGGAATCATATGGGACTTTTTGTACAGTATGTATTGTATATCTTAAATGTTTTTGTTTATTCTAATGAAATGCTTTCCATTAAGAAGAATGGCTAATGGTCACTGTATGTAAATGCATCATCCACTCAAAAGTACAGTCAATCAAGTGGAATAGCCTTTTGAGACGCCAGTCTATGTGTGGCCTACTAAAGCCACCAGTGAAAATAAGCACAAAGGACGTAAGTGTTTATTACTGTCATCAAATATGTGCAGAAAATGTGCAAAATGTATCATAACTGTATTGGTGTCATGAATAGGCAATCAGTTATGTGAGTTTATGCTCTTGGGAGTTGAGGGCCAAGAAGGCTTTACAGCTCTTAAAAGAAAATGTTTAACATTCACTGAACAGCTTGCTTACAACTTTTTTTGTTGTAAAGGGTTTTGTGAGTCGCTGTGCATTTACGTTTAGATGAATGATAATTTTTAAATAGCCATTTTGCAAGACATAAAAATCCACAAAAAAATGTTATGTAGATAAGAATTTCTACAGTAACTGAATCTGTATTTTTGATGAAAGTAAAATCATGCAGCAAATTAAAACAGCCCCCTGTCTTGTTTTTCTGTCACCTAATATACCTATAAACAGGTAATGCTCAAGTCTTGTCTTAGAATCAGATCTTATTATTCTTTTAAACTCAGCATCAAGTAATTGCAGATGAGGCCTCTAAGACCTAACAGACAAGCATAAGTACATATGACAAACTAATACTTCAAACTCTTGGAGTATTTGAAATGAATGAGAAGCTAAATACCATACTGTGCTGGAAACCTTATGAGGTGTAACATCTGAATGGTCTTACTGCTGTCTGCATAATCTCAACATTTGTTAGTCTACAATGACCAGGTTAATCTTCCCCTCACATTTCAGGTCAATACTTTAAACTAAAAAAGTGTGGGGAAAAAAGAGCAATGTAGAAACTCCATGATGAAGAGAGCCATTATTTTACATCTTGTAGGTTAGTACAGTAAATCTAGCAGGTTAAATCTGGTAGATCAGAGGTCATTTATTCAACTGATAATTTCAGATTATCTGGTGACACAGCACGTGCAAAGGAAGGGCTTTTTGAGAGTCCTTAGAGACTTAAAGATTAGGTAGGTCTAATATGAGGTCCCATTGCTGTGACCTTAATAAAGCCACTTAAAGATGGTGACGTCACATATAATATATAAGCTGCATGATGCACCAGGAGTCAGTAGGCAACTCCAGTAAGAGTCGACAGAGAACCCAGCATAGACCAGTTGGACTATCAGGAGCAGAACAAATAGATTGAAGCCACTCAAGACAAGCCAGGATAGAGTAAACCTGAATCAACCCAGCAGCATGGCAGAGCAGTGGGGCGACGTAATTTTTGCTGCCCGACGAAGAGGAGATGACACCACAAGGGATTCAATGTTCACATACACAAATTCAAATAACACTAAAGGTGAGTGGCACACAATTTATACCCTAAGGGATGTCACTAGATAGGCCTTTTTAGCAATGTCCGTGCCAGAGCACACTGTTTTAAAACTTTAAGTCTGACAGTGGACAAAAAAGACAAGAATGTGAAATTTTGTGACCTAACGTGGCGGTGTTCAAGCCATTTACTGCCTCTGTTTCTGTAGATCCATTTGAGGGACCCAACTACCACATTGCCCCACGATGGGTGTACAACGTCTCCACATGCTGGATGATCTTTGTGGTCATTGCCTCTGTATTCACCAACGGCCTGGTGCTGGTGGCCACAGCAAAGTTCAAGAAGCTCCGTCACCCTCTCAACTGGATTTTGGTCAATCTGGCAATTGCTGATCTTGGGGAAACAGTCCTCGCCAGCACCATCAGTGTGATTAACCAGATCTTTGGCTACTTTATCCTGGGACACCCAATGTGTGTTTTTGAGGGCTACACTGTGTCTACCTGTGGTAAGAGACAGAGTTTGTAATTTCGATTATATCCAATACAAGTTACACTTGGTCACTGCTATTTACTGTTTTAATGTGGAAATTACGACACATATTGCCATATGACATGTTTAGTACAGAAGCTGATAAAGTTCATCCATTTATTTTTACTATGCTTACATGCTGTGAATAGTCTGAATGATTACAAATTCCTTTAACAGGTATTGCTGCTCTGTGGTCACTGACTGTGATCTCTTGGGAGAGATGGGTGGTTGTATGCAAACCCTTTGGAAATGTCAAGTTTGATGCAAAATGGGCCACTGGAGGAATTGTCTTCTCATGGGTGTGGGCTGCAGTCTGGTGCGCACCTCCCATCTTTGGCTGGAGCAGGTAAGTCTGCAATTTTCCTTAAACAAAACGTATCTCACTACCCTGAATATTTAATGTAACAAATGCGTATATGGAACAACAATTCTCTTAGGTATTGGCCTCATGGCCTGAAGACTTCCTGTGGACCTGATGTCTTCAGCGGAAGCGACGACCCTGGAGTCAAGTCCTACATGATTGTCCTGATGGTCACCTGCTGCCTTCTTCCTTTGGGAATCATCATCCTCTGCTACATTGCTGTCTGGCTGGCCATCCGTGCTGTATGTTCAGCTGCTTTCTGTCTGGGACTGATATGGACCAACCTATTAAACAAAGAGCGGCTGTGAGAATAAAAGTGTTACATGTGATCTTATTTTCTCACTCTCAGGTAGCCCAGCAACAGAAGGATTCTGAGTCAACACAGAAGGCCGAGAAGGAAGTGTCCAGGATGGTGGTTGTCATGATCCTTGCCTACTGCGTCTGCTGGGGACCATACACAGTCTTTGCCTGCTTCGCAGCAGCTAACCCAGGATATGCATTCCATCCTCTGGCTGCTGCCATGCCTGCCTACTTTGCCAAGAGCGCCACCATCTACAATCCAGTTATCTATGTCTTCATGAACCGACAGGTGAGCTATATTCACTCTTAAAACCTTGAGGTGCACACTTCAACAAAACGACCTCATGCATAATTTCAAAAGTACACAAAAGTAACACAAGACCCTTGCCTTTCAGTTCCGTGTATGCATCATGCAGCTCTTTGGTAAGAAGGTTGATGATGGATCTGAAGTCTCCACATCCAAAACAGAAGTCTCTTCTGTGGCGCCAGCATAAATTCTCCAACACATGCCTTGCCATGGAAAAAATGTATCACAACTTGGAAAACCAAATTAAACGGGACTTTTTTACAGTATGTATTGTACAGTATATCTAACACATTTCTAACTTCCATTAAGACTAATGGATAATGTCAAATGAATATGCACCACCCTTTTACAACTATGGTCAATTCAGTGGAATAGTCTTCTGAGACGTCAGTCATCTGTATGGCCAACCAAAGCTAGAAGGATGTAAGTATGTATTACTGCCATCAAATATGTGCAGAAAATGTGCATAACACGTTATTACTGTATTGGTGTCATGAACAGGCAACCAGTAATGGGAGTTCCTTCCCCTGGGAGATAAGGACCAAGAGGGCCTCATAGCTCTTAAAAGAAAATGTTTGTTTAACATTCATTGAACAGCTTGTGTACAGCTTCCGTACAACCTTTTTGTTGTGAGAGGTTTTGTAAGTTGCTGTGCATTTGCAGCTTTTAGAGGAATGATAAGATATTTTTAAATAGTCATCTTGCAAGAAATAAAAACCGCAAAAAACATGTATGTAGATGAGAATTTCTACACTAAATGATTCTGTATTTTCCTTTTGATGGAATTAAAATTATGCAGCAAATTAAAAAAACTACCTGTCCTGTTTTTCTGTCATCTAGTATATCTAAACAGTGACAAGCCTCAGGCCTTATCAGAATCAGATCTAACCATTGTTTCAGACTGAACACAAGTGATTGCAAACAAGGCCTTTGAGCCCTATTTTACAAACATAGTAATTGACACAGTAATAGTCCAAACTCTAAAATTGTTCATACTGAAGGGAGGAAACTGCATGTATTGGAAATGGTGAAACATTTTAATGTTTTATTGCTGCCTGACTGCAACGTTTCTGAGCCTAACAAAGAGGCCAGCTGAATTGTGCCTTAATATGTCCTGTCAATACTCTAAACCTATAAGGTCTGCAGAAAATTTTGTGAGAGCAATGTGCAGCTTTCTTGATGATGAGAACCTTCCTTTTTGTATTTCTACAAATTAAAAGATGAGAACCTACCAAAAAAATTGGCACAAGCAGCAGTAGGTTAGTACTGGAAATCCTCTCGCAGGCTAAATCAGGTAGATCGGATGTCATGAAATCCCAGCGATGTTACTCAAGATTATCTGGATGCATAGCATGTGCGATGGAAAGGCTTTTGTTGAGGCCTTAGAGACTTAGAGATTACATATGCCTGACAGTAGGCCATGCTCCTCTGATGCGCCCAAAGCTACTTAATGGTCGTGACGTCACACAAAAAATAAAAGCCGCATGTTGCATTTCAGACATCAGTAGACAACTTGAGCAACAAAGTTTGCGGAGATCAGTCTATAACAGCGGCTTGCTGGTCTATCAGAAACAGCGCGAAACTAAATTCAGATCACAAGAGACAGGAAGAGAAAAACACTCCGTCTCAACTCAACAGCATGGCGGAGCAGTGGAGTGATGCAGTCTTTGCTGCCAGGAGAAGGGGAGATGAGACCACAAGGGAGTCAATGTTCACATACACAAATTCAAATAACACTAGAGGTAAGAGCTACAGTCTTTATACCATAAGGAATGTCTTTAGATATGCTTTGTCTGCAACATCTTTGCTAGGGCCGACAGTGAGAAAAAGGATTCTGAAATTTTGTGTTCCAGGGCGGTAGAGTGTTCTAATTTGCCTCTGTTTCTGTAGATCCATTTGAGGGACCCAACTACCACATTGCCCCACGATGGGTGTACAACATCTCCACATGCTGGATGATCTTTGTGGTCATTGCCTCTGTATTCACCAACGGCCTGGTGCTGGTGGCCACAGCAAAGTTCAAGAAGCTCCGTCACCCTCTCAACTGGATTTTGGTCAATCTGGCAGTTGCTGATCTTGGGGAAACGGTCATCGCCAGCACCATAAGTGTGATTAACCAGATCTTTGGCTATTTTATTCTGGGACACCCTATGTGCGTTCTCGAGGGCTACACTGTGTCTACCTGTGGTAAGGGACAGTTTTTGTAATTTCAATCATATGCAATGCAGTACAACAGTAGAGCTGATCATTGTTATTTACTATTTCAATGTGGCAAAATACCACATATATTGCTATACTTCATGTTCAGTACAGAAACTGATAAATACTGGTCCAGAGATATTTTTTTCAATATTCTTTATATTGCATGTTTCTGTCTGAATGACTACTGATTCCTTTAACAGGTATTGCTGCTCTGTGGTCACTGACTGTGATCTCTTGGGAGAGATGGGTGGTTGTATGCAAACCCTTTGGAAATGTCAAGTTTGATGCCAAATGGGCCATTGGAGGAATTGTCTTCTCATGGGTGTGGTCCGCAGTCTGGTGCGCACCTCCCGTCTTTGGCTGGAGCAGGTAAGTTTGAATTTGTGTTATCTTTAAAGGGAATTTTCTATAAACAAGAGGTATCTCACTACCCTGGATATTTAATGTAACAAATGCGTATATGGAACAACAATTCTCTTAGGTATTGGCCTCATGGCCTGAAGACTTCCTGCGGACCTGATGTCTTCAGCGGAAGCGAGGACCCTGGAGTCAAGTCCTACATGATTGTCCTGATGGTCACCTGCTGCTTTCTTCCTCTGGGAGTCATCATCCTCTGCTACATTGCTGTCTGGCTGGCCATCCGTGCTGTATGTTCAGCTGCTTTCTGTCAGGGACTGATATGGTCCAACCTTTTAAACAAAGAGCGGCTGTGAGAATAAAAGTGTTACATGTGATCTTATTCTCTCACTCACAGGTAGCCCAGCAACAGAAGGATTCTGAGTCAACACAGAAGGCCGAGAAGGAAGTGTCCAGGATGGTGGTTGTCATGATCCTTGCCTACTGCGTCTGCTGGGGACCATACACAGTCTTTGCCTGCTTCGCGGCAGCTAACCCAGGATATGCATTCCATCCTCTGGCTGCTGCTATGCCTGCCTACTTTGCCAAGAGCGCCACCATCTACAACCCAGTCATCTATGTCTTCATGAACCGACAGGTGAGCTATATTCACTCTTAAAACCTTGAGGTGCACACTTCAACAAAACGATAATTTCAAAAGTACACAAAAGTAACATAAGACCCTTGTCTTTCAGTTCCGTGTATGCATCATGCAGCTCTTTGGTAAGAAGGTTGATGATGGATCTGAAGTCTCCACATCCAAAACAGAAGTCTCTTCTGTGGCGCCAGCATAAGAGCTGCAACACACGCCATTGCTTTGAAAAAAACACATGCCATTGCTTTGAAAAAATCACAAGAACCTGGAAAAGAGAAACAACTGGGACCTTTTTGTACAGTGTGCTGTATAGCTAATACATTTTCGTTCATTACACTGACATGCATTCCATTCAGAAGAATGGATAATGGTCAGTGTGTGTAAATGTATCACCCCTCTATAAGTTACAATTCAATGGAACTGCTTCCCAAAACTTGAATCTTCTACAAGGCAAGCAACCAAATGAAGCACAGACACAAGTGTTTATAATCATCAATCAAGTGTATACAGGGAATGGACTCGGTACATCAAAGCTTTATAAGTGAAACCAAGATGCAGAGCAATCGGAATTCCTGTACCTCTGGGCTGAGAGGGCCTCAAAGTTCTTAAAAGAAAATGCTTGCTTAACAATTACTGAAAAGCTTTGTGATGGAAAAAGGCTTTTGTGAATTGCTCTGAACTTACAACTTTTAGAGGAACGATCTTATATAGCTTTTTAAATAGCCATCTTGCAAGAAAATAAAAATGCACAAAAAAACTTCTACATAGCTGTGAATTTCTACAGTATTTACATGGTTCTATATTTCTTTTGATGAAAATAAAACTATGCAGCAAATTAAAAACATTTGTCTTGTTTTCAGTGAGTGATCGCTGACAAAATTTGAAATAGCACATGTAACTTGTTAACCTGTTTTCAAGTGTAACAAATTTAAGTTTGTTGTCTCCATACACCATAACAATACTTAAACTTAATGACACAAGCCTAATGCAATCACTTCTAACAAGCATTACAAGGTGAAGCAATTTCCCCTAAAACGTGGCACAAGAGGATTTGTTAAGTCAAGGAAGATTAACCTTAAATCACAGAACTGGCTTTGCTTTTCCTTTACAAGTGTGTGTATGTGCGTGTGTGCCTGTGTGTGCTGTGTATGCGTGTGTGTGTGTTTGTGCGCATGTGTGTGTGTGTGTGTGTGTGTGTGTCTTTGGAGGGGTTACATTAGTGGCACAATTACACTTTGCAAAAATCCAGATTGGCCTAAATTTAATTTCCTTTGTCAGTCTGGGTGACGCATGCACAAGGTGGAGGTGCTATAAAATGGAGTCCATGGAGAGGTTTGGTCAAAGCTATTGACAGTCTCCCCCTCACCTACAAGGCAAACGGTGAGAGGAACGCAGGACAACCACAGACAGGTGAGGCAAATAGACATTTTGCTTACTGTAAGATTAAGGCAACACATTAGCATAATGAATATCAAATTAGCAAAATTGTGACAGGAATAGAGGTGGGAATTAATAGGATTTTATCAATATCAGTGCCATTATCAATTCTGCTTATCGGTCCAATTCGTTATCAGTTCTCTTACCAATTCCTTACTGTTTAGGATTCTACACAGCTTTTTAGTATCAGCACATAGCCCAGTAATACAGCCCATACCACTAAGGTGACAATAGCAGCTTATTAGAATGAGGAAAACCATGCAGAGATGTGTTACCCATTTCAATTTTGTGTCTGAAAGACCTCTTGACAATGGTCTTAAAATGTACCGGCATTGATAAGCGGAATTGACAATGTCAGAGGGATACGATACCAGTGAATTGAAGCTTTTGATTCTCGATTCCACTCGATTCCCACCCCTAGACAGGAACAGCTTAAACAACTAGTGTGTGACTCTGCCTCTCTCTCAGTAGTTTGTAAAGGCATCAAACTCTTCAGCATGGAAGACCATTGGGACACTGCCATTTTCGCAGCAAGGAGACGAGGCGAAGATACGACCAGGGAAACTGCCTTTGTATACACCAACAGCAACAACACTAAAGGCTTGGACCTATTTTATATACAACTATTTACCTATTTGACAACTGAATCTTCCATAAAAAACTGCAACAACATGCAACATAATTATACTATTAATAATATGTCCCAATAAGTAATATTTTCATATATAATATATCAGCTTTTTTGGTGTAAAGATGAGAAAGGGAAAAATTAGGAACATTTGAATTAAGATGAAAGCCTTGGACAGTTGGTGGTGAGTACCCACAATGGAGCTAATATAACTGTGATGCCATTTGTGACACTGTATGTTGTCATTTCTCCTTTATCAGATCCTTTTGAGGGACCCAATTACCATATTGCTCCACGATGGGTCTACAATGTTGCAACAATATGGATGATGTTTGTTGTCGTTGCCTCTGTATTCACCAACGGCCTGGTGCTTGTGGCCACAGCAAAGTTCAAGAAGCTCCGTCACCCTCTCAACTGGATTTTGGTCAATCTGGCAGTTGCTGATCTTGGGGAAACAGTCATCGCCAGCACCATTAGTGTGATTAACCAGATCTTTGGCTACTTTATTCTGGGACACCCCATGTGCGTTCTCGAGGGCTACACCGTGTCTACCTGCGGTAAGGAACAATGCATTTTTCATATGTTTTATATTTTCAAATGTTCAGTTTCATTTTGAGCATAAATTGAGGGGTGGTGGCGTAGTTGTTACGGAACCTGGCTAACATACTAGTAGGCTGGAAATTGTGGGTTTGAATCCCAGCTGCCACCACTGTGCCTTTGAGCAAGGCACTTAATCCTATGTTGCTCTAGGGGAGACTGGCCCTGAACAAATGTAAGTCGCTTTGGATAAAAATGTTGCCTAAATGTAAATTTTTATATAATATTTTCATTTTCCATTTGCTTCTTTTCTGATGACTACTCTCTGACTGTATACTGTAAGTGACTATACTGTATGGCTGCCTCATTCAACAGGTATTACTGCTCTGTGGTCCCTGACTGTCATCTCTTGGGAGAGATGGGTGGTTGTATGCAAACCCTTTGGAAATATCAAGTTTGATGCCAAATGGGCCATTGGAGGAATTGTCTTCTCATGGGTGTGGTCCGCAGTCTGGTGCGCACCTCCCATCTTTGGCTGGAGCAGGCAAGTTTGCATTTCTTTACAATGCAATTTGACGTGATTTGAATAAACATATAATACTGTAACTTGACTGTAATGTCAACATACACACTCATTTGCCTGTCCTTTACAGGTATTGGCCTCATGGCTTAAAGACTTCCTGCGGACCTGATGTCTTCAGTGGAAGTGAGGACCCCGGAGTGCAGTCCTACATGATTGTCCTGATGATCACATGCTGCATCCTTCCTCTGGCAATCATCATCCTCTGCTACATTGCTGTCTGGCTGGCCATCCGTGCCGTATGTTCAGTTGCTTTCTTTCTGAAACTGATATGGTACTTTAAACATGACATTTTAAAGAGGACAAGAAACACTGCTAATTTATATAATTAAATTCAGAATCTAGTGTGCTGAGGAGTATTTTGAGATCATTCAGTATTTTGATGACCACACAATAGACATATTTGCTACATCTTGCTACAGATCACCATTGACCATCTGGCTACATCACTGGGTTGGTTGGTTGAAAATTCTGCAGTTTAGTCAATGCAGAAGCATGGAAGGGGAAAGTCACAATCACAGACAATTTAATTAGCCTATGTTGGAAAAATGTCACCATCTACATATGAGAGATGATATAGTGTCAGAGAGTAGGATAAAAAGAAAATGGCTATGGAAAATTAACTTTCAAAAAGTTTACTGTTCTCTTCCTTGTTTGTAATGAATATGGAAAGTTGGGTCGTGTTAAACGAAACCTAAACTTAATTATACTGAAATCACGTTTATTACCTTGTCAGTCAACATAACGCCACATAAATGATCATTGGAGGTTCTTGTGCTAGGCTTGCAAACAAATCCACATGGGTTGGTGAGAATGTACAATGCAGTTGCAGATTTTTTTTATACTGGTGCCTCTAGGGGGAGCTTTGGAGAAAACTGCTTTAAAACAGTGCTTCTCAATTATTTTCTGTTACACCCCCCTAGGAAAAATAAAAGATTTTGCACTCCCCATTGTGACTATAAATAGTATAAATAGTATTATTTGTCTATAAAATTGTTATAAGTTTAACTCTGCACTGTAGTCACAGTGAAGCCAAGCACTACATACGCTTCGTCATATTTCATCGCCTTAGCTTTCGGGTGACTTTTGTTTGTCTCATTACCTCTGTCCCTCTCTGGCTTACTTTTCATATCTGTTAAATATTTTTATTTCCATGGTGTCTCTTAGGGGTTTGTTTACTGCACTTCATATCTCCTGCTCTTTGCTGTGTGCGAGCATGCTCAGTGCAAAAAACCACCATAGAACTAATACTACCTGTGCACGCTCTGACAATGAGTGCAAATATACTTTATTCTAGTGCGGCAAAAGAAAAGCATGGTCCACATTGTCATACGCCCCCCTCCCCCCATGCCCCCTATTTGATTAGGACTGCTTTAAAGGAAGAGTGACTGTGAGAATAAAAGTGTTGTTCTTTTGCTCACAGGTAGCCCAGCAACAGAAGGATTCTGAGTCAACACAGAAGGCTGAGAAGGAAGTGTCCAGGATGGTGGTTGTCATGATCCTTGCCTACATCGTCTGCTGGGGTCCATATACCACCTTTGCCTGCTTTGCTGCAGCTAACCCAGGATATGCATTTCATCCACTGGCTGCATCTATGCCTGCCTACTTTGCCAAGAGTGCCACCATCTACAACCCAATTATCTATGTCTTTATGAACCGACAGGTGAGTTGTGTTCAACCACAAGAAGCTGATTCCACATTTACAATCTCTAACCATGATTCAACATTTAAATGAGTGTGTGATGAAATATGTGATTTTTACCTTTCAGTTCCGTACATGCATCATGCAACTCTTTGGAAAAAAGGTTGATGAGGGATCTGAAGTCTCCACATCCAAAACAGAAGTTTCTTCTGTGGCGCCAGCGTAAACTGTTTTTACTGGCCTAGACACCTGGAAAGATGGAAAATGGAAACCAAACATCTATAGGATATAGGATCGATATTTTTCTATTGTTTTACATTTATTACATGAGTAATTGAGAATTGACCAGGACATTGTACGCAACTGAAAATTCCTGTTGAAGAACAATGTGTGGAAAATGTAAAATTATGTACAGTACAATAATGCATGCAGTTTTTATGATAACTTTATACTACATTGTAGATAATGTTGCAATGAAGAAAAAACTGATAAAAAAATTACTTGCTTTTCTGTTGAAAATAAAACATTCAGCAAAATGACAACTCAGTGTTTTTTTTTTTGAATGGCAACAAAAATTTTATTTGCTACATATATATATATATATATATATATATACATATAAATATATACATATGTGGTAGCCTTCATCAGAGTCTGTGATCAGAGAATCAGCGAATCAAAAAAATAATTAAACCCATTAATTAATTAAAACCATAGTGGAATTGTACAATTGTACAATTTCCTTTACACTACTTAACCTTCAAGCCTTGTTGTACACTATCTTTTAGTACAGAGGGTCTGGACATTCGGTAGTGAGATCTGATTGCTTGCCTGAGGTGTTCAAGTTTAAAAAGATTGGATCAGCCCCTGAATGGTAGCTTGCCTTGACTGATAGCATTCTAGCTCTTCATTCATGACACCTCTCTCTGTTTGCTGATTGGACAGGTTAAAATGCCTGCTGAGACATCAAACTCAATGCATAGAGGTATTATAGGGATCTAAAGTCATGCCCATCTACTTCTGGTCCATGGGACCTAACTTAATGAAAAATATGACAAGGAGTCAATGGAAAGATAAAAAATATTTTCTGGTCCCCTTTGAGATGTAGCCTACCATAAATTTCACATATGTTGCTTGCAAATTTTAAAGATAATTTTCAGAACTATTTTTCGACAGATTTTGAGAGATATGTCAGGTTTCGTCTGGGCTAATAAACATCACCATCGATGATAGGGTTAGCTGCCATGATAACTAACGGTATAGCTTGCTACCTGCTAGGTCGCTCAGCAGTTCAGTGGAAAGTTTCACCTTCAACTTAGTGGACTCTTGGTCTTTTCATAACAAAGAGTAGTCCAAAGTGGCTACAAGACCTGTTGCTGATATGCATTAGTGATGTCATGTAGCCTATGCGACTGTCGGGCTGTAGTCATTGGAGTTACAAAATTTAACAATGCGCTGATTCAGCAGTCTTGAGCTGAACTGCAACTTTCTTTACATGAAAAAATATGTTCAAAATTCACAAACATATATTTAATTCAAGGTTTATATCGACTGGGACCAGAAAATAATTATTTTCTGTCTATTTACGCCCATTCAAAATTTCTCAGACAACAGGTCCCATAGGGCTGACCGGACGGGGCGGAACTTAGGCGCCCTATAAGAACTGAAGAAAATGAGGAAGTCCCACCCCCCATTCATTTCAGTGGGAAATGCTAGTGAATTCAGCCACGCAGTTCCCATTCTGAGTTGACAAATGGTGATGGCAAATATTATTAACCATCACAATAAATTTCTAATCATGAAAAGTCACTAACTATTCAGTTTATGTTTGTAAATGAAGTCATTCTAACGTTAGATCAAAAGTATGGAGACAGAGTAGCCTGCTATTTCAATAGCTAGCATGTGTAGGCTAGTGTTTGCAAAGAAAGACTATCAAACCATAGGAAACAAGCGTTCCGTGTATGTAACAAATTGACTTCAATATTAACAAGTTATGATTATGAAACGTGTCAAAGAGCAGTATAGCTGTTTGTGTATTTAGTTAGTGATTTCAACAGCTAGCATACTAACATCAACTTAGCTATGAATTGAGGACAGTGTTTGCAAAGGCAGTGTTTGCAAAGGATGCCTACCAAAAAACAAACGATCATGTAACTACGAAACTACAAAAATGATGTGAATAATTTTTATCCTGCTGCTTGTCTGTGCTAGTATCTAGTACCTAGGCTCTTGCTACTTTGACAGCAGTAAACCTCTAGACAAAATACTTATACAGAGCGCTATTAAACATTCTTTGAGTTACAGCACTGGTAGGTGACAACAGGGAGGTAGTGGAGAGACTTGGTCCAGCGGTATCTATTGGGATCCACCATTGTAAACAGCTCACTGGAAGTACCGTATCCCCACTTCCGGCCTTCAATTATTGCGTGACATAGCCCAAATTGGAAATTGAAACAAATTTTTCAGTGTTCAAAATAGAGTTTCATGGGGCTAATTTTCAGCACCATTTCATTTAGTCAATTCGGTCCTATGATAGGCCAACTAATGGAGGTAAGGGGGGAAAAAGCTATGGGATGGATATTGGTGGTGATTGGGCATTCTCACAGGGAAAAAAACCTGCATACTCAAGGAAGCTTGTATACAACACTAAACTCATGCATGGGCTGAAAAAGGGGAGCCCACTAATAAGCACAGGGAAAATGATGCTGGAAATGATATAAAATGATGCGATTTCTGAAAAATGGCGATGAGGAAGTACCTTACTAATTGGCTGAAACTCACCGTATAGACAGTAAAAGAAGCTCACCAGCCAAATCCTGACCCCCTGGCTCAATGGGATCAAAGGAAGGCAAGGCCAGGCTAGTGCATGACTACAGCAAAGGTTTTTCTTAAGGTGCATTTTTTAGTTGTTGGTCACATGGGGTTACTGGTTTTCTATTTTCAATGAAAAGGTGTCTGAAACAAAGGTTAGGAATGCCAGACCTTCATCATATTTGATACATATGGGCTAGACTGTTAGAGATGTGTTAGTAACATGATAATCATAATTGCCTGAATGTTTAGCCTACATGCACTTAAGTCTCCCGTCTATGATCGGGATATTAAGTATCCTGGCTTTGCATTTGTGCATGTAAACATCTTTTCCCGAATTCAGTATTCCGAATAATCCCTTATAACAGTTTCTGAGAAATCGGGATATGCTAGGTGGAGTACTTCAAAAGAAACTGGGATACTGTGGCATATAAACACCTTATTCGGATTTCTGACAGTTGCGTCGAAAGATTCTAGAGTGTGATGTGGGAGATTCTAAAGATTTGGCTGTGGTTTGGCATACATCTGTCATTTTTTTTATTTATTTTGGCACAACATTTAGGCTTTGGCCAAACTTTGGCATGGGCATGGTTTATAAAAAAAGACTAAAAGACGCCAATGATACAGCTAAGTTATGCCTTTGTCTGGCCAAAACCCTGGCATTTGGTTTCATTGTGATGTGATTATGGCTTACCATAATACATCAAAAGGCGCCAGTGGTAAGTCATCATGTGGCTGAGTTATGGCATATGTCAAGTCAACCCGAAAAGTGGGACAGCATCCTGTCGTATTTGGGTTGCATTTTGGCATCTTTATGGCAAGCCCAAAGACTGACCAATGCCTGGGAATTTTCAACCTCACTACCGTGAGAAAGACGACCTCCTACTCAATTTCTCCAGCGTAATCACTGAAGAAGGTAAGTGCACTTTGCTATCTTCAAATATTACTATACCACTACTCACAAAACAGGGCAAGCTATTATTTGGGGGAACATTTAGCATTGTAGGTTTATTATTCTATTATTTCTGAGCCCTAAGTCTATTGTCCTAGTTGGTCTGTGAAAATTTCCAGGACACTTCCTCAGTAGTTCACCTCAATATCACTGGGTGTTTCAGGCGTTCAGTCACTATACACCCTTGTGTTTACCTCCAATTTCTTTTTTAACCAAATGTCCCAGTAATTCTGGAGGGTGCTGTAGCTACTTATGTAACAAATTGAGTAATTCAGCTTGTTTTTTCTTTGTCAGTGTTTTTCTTTTGTGTGTTGTCAGTTTCAGATGGTGTGAGAAGAAACCCCACATGCATCGCTGCCACGGACGCAGACATCACAGCAGCAAATAAGCCCTGGTTTTACTGGGCTAAGATAGGCAAGGGGGGAGGAAGGAACAGATCCCTCCTACTCATGGTAGTGAGGTTTAAAAAAAATATTTAAAAAGATGCTTTAATATATATATATATATATATATATATTATATATATATATATATATATATATATCCCAATTTTGCTCTCAATCTTACATTTCTACCCCAAACGTGTAACTGTTTGGCTCCTAGTCCCTTACTCACATAGACCCCCTTCACACAAAAAACATAACCTACACATTAACACCATCAGTTACATATACACACACACTCACACACATTGAGTGCCATTTTCAGCCATTGTATTTACATTATAAGCTACCACTGTATTTTGAGACCTGTCCAAATGTAGGTAACATTCAACTAAATTTCAGTAAATCTGCATAAAATCATGTATAACTGTGTGTGAAAGGGGAAATGATGCATGAAGTTTCAGAAATTTTCAAGGTGAGAAATAATTTTTCGCATATTGAGATGTGCGCTGATTAAGCTATGTTTCTCATCAAGTCTCCATAAAACCAAATTGGAAATTTTATTTTTGTGATTAATTCCTACACTAGTCTATGTGGGCCATAAGCACTTTTAAGTGGGATTTTTATGTGGGCCATAAGCACTTTCTTTTGACCAGTGGCGGCTGGTGGTGGAAAAAGCAGGGGAGGACAAAATGTAAACAATATTTAGCAGTGGTGGTGGTGGCAGCAGTGGCATGCATATATAGTAAAGACTAGTGAAACCTCCAGCATTCCAAGTGCTGTGCTGTGAAAGTTGTTCTGACATTTTCAAGTGGTGGTCTGATCAGACAATGCATAGGTGGAAATGAGCATTTGTTCTGCATCAAACTTGCCACTGCACTCACTAGTGCCATTAGCAAGACACCTACCAAATCTGAAGTCAGTGGAAAGAATAGTTGGAGAGTTGTGTGTGGAATAGACAGAATGACAGCCGGACATCATTACATAGATGCATTGTGAAATGCAAAAGCAGGCCTAACCAAGTGCTGGGGGCATAACCATGAACATACTTTTCAGAAGGCTGACATTTCTGAATTAGAAATATTTTTAATTGATCTAATGTCATATTTTAATTTTCAGAGATACTGCTTTTGGTTTCCACTGCTTCATGGTTTCATGTAATCACAATTAGGCTTGCGATAATTCATTTTGTGTGTAAAGAATGAATATAACATACGAGTTAAAATTTCTGAATTGATGTGAGGAAATAAATAACACTTTCCACGCTATATTATTCAATTCAGATGGCCCTGTATGCAAAAAAAACCTCAGTAGCCTAATGCTAAACAAATTAGGATCAAAGGTGATCACAACAGTGTGAGGAAAACGTAGAAAAGGCTAGGATTTTTTTTCTCAAGCACCCTCAAAATATTTTCCGTTAAAAACGTACCCTAAATTGTACATCGCAAGCCAAATTGGTAGAATTGTTATTGGCCTACTCAAGACGATATTCGTTTGTGGTCTTCAAGCAAAAGCGCAAACTCTTGCCTAGGAGAGCAGTGACATCGATCAGGCGCTTCAGAGTGTCTCTGTTTCGGCGTACTTTTGCTTTATGCTGCGCATTTTGCAATAGTATGCCCTCATCCACAACCTGATCAATCGGCATCCTGCTCAGCAATCCCAACCTAATTGCGGCGCCAACGTGGTCTTTACATTGGTCGTGCCGTTTTGTTGCCCTGTCCAGATTTTTTACATCTGCAAATCCCTCAACAGACCACGTTTGAGATTTGCCCATTAGCAGGCAAGGCCAGCAGTATAGCCGGTTGATTGTACTGCTAGCAGTGAGCCATTTGTACCTTTCATACCATGTGGTATTCAGGATAGACACCTTACCGCTTTGTTTTTTTATTTCGATTTTTGGAAGTGGTCTTCCTGCAGATTTCACCCTGACTTTTTCTGCGTGGTCCAAAGAATGAAATGGAGTACTTAATAAACCATGGACAATATCACTTGGTTCTATTGTGGTTTAATAGCAATCTTCAACACTTTCTGAATAAACTCTCTGCACGTCTTCCAGTGTGACTGATTATTGCTGACACTGCCCTGCGTAGGGCAAGATACTCAAACATTGTATCAAAGCCAGTCCTACTTATTGGTTCACTGATTTTGGGCGCGAAATCGAGTTTTTTTGCGAGACCAATGCCTATATATGGGCAAGACCGGAACGGAGGAACGTCCTCCCCGACTGCCATTCACTCCCATGTTGAAAAACGAGTTTCACGAGCCGCCTAGGGTAGCAGAATCATATAATGAACTTCAATGGAAGCATTGAGGAGGACGCTCCTCTGTGTAGTAATTTCCAATGGAGCCAGGTGTCGCTGTTAGTACTTTGATATAGGGAGACGGTTTTTGTGTATCCCAAGTATTAAAATAGCAGTTTCATCAGTATTTAGTCAGATTAGATGATGAAAATTCGAAGTTTATATATTATAATTTTTCTTTGAAATGTAAGGGAAGATGGTCCTCCCTTTCCTCAATGGAAGAGCCTCCACTGCTTTTGACCATGTGAAAAACTACTGTTTTCAATACTGAAAATAAGTTAATGTGTCCTACAACTGAAAACTGCACCTTAAGAAAATTTAATTTAATTTTGTAATTGTTGGTCATTAATGGGTTAAGGCGTCATTTTATCACAAAAAAAGTCTGTATCCCATTTGTATGTCATTTCACTTGATTGGGGGATGTCTCTGCACCCCAAAATAAATTCTATATGCAATTGGATAGACTTATTAACTAATCTCTGAAAGTTTGAATGCTGACGGTAAAATGAATCAAAAAATACTCACAGTGAATGTCCAATGACTGAGTCATCTGATGTGTCTTTTACAACATGCCTAGATAGCATTCTTGATGATGGAGAAATGCTTTTGGGAAAATGTTTCTGTCACAAAGCCGAATGTAAGACTATGTAAGGAGATCAGACAGTGAAAGGGAGTCCAGAGCAAAGCTGATGGTAACAAGCCCTTGTCTCAGGATGAAGTCTGGAAAGTGGTTTTAGTATTTGATCAAAAAAGAGGACCAGATTTACACTCAATTCATTTGTTCCAGTTCCAGTACTTCTTCCACTACTGTACAAATGTTGCATACCAGGCAAATAATTTTTATTTATTGTGTTTTATAGTGTTTAGTGTAGTGTTAGTGTTAGTTATAGTGTATATATAGTGTAGGTGCACCACTTAACAGCTCTGCTTAGGGCATCTAAATTGCTATCTGCGGGTCTTGATGGCAAGAGGCAGAATACTGGCCACCAGATCCTGGCCCTCTCTCTCTCCTGCTTTGCCCTGTTTCTCTCAAGCCTTTCAGCCTCCTTTTTGTCCTTGGCCTCCTGCCTCTTTCTTTTAGTTGAGCCTGTTCAGCTTTCTGGAGCTCCTTCCTTATTTTCTCCTCCAACTTCAGGTGCTTTTTTAGTTCAGTAGCCCTGATCTTCTCCTGCTTCTTCTTCTTCTGTTCAGTGATATACTCCTGCATCTTTCTCTCAAACTTCACCTCAATCTTTCCTCAGATAGACTGGTACTTGGCAATCACTTTTTCAATATCCTTCGGGTTGAGCTCTGGGTTCAAAAAAATTTTCACATTAATAATGTTGAAAATTACAGATCATTTCAATGATGACATAATAGGCCTAATATAAGCAATTATTGTTTAACATCAGCTTGGTCCCATCAGCTATGTATACATGTACCTGGAGGCCATTATTATGACAAGTTTTATTGTCTTGGAGTTTCCTCCACTCCTCCTTCATATTCCAGGTCTTAAAGACAACTGATGTCGCTGTTGTCATTCTGGCCCCTTGAATGGACCTATCGGACAGCTCAGGAAAACAAGCTCAGCGTCTTCTCAGTTTTCGTCCGTGTTGCGAGGGACAAAATATAAACATCTAGAGGACTAATACGCTTAAGTCATGCGAAATGTAGGGGTGGGAGTCGAGAACTAGGGATTGAGTAGAATTAAGAATCAAATGCTTCAGTTCAATTTCCATGTTCATTGCAAAAAGGGAAGAGAACAGTTCACTATTTCAGAGTTCATTTTCCATAGTCACAAAGATGTAAAGTATCTTATATGAAAGCTAATAAGAAAAATAGATGACTCATTTATTCTTTTAAATAAGGTGATACTGACTGTTAAAGGTGCAGTCAGTGATGTCATGCGTAAACGAATAACACTTTTGAACATAACCGGTATCTTCATTCTCCTGTGATCGTACAAAAAATCTGGTCTTTTTATAGGCTCCGAGAACTAAAAACAAACAGAAGGACTGAATGCAGGGGTGAGCTTACCTCTCTGGCATGTCTTGTTTAGTCCTCGGCAGAGGTATTATGAGGATTTTTAAAGTATGGATACACAATGATAATGATGCAGGCCTAATTGCAAAGAAAGTCACATGCACCTCTAAAACCTACGTCGATAGTATCACTGCATTTTATTATGGTCAGCTATATAATGTTAAATTGCATTACGTTTATGATAATAAAGGGCTTATTGGACCTGTGCACTTTTAGTGTTATAAATGAATGCCTAATATTAAAAATAAAGTACAAAAATTATCTGTTCCAAGAAGTGGGGAAACTCCGTACCCCTGCGTCCAACAACCACTACACCCCTGGTCCTTGAGTCATATTGTATGATGTTTGTAAATACAAACATAAACAAATGGGATCTCCACCAACATCACTGGCTGCACCTTTCATACTGATAACAGGTTGTGCTGATATGGGACAGGGACTGGGAGCAAGAGAGGGAGAGATAAATGTTTTCTTAGGTAGCCTGAGCCTTTTATTAGGTTGCTCATTATCCCTGTGTTTCCATACAAGAATGCAAATGATTAGCCAGCTAGGTATGTCTCAGGAGGCCTAGGCCTAGAAGAACCATAGACAGCAAAAGAAGAAAACAGCCAAACGTTTTCACTAATTCACTTTCTCCTGATTTATTGTAGCTTGAGCTTTTATTTTGAAAGCAAAAAATGGAAGTTGCACAGCTGGTCGTGTCGTCACGTCCGCTGGACTGTGGCGTTCGCTGTGTCAACACGTGCAAAAATGTCGAAAGCCAGTAACTATGTTCCTTTCATTGCAAATATATTATCTCAAATTTCATGTAAGAGGAATTTATACATAATATGTAACTTTACATACTGTGATGTCTTTCAGAGCAAAAAAGAGCGAAAAGGCTTGGTTTCACCGGCAAAAAGGTAATAAGTAGCTTCTCTGTAGTAACGTTAATGTCACCACTAGGTAGGTGGTTTAATTTCGTGGCCAAGGAGCAAATGCCATAGTTACTAAATGCTATACAAGCAAAATTCATTATTTAGTGAACAACAATGTTGTAGTGCTATTAAAAATTATAAAGTATTGTACAATATTAGTATGGTAACTTACGTAGCTTAGCCATTCTTTGTACTTCTCAGAGCAAAGATGGAAAGCAAACTGGCACTAGCAAGAAGGATCCTGGTTTGCCGAATGTGCGACACTTCAGAGAAAATGCGCAGAGACAAGCTGAACTTAGGCAAAAAAGGGTAAGAATAACGTTAGTTGGAAGATTTTGTTTTTGTCTTATACGCGGTAAGCCTTTGTGAACTTGCGGTCTGTTGCCTTTACGCCTTGCAGTGCTGAGCACATACGAGCAAGATGATGTCATTGTTTTGAGATACCTCTATAATTAGAAACCATAATAATCAAACCATCGGCCCACTCTTCAGACCTTGGTCTGTGACGCTCCACTCAGAACTTGGCTGTCTCATGCATTACTTGCAGCATCAGAAGCAGGCTGGCCTCAGGTTCAGCCACAGTGTTTTAGGAGTGGTACTTGTTGACAGCTGTTGTTACTGTGTTCCAACCAATCATGAGCATGGAAGGTGGTGGGTCTGGGATACTAGGCACCACTGTTAAGCCTCCTGGAGACGACAGGGGCCTAATTCAATGGAACACTGCTGAAGGGAGGTGCCTGTTATAGAATCCTAGTGAAATGGCGTCTGGGGCAGCAAAAGTTATATTGTGAATGAGTTTTGTCATGGACCTCAGGAGCAGTATTTAACAAACTTGCTATCACTTTCTTGCACATATCTGAAATTCTTTGGGAAAGAATGAATAGCCAAGGCTTTAAAATTCCTCTTTCTAAACATTGGATATAGTGTGAAAGTTGGTGTACATAGTCCAAGTGTTATTTTAATTGTACCAACTAGTAGGTCCATAGGTATTATACCAACAGTGCATCAACACCCCCACCTCTGCAGATATTGTCTTAAAGTATTTATCCACTAAGTATATTGTTGGATTGAAAATAATGAAACCATTATCACACCTGGCCATCACAAGGCTATGTTTATTAACAGTCGGTCAGCTGATGTCCCTATACTTTTAATTATGAGATGATTTCTAATTAAGAGTTTTAATGACCATTTAACTTTTTTATGGCACCCTCAGCTTGAGGAACTCCAAGAGAAGCAGAAACTGTCCAGGGAGAAGGAACTCATGAAAAGGAGGAGTTTGGACACTTTCCAGAGAGATGTCCAGCAGCGGCAGCAGGCATTTGAACAGAGGGTAATGACATTAGCAAAACTGGCTGGCTGGATGGATGATCTGCCCCAAAAAAGTATTTCTGTGTATTTTTTTGTTTGTTTGTTTGTTTTTCGGCACAATGACAGTGTGCAATCTGAACTGGGATGTTTCAACAAGTTTGTGATATATTGTTTAGAATATTCAGACTCAAACCAGGAAGCCTATGTACGAAGCCTATGTTAAAGGAGAAATCCATTGTGAGATGGATGGTGTTTTAGATCATTGAGTGCTGTTGGTAGGAAAAAGAGCAAGAAAAGTTAATACAAAAAATAGTGAGCCAGCAGCTAACACTAACTCAGTTTCCTTTTCATATGCCCCATTCAGTTAACATTATCTGCCAGGTTGCTGTTCGGCTGTTGTATCAAATTTTCTCGTTCCTTTTCCTACAAACAGCTAGCCTGACATCAAAATATATAGTCTAGCCATGACTGATAGACCAGGCCCAATCCAAAGGGCAGAATCAACGGTTGTCTTTCAAACTGTCACTAGGGCACATCTAAGCAACTCTCTATAAGGTGTATGAGTGATGTGATTGGTCCGACCAAACCTTGGAAAATCTAGAGAAACTCATCATTGCTTTCATTTCCTGCAGAGTTGACTATTGCATTCCCTCCTCACTGGCCTCCCCCAAAAGTCACTTAGACAGGTACAACTAACTCGAAATTCTGCAGCTAGAATTTTAACTAAGACAAAGAAAAGAGATCACATCTCTCTAGTTCTTAAGTCCTTACGCTGGCTCCAAGTTAGGTTTAGAATTGAGTTTAAAGCCCTACTCTTTGTCTATAAAAAACGTACGTGGTCTATATATTACAGACATGCTAAAGCAATGTAAACCTACAGGGTCTCTTAGATCTACAGAGGCTGCTCTGCTGGTACTGCCCAGCGTAAAATTTAGGCATGGTGAAAAGGCATTTAGCCAAGCTGCCAAGAGTGGCATTATTTTATCGTTTTTTATTTTTATAGTTTTGAGCACCTTGAATGACTATTGGGTATGATGATGTGCTATGTAAAAAAACTTGAGCTTGGATGTAAGGTGGTGGAGTAGAGTCAAGCCATTGACCGTAGTGTAATTGCACATGTGCATTTACTCATATCTACTTGTGTTTCCAGTTGTAGTAATTACTGGTCATACATCTTTTTGTTTAGGAAGTGGAAATGCAGAATTTGGAGAAGCATGTTAACTTTGAGAATGAAAATTCAAGGAAGGCATACTACAGAGAATTCAAGAAGGTAAGAAACACTGCCTTACATGTATCGTTACCTCTTTGTGCCATGAACTGACATTCTTAAACAATCACCTCTTATCTGAGCACTTATTTCCAAACAGCTGAAACCCATACCCCCAAAACAAAAATAAATAATGTACAAGTTGAGTTTTTGTCTTGAGTAAGTGGCTACCCTGTCCTTATGTACATCTTGGGTGTTAGCGGACACCGGTGAAAAGTGTGAGTATTTTGGCATTAGAAAATACTCTTGGTGTTTATACATTCTCATGCTGTTTTTCTGTTTTGTATCTCTATAAAGGTAATTGAAGCTGCTGATGTGATTCTGGAGGTCCTGGATGCCCGCGATCCTTTGGGCTGTCGCTGTCCCCAGGTGGAGCAGGCCGTTGTCCAGAGTGGCATTAACAAGAAGATCGTTCTAGTGCTCAACAAAATTGGTAAGTTAGAAAGAATTGTAGCCCTGGCATGTATTGCCATGTGCTATTTGTTAAAATTAATGTACATACTCCTACATACATATATACCTGTCCTCATGCGTTAATTTAGTTATATATTCCTCCTGCACCAAGCTCTTGATCACTTGTAAAATTTTCTCTTACCTAAGAGAAAGAAAACATTGTTGAATCCCTAATGTAAATTTCTCTTAAAGCAGTTACTTTGCTTTTCCTTTTTGGTGGTGGTTTTGTGCTGTTGTCTTTTATATGATATGTAAAATATTATTTTGCAATTAGACTTACAGTACAAAAATATCTTCTTTCCAAGATCTTGTGTCTAAGGACATTGTTGAGAAGTGGATTAAGTACCTTCGCCATGAATTTCCAACCGTTGCTTTCAAAGCTTCTACCCAACAGCAGAGCAAAAACTTGGTATGGTTTTAGTCCCTGAGAATATACAATGTTACCATGCACCATATTCAGTGAAGAAATTTGTTGTACTGTGCTTTAAATGATTGTTTCTGCATGTTGTTAGCATGTACCACAGTACAGTTTAATGAAATAGCCATTTTTCAGAAACGCAGCAACGTACCAGTTACTAAGGCCACAGCTGATCTTCTGGGCAGTAGTGCATGTGTTGGTGCAGAATGCTTGATGAAACTGTTAGGAAACTACTGTCGGAACCAGGACATCAAGACGGCCATCACTGTAGGTGTGGTAGGTGAGTGTTCAAGTATAGTTAAATCATCTGTAAAAATGTAGAAGATTGTATTCTATTCTTGTGGTGAGTATGTGGAGTGATTAAGTTGGGCTTAGATGTGTAAATAAAGGATCAAGTAAGGAAATTTATATTAAATATTATATATATAAATAATATATATAAATCTTAATTGTCAATATTCCCTAAAATCAGTGTGTTCTTTGTGAAGGTTTTCCGAATGTCGGCAAGAGTAGCTTAATCAACAGTCTGAAGAGAGCCCGCGCATGTAATGTAGGAGCAACCCCAGGAGTAACGAAGTAGGTGTAAGGTGTAGTAGGGTCCTGGATTGAATATACATTTACATTTACATTTAGCAGACGCTTTTATCCAAAGCGACTTACAAAAGAGGATAACATTCAAGCTACAACACAATGAATGAACTAACAAGGAGTGCATATTGCTAACATAGAATCTGCACTATTTTAAGTTGAAAGTGCACTATTTTAAGTTGAAAATACACAACTATTATCTGTGTATCCTAATACAAAAAACAGTGTTTTAGGCATTAAAATGCTGCATATATTTTTAATTTTTGATTGATTCATCTCTGATTGTTATTCAGGTGCCTTCAGGAAGTGCACTTAGACAAACACATTAAGCTACTAGACTGCCCTGGAATAGTTATGGCATCCTCCACCAGTGACGCGGCCATGATTCTTCGGAACTGTGTTAAGATTGAACAACTTGTCGACCCTTTACCCGCCATCGAAGCAATCTTGAGGCGCTGCAATAAGACACAGGCAAATTGTTTCCTTCATGTTTTTTTGTGTGCCTGTGTTACTGTACATAATGTGTAGTTACATAATTCATTAAAGGAGATATTTGATGTGAATCAATCTGTATTGTTTGACATTGCTGACAGCTGGCGGTAGGTATGAGAATGAGAGAATTTGGTTCAACGTAGACAGAATTTGTGAAACAGCAGCTGGTGCTAGCTGATGGGGGCACAGTAAACTTCAAGTTTCATTTTCCTGTGCCCCCATCAGTTAGCGCTTGCTACCATTCCGCAAAGTCAATCTAAGCCACACCAAATTGTCTAGTTTTCATACCTACGACAGCTCTCAGTAACATCAAATAACAGGAATATTGATTGATTTACACTGGATTTCTACTTTAAAATGCTGTTTGCATTATTGAACATTGAAATCTTCTGCTTGTATCTGCTTGTGGTTGTCCCTATAGATTATGGAACATTATGGGGTTCCAGATTTCCATACCGCTCAGGAGTTCCTGGCATTGCTAGCACGACGGCAAGGCAAACTGAGGAAAGGGGGGCTTCCAGACAGTGACAAGGCTGCCAAGAGTGTCCTCATGGACTGGACAGGGTGGGTGTTAGTGTTAGGTCTAGGATTGCGGTACATATTAGCATTAGGATGTTAAATAGTGCTGCCATCTAGTGGCCTTGGGCTCTAGAATTCCAACACAAACAGGCACCTATTTGGTTAGGATATGTTGGTTAGAAACACACTGGTATTTTGAAGCTGTAAATTGATAATGATGTTAGAATTTTTGTGAGTTTGTTTAGGGCAGTCAAAGTGTGGAGACAGAGTGACATTTTGAGGCCTCATTTACACCACAAGCAGTGTCTCTTCGTTAATAAACAGGGAGATAGACTGATCATCTTTTTCAAATTCAGAGTGCCATTCCAATGCCAGGGTATCAGATTGAATTGACAAACACAAACTCAGATTTAGTGTTATAACACAGGTAGCTTCTTTGCTTCTTGTGTTCACATTATCAGGTTATTGTGATAAGTTAATGCAAAAGATGGACTATGTTTATTTATTCACCCTTCTAGGGGCCGCATCAGTTATTTCACACATCCTCCAGAGACGCACACATTGCCTACCCATGTCAGTGCTGAGATCGTTGCAGAGATGGGCAAAGCCTTTGACTGGGATGAGCTGGAGAAAGGAAATGAAGAAGCACTTGCAGGTACGTTACTTCTACAGCTGTTATGATTACATGAGTGCTGTCAGTCAAATTAAAATTAAAATAATCTGATTAATCTAAATAATCTGATTAATAATCTGATTAATCACAATAGCAATCTGAGATTAATAACAATCAATAAACATTTTAATATTTAATATTTTCCTTTATCCTCCATATATGTATGTGTGTGTGTGTGTGTATATATGTTTATTTATATATTTACAATATAAGAAATACATGTGTGGTTACACACTGTTACTGTGCAGGCCACATTTGAATAGTCTGCTCAAAAGAAATGCTGCTGATTGATTGTGCTGTGTTGACTTGGATAAGTATTCATAAATGGGGCACTGTCACAACATGTGGGACCATCTTCTATTGACTGTGTTAGCGGGCATGAGAGTGTGTTATGTAATTGGATATTACAAATAAACTGATGAAACGGTCTCCTAAGATAAGATGATATTTATATTACATAGGAGAAAATGACATACTAGCTTTTCTGCAGACAGTATGTCTTAAATTTATGCCTGATTTGGTGCCCTATTGCTTGAAACATACCATAACCTGTGCTGCTTGACATAGGCTATAAACTCTACCAACCTGTGTCCTAAACAGACTTCTCGCTTATTTTCTTTGCCTCACTATTGGAGACGTTGGTAACATTAAGTAGGGAAATGGTGCTTTGCACTTAAGAATTATTAAAGGCATTAAAATAAAAATAGTATGTTAATGTTATCAAATTAATCACAAATGAAACAACCAAATGCTATGTGACCTCTTCTCTTCTCTATTATAGCATTGGACTCCACTGATGTTGATATGGGATTCTGCATGGTAACATCAGGGATGACACAAGGCACTCAACTGCCAGTTGACATGCCGGTTGAAGATGATGAAGGTTTGGAAGACAGCGAGTCTGTAGACAAAGCTGAATTAATGGAGGATGACCAGGATCCAGAGGTACTTTAACAGAAATGCTTTGGAGCTTTTACTTCTCTGTTGTACGGAACTGAAAACAGAACTGTAAACAAACAGAATTGTATGAGGAAGTCAAAAGGCAGAAGGAAATATTTTATATAGCTTTTTATGTTATTAGCCCTGCACACCTTATTATAGTTTGGCCAGTTTGTCGCAAGTCAAAGCACTGAATCACCTTACTGAAGAGCCAATTGAAGGACATGGTTGAAATCAGTGTTGGCTAACTGTAAGATGTAACTTGACTACTGTATTAGCCATAGACTATATTCTATGGCTTACCTCACCGATGGATCCTCGTCTTTATGCTCTGACAATCTTATCTTTTTCTCCCTCACTCAAGTTTGGATCAATGACTGTTGAAATCAAACCCCAAGTTAAAAGTGGGAGCTGTTTGGAGGGTGCAGCACCTAAAGCTGTAGACCTGAGAGACATCCTTGATGTGGATCCACTTCAACAAGGCCAGGCCTTGCTGGCTGCCAACAAAAAAAGGAAGAAACAGCAAAAGAGAGCAGGTAATAGTCTAAAAAATGTTCAATGCTTGCTGCAATTTGTTGTGTCACCTTATGGGGTTATGCCCCTGTTCATTTTACTGTTTGCCAAACCTTGAGCTACTCTCATACTTATTTATTGTTTTATTCTAACTAGCCTACTTTTGTTCTTCGCAGACAAAATTGCGGTGAAGCTGTCAGACACACTGACATCAGCTATGAACACTTTTTGGGACAGCTGATACAATGACCAGCGAACATAAATAGGACTTTGGTTATGTTTTGGTTGTTTTGGCTTGTAGTTCCTGTATAAATGTAAAATTATGTACGTGATGTACAAATTTCAAGAGAAATAAATATTTATCAATTTCTCATTGAGTTTCAAAAGTGCTGGGATTGATCATGTATCCATTTCTTAAATGATTCTCTGGGTTGACTTCAGTCTTAGCACTTTTCCCTAAAATTGATGGGTAAAAGTATTTTGGGACTGCTGGAAAGGCCATAGGCAATAGGCTTAACCAAAGCAGTCCCATCTCGAGTCTTTTGTATTAATGTAAAGAATAACTGTGTCAGTAATATCTTAAGTTGCTGGGTTGCTTCCAGTGTCAATGATGATAGTCAGCATCCTGATTTATGTCTGGTATTTGTTGTGGGAAGGGGAGGTTCCCACTGAGCTTTGATATGAGTGGCTTACCAGTATTTTTTTAAAATGGTGTTGCTGCATCAGTCATCCTGTCAGGAAACTCAAGAATGGCACCTGTGCCAGCCATTTTCATGAAACATGATCTCACCAAGAAATATAAACAATGGAATGAGAATGTAAATCGATTAATATATTGACAAACGTCTCTATTTGAACTTTATAACTTTATAAACATAATAGCAAAATTACGACTCTTGGTGTCAAAACTGGAGTAATCTTAGGTGAACTCCTCTCGGATCGCATCACACTTGTGTATGTGTGACGTCAACCGCTCCAAGCAGCTTCAGTGGAATGTCAATATTGTTATCGATACCAGTTAGCTGATTAGCTACGTGCTGCATTCGTGTAACGTTACTACTACCGATCTCGCAATAAACTGGTGGACCTTATTGCACGAATACATGTCCTCCAAAACGTACTAATGGGAAACAAAATAAGGAAGTTACGCTACGATTGTGGACTTCAGAAGATACATGTTGAGCGAAAGGACTGTGGTCTTCCATGACGTCTGAGGATCCATGTGTAACTTGGCTGACGCTAATACACCTAGTTTGCAAGCTAATTAGGTAAGCCGTAGCGGTATTGAATGTAACTTTTTAATATGCATAACGGGTACTTTTTAAATAACTGTTGAAAAAACATCAGAATGGTTGACAGCAGTGTTTAGTTGACACGGTAACGCTGGCGTTAACTTACCCAGTGGTGTCTGGTTATCGTTATCATGGCTACGATGTGAACTTTAGCTGGCTAGTTTAGTCCACAATATAACATCATAGATCATCGAATTGAACCTCGCTTTTCACTTATTCCTGTACTTGTCTAACATCGTATTACTGTTAAGTTAGTGTCTGAAAGACATTTTGTAGACTCAACGAATGACCGCTGTTTCGTCTGGACAGCCGCTAACTTGATGTCACTTTTTGAAAGTTTGATGCTAACTGAATTTCAAAGCGATTGCTAGAGTTTACAGTGTTCCGTTTCTCTCCCCTGGAAATTACATATCAGACATGATCGAAGTTCGTTTGTGTTCATGCTCATCGAGAAATATACATATCAAACAATAAAGTATTCGAAATGTAATGTTACGAGCTATGCTAGCCTCTGTAGACTAGTAAGTAAGCTATGCTAGGTTGTCTTTTAGCTAGCTAACAACGTCATATGCTAACTTCAGGTATGTATTGATGGCTGGGTTTAATTTGACTGTGTCAGACATCGGCATTAGTCAGAAAATTAACATTCAGTGTTATGTAAATATTTTTATGTGACGCCAACAAAGAAATCTGCTAACTGTTGTGGTTAGGTATGAGCTAACGTTAAGCGCCTGTCGTTTAACATTTGAAATGCAATCCACTATAGACATGTCTGTTATCTTGTGGATAAATCATATTAGTCCTCTTGTCCAGACATACTTATTATCTAATTGTTTGTGTATATTGATGTGATGTCCATCTTCAATACTTCAGTAGGCTTGCTACCAGTGGCCAACATTGACGACGGCGAAAACGTTTAACGTAGTCAACATAAACTGTTTTGTTGGTGAGTCGACTGTCACTTGAGTGAGAGAGTGGTTTGACACACACACCTGACCCTCGCATAACACGTAAACTGAACTATAACCAGAGGTCATGTTTAGACCATCACCGAGTTGGATTGGTTGGATTAGTTGGACTAAAATTGAGTTATTTTTTTTCGGATGATGGCAGGTGATGGTCTTATGGTACAAATAACTTTACTGAATTTATCCAATTGTATCTAATTTGAACCTAGACAGGAGAGCCTTGAAAATATCAGCCTATAATAATAAGCTATGAAATCTTAGAATGGGCCTAAAATTCCAGAAATCCCAAGAATAAGGGCAGGTTGATGTTCATGCTCAGTAGTTGTAAACACCTGCCAATGGTAGCACATTTGTTCTTTTCAACAGTGTTCATAGCCTATAATAGACATTCATGGTGCTGACAAAGATCAGCAGTCCTGTCAACCTTTTATTTGTTACCTTTTAGCTTGACGTCTGACTGACCCCATCACCTAGTGAATCCTCGGCCTTTAACAAGTGCCCCCCCCTCCTGGAGCCATGTCGTCCCGCGTACTGTTGCGGCAGCAGCTGATGAGGGAGCAGGCACAGGAGCAGGAGAGGCGAGAGGCCCAGCAGCAGGCCTCCGTGGCCCAGCTCCGGCCCTCTGACTCCTCCCCTGCTATCTCTGTCACAGTGCCCCCCTCTGCTGCCCGTCCTCCTCCTGCACAAGTGCCCGTGGAGGTGCTCAAGGTAGGTGACAACGCCAACACTGTACACAACAACGCCCTCCACATTTGTATGTGTTGATACTATACATAGAGCTGGTTGTTTTGCAAAAAATGCAGAATTGTGGTGTACATTTATGAATCTTGATAGGTGCAGACGCACTTGGAAAATCCAACAAAGTACCACATACAGCAGGCCCAGCGACAGCAGGTCAAGCAGTACCTCTCTACAACCCTCGGGAATAAAGTAGCAACTCAGACTCTTGGCGTGTCCCCTGTACCCCAGTCCAGTTCGGCCCCTGAGATGGCCCCATCTGCAAGCAGTGCCCCCAACAGCCCCATGGCACTCCTGAATTTGGGGTCCAACAAGGAGGAGGTAACAACCCCACCACCACCACCACCACTACCACTACCATTTACTTGGCAGAGAGTCAAGGGCAGGACAGAGGGTGAGGGTCAGAAAAAATAGTTAAAAAGTTTGCACCCATTGCTCAGAGGTTGGAGAAACTAGCTTTTTACTGTACTACCTTACCTTAACGTTTTGCTTGTAAGATACTGCAGGTAAAATATGGTCAAGGAGAGTGAATTACTGTTACCCTCCCCTCTCTGACCATGTATAGATGCAACTGGATATTTTAAGTGACCGGAAGCGACCTCAGTAATTATGCCAACAATTATGACAGGTCTTGATAGATTATTATTGACATCATTCATCACTAATGTAATCCTAATTTATGACAATCACTAGCCAACAGCTCAAACCAATGCATCAAGAGATCCTTGGAACACACTGCGTTTGTAGTGTTGTTTTTGTCCACATCTGCTACGTGTGTCATCCAGCCCATGGTAACATTTTGTCACAATAAGCTGCCAAATATCACACACAGAGCTTAATGATATTGGTACAGGGAGCACAGGCTTAGGAGGAATAGCATAGTATAGGAAAGTACCATTGTCCCACTGTATTTGGCTGTTTTTTTTTTTGTTTGTTTTTCCCATAATTATTTTAATAAGCTTCACTCTATAAAAGACAACTGCCCTGGATTTTATATCTTGAAGTGTGCATAGTGATAACATAGTGACACACAAAGCTCTCTCTCCTCTATCTTCAGATTGATGACGTCATTGACGACATCATCAGCCTTGAGTCCAGTTTCAATGATGACATTATGTCATTGATTGATTCTGGCCTTCAGCTTCCTAATACGGTATGTCTGCCATCCTCTCTTGTTAACGTCTTTATTTGTTGTATTTATTTACTGTGTAATCTGTAGGATTACAACATGGGGTTAACAGAGTTAACAAAATTGCATTTCCTGCCCATTTTGCCACTTAACCAGATGAATCAACTCAACCTGAGCCTACGCTGGTGTTATCCCTGTTGGTTATGTAGTGTTATGTCTAACAATGCTGAGAGTGCCTCTCTCTCTTGCGCTCTCTCTCTCTCTGCCACTCTTCCCTGTCTCTTGCTCATTCGCTGATGCACACACACTCACCCATTTGACATAACACTAATTAACAGTAGGTCAAGTTAAAGCAGGGTGTGGCCCACCACAAAGATGGTGTAGTGGGAGTGAACACAGAACTACACTAGGTAATGATGGGACCATGTTGCCCCGTCCAAGGCTCAGTAGAGTAACGTCAGGCAGTTTTCAGTTGGTCTAAATTTTTGTTGAAAGGAGACCGCGGACAGAGAGGCTGCCTTTGTGGTCTGTCTGAAGATGAGGATTTTGGTTGTGTTTCCAGAGCATGAAAAGAAAAGGAAGAATCTTCAGGTAAAAGGTGAAACTTTGGGATTATTTAAGTCAGCATGCCCTGAGTGTTTACGTTTAGGGTGAAATTAAGCAATAGGGAGTATCGCTATGTTTTCTCATATTAGAAATAATATTGGCGAAATTGAGAAATCCTTATAGATTGGAGACTTAAGCGAGCAGATGCATTTGTTTTGTTAGAAGAGTCATTAACAGCCTATTTAAGATTGATAGCTTGTAGCTCTAATCATCGTATAAATCACAGTGTGTCGGTTGCTCTTGGATATAGGGGATCAGTCCATCACAAACAAAAAGGTTAATCCTGGCGCTCCAAATGGTGACAATAAGGAAGGATTAAAAAGCCAACATGTGTCGGCTCAACACTGGGTCTTTATCAGGTCTTAGTATGCATTTTCAGCTTGTTTGATACCTCCGTTTGGCTATAGTGGTCACTGTGCAATTTTAAGCTAGTGCTCCTTTCCTAACTGCATTTTTGTTGTGACAGAATTCATATTTTCTGTCATTATCTTCTCTAAAGTTTGCCACATGACTATAATTTGAAGTATTTTGAAAGGGTGGTCTTGTGGATATTCACAGCTACCAGGGAATCTCCTGGATGTGTACAGCAGTCCTGGCATGGCAACTCCAACCATTACAGTTAGCAACTCCTGTCCAGCTGACTTGCCCAATATCAAAAGGGAACTGACAGGTAATGTTAGATTAAAAACACACACTTACACATGCACATACACATATACGCACACACACACACACACACACACACACAAAGAGAATTAGAACAGCACTGAGTAGAACGCAAAGCTCTGCAAAGCCACTGTGATGGTGAAACAAGCCCTTATCTGTCAATCTCTGTATATGGGTAGAAATCCAGTCACAGTCAGTCCACAAGGTTGTACTTTGTGGACAGTGGCTGTGTTTTATCTCGATTCAATTACACAGTCAGTGCAAAGAACAATACGGTTAGCTCATTTGATTTCATTTTAAAAGTGACATTACAAGCATTTAGGCAGAAAACAGAGAAACAGAGCTGCCCCCAAATTTTATGGGTTTACTCTCAACTCCACACAAAGACATAATCCCACAAATTTAATCAAAACCAGGTCAGTAGATATCTGTTTGTTTGTTTATTTGTTTTGCTAACAAACAAATCGGCTAAGGAACCAAATAGTCTACAGACAGACAGGCAGAGCTAAAGGCAGAGCTAAAGAACCTTCTTAAGCTGTGGTAATACATATGAAGTGATCCCTGGCATGCACTGACAGATCCTTTTGAGGTCTCAATTTAACTAAAATAAAGATTGAGAGAAAGATTTTAGTTAAATTGAGACCTCATAGGAACACTTAATTATCACTACCTTTTTTAACCACGGGTGGATAGACCCAGATATGCTGAATTAACCATGTTATGACCTTTTTTCAGATGCTGAAGCTAAGGCACTCATGAAAGAGAGGCAGAAAAAAGACAACCACAACCTCAGTGAGTGGGTCCTTTCTTTTCATTTGGTTGATGAAATATTCACACTTTTTTAGTAGTTAAATTGCTTTGCAAAAGTTATAGGCACCCCTGTTCCCCTCATGTTTTGTTTCAGCAGTGCTGTAAAGGACAATATATATTTATCTCTTACTGTCTTTATGCAAATATAATAAGAAAATATGGGACATTTGTACAAAGTGTTTAAGAATACATGAAATGTACTTCTGATTCTGGATTCAAACTGGCCACCCCTGGATTTGTTGCCCCAGCACTGCTTCTGTGACCAACAATCACAAGGAGTATGTTGTTAACAAAGTCATTCAATACGTGCACATCTAAATCAAGCTATTGGCAATAACCAAGCTAATGATTTAACTGGAGGATCAGAGTAATCTGAGTATACATGCATGGGAAGAAAATCAAATTATTGATCAAAGTGCATTTGACTTCATGACAGTAGGTGGCGATATACTCCCGTTCGTGTTTCTACCAGCCTAGTTGTGGCTAAGTGTTCTGTCTATGGCTAATCCAAAAATGTTATGCTAAACCATTAACTTCCATTGTAAGTTTGAAGACTATGGCAATGTTTGATGGTAATATGAGCAAAGAGATGACCAATGCTGCAGCACTGTAGGTACATTTCATACATACTTTACTTTTCATTGTTTTGCACATGAGATACATGTTGTACATGTACACAAGCCAGCAGTTGTTACCAGCTACTGTTGTTGTTACCAGAGCCCCTTTTCCAGCCTTGTCGTGTGTTCGAGAGAGGTGTGTCAGTCCGGTCTTAACTGATGCCTGCATGCCAAGAGAAATGCGATTCCAGTCTGATTATTTGGATGTCTTAATTCAGTTATAAGTAGGTCAGTTTGGTTCGATTTCAGCTGGACTAAGGTGTATACATGCATTTCCAAAGTTTGATTTTCTCCTAGTGCATGTACTGTAAATATATTGAGTGTTCCACACCCTCACCGATGGACATGCCTACCCTGCCAGAAACTGTTGGCAGATCCAGATGTGATGGGGGTCTTGAGATCAGCTACTGACTTCACTTTGGCTCACCCAAAAGAGACGCTACAGTGGCATTAGCATATTGTCATGGCATAATGAGTCGGGGCTAGCCAAAACATGCTTTAGGTCTCTTGTGACCCTCTTCATTGTACAACGAGGTGGGAATTCTGCCCTAGTTTGCCTCCTCCTTTGGCCATTGCCCTTTCCCATTTTGACCATGGTGAGATCAGCAGCTGATCCCGAGAACCCTGTCAATATCTGGATCTGCCAACAGCTTATGGCAGACTTGGTCAACAGCTTCCCCTTGTGATTGTTGGTAACTGAAGCACTGCTGCAAATCAGGGGTGGCCTAAGACTGAATCCAGAATCAGAAGTACATTTTATCTGTTCCGAAATACTTTGTGCGGATGTCCTGTATTTTGTTACTACATTTGAATAAAGAATGTGAGAAATAAATGTGTTAGACACTGCTGAAACAAAACATATGGAGTGCCTATGCATGGCCATTCATGGCCTCCATTTGCGCCGTGTTTAAAGACCCGTCTACACAACAGCGTCCCGTTTTTTTTTTTTTTTTTTGTGGGTTGAAAAAAAGTCTGTGTCCACACACGAGACGGAGCGAAAAATATCCACGTCCTCACGACAAAGGAACACTGAGTGAAAACGATGGAATACATATTCCACATCTATATGTGGCGCTGTAAACAGATACAGCCAGAGCCACTGACACACCAACACCAGAGAGCGCATGCGCGTAGAGCACAAACTCAACTCCGTTGTCCTCCATTGTTGTTTGTACCGCTTGTTGTGTGCCGGTGTCTTCACTGCTCTTCTGGTCACGTGACGGTGACAGATTGGCGACGTCATTGTTTTCAAAAAGCTGCTTTTGCTTGTCCACACAGCAACGAAACGGCTGCGTTTTCAGATTTTTCCACTCTGGAACCCGTTTTCAAAAAACTTTGTTTTAGGTCACCCAAAACCGGCGCCAGGTGGACGCAAGGCCAAAACGCATAGAAACTTCTCCGTTTTAACAGAAAAATTGCCGTGTGGACGGCCTCTAAGTGTGGTAATGGAACCTGTTTGTCTCTTGCTAAACCAGTTGAAAGGAGGAGGAGGTTTAACATCAATGACCGCATCAAGGAGCTGGGCGCACTTATACCCAAATCCAGTGACCCGTGAGTTTTTGGCTCTTTGCTATCTGTGTATTTGTCCTTGTGATACTATCAAACTAGACCAGATTATCTTAATGTTAAAGTTGTTGGAAGTAGTTTTTGATTAAAGTTGATGAGATCAGTAGGTAAAGCAATACATTGTAACTGGGTAGTTTTTTTTTTTTAAACAACACGTAGCTTTGTAAAAAATGCCAAAAATACTACTTACTATTGTTACGTAGGAGTCCTTTATTATAGTATGGTGCTGATGCGTGCATCTGATGATGTGTTCATGTCCCTTTGGGAACTGTGGGTTGCTAGGGAGATGCGCTGGAACAAAGGCACCATCCTGAAGGCCTCGGTGGAGTACATCCGCAAACTGCAGAAGGAGCAACAGCGAGCCAAAGAGGTGGAGATGAGACAGAAGAAGCTGGAGCACGCCAACCAGACCCTTCTGCTACGCATACAGGTCAGCTCCAAACAGACACTTGCACAGAATCACACTACATGGAGCTAGGATTTTGTAGATAGGATGGCCAGGTGCTGGCTATGTCAGGGTGTCCACAGAATATGACAAAAATGTCTGGATATCCTCTGAATGACAGCATAAGAATATACCAGCTTTATAGGTGCTGTTCCATACACACACTGTGCTACTGTATATAGTGTTCACTACAGCTCAGTTGTTATTGAAATGAAATATGACACACAGCAATTTGTGTTACACAGTTATAAGAAAGGACAGAAGTACACAGGCTAAATATGGCACTGTACATGCATACAAAGATTGTTTTATACTAAAGACGGGAGTAGTAAAATCTCTACAACCTTTCCTGACAGAAAATGGCTGTACAACTGTTGAATTCTGCATTCACATCCCCATTTTTGGTTTGATTTGTTTTGTGCACATGTGACCTTGTTCATCAGGAGCTGGAGATGCAAGCTCGCCTCCACGGGATCTCCTCTGCTGCCAGCACCTCCGGACTGGGCCAGGACCCCTCTCTCCTGGCCCAGCAGACTCAGCAGGCCCAGGCCCAGCAGCAACAAGGAGGACAACTTGGCGCAAATCTCCAGGCACCCTGTGCAGACCTCCACTCCCAGACACTCCTCAGCCTGGAAGCGGGCTCCATGGCGCAGGCTTCCTCGTCCTTCCTCTCCCCGCCCCCCTCTGGATCCCCTGTAGGGGTCACCATCAGCAGCTCACTGGACCTCGGCACACTTAGCTTCGCCGAGCTGGACGACCCCACTGCCACCTCCCTGTACCCTGACGTGGGACTTGGGGACATCCTTATGGATGAAGACTGTGGACTGGCCCCGGCCCAGTCGACGGCCGACCCCCTGTTTGCTGTTTCCTCCGGGGCCTCAAAGAACAGCAGCAGGAGAAGCAGTTTCAGCATGGATGAAGACTTGTGACAGAAGCCTGGAGCAGTTGCTGACATAATGACTGTGTGTGTGTGTGTGTGTGTGTGTGTGTGTGTGTGTGCGTGCGCGTGCGCGCGTGTGTGTGTGTGTGTGTACGTGTGTGTAGAGGGACAAGGTGTATATGCACTGTGGTGCATATTATGTCCTTGTCTAACAGAGGTTGCATGTTTTTAAAAGTTTTCATGTGGTGAGATCACCTTTGCAGTATCTTACTACAGCTTAAATCTTAGCATAGGTGTTCTACACTCCTGATCAGGTTAATGTAATAAGACAAAACATACCTCACAGGCCACAAGGAACAGATAGTCAGGAGTTCCCTGGTGTTTTAAATGAAAAATTTCATCACTAATCATGTTCAGTGAGAAAGAACAGTAGCATAGATATGGCTTGTCAGTGTATAAAATGTGATGTTTTAATTAGTTATTTCTTTTATTTGCAGTTATGGATTCGGAACAGTGAAGGGAAACCATCAAGTCATTAGTTATGTATTTTCGTATGAAAACTTTAAAATTAATGATGGGTGATTCGCTAAAATGTTCAGTCAGGGGTTTTGGGTTGTGCAGATATGGGGTTAGGGTTAGGGTTATCAGGGTGCAACACGAGTGATCATGTACTCAACGTGATTGTATTTTTTTTTTTTTCCTTAAACCAAAGGGATATTTTAGATAATGCAGTATATTAATGGGGAAGCTATATTGTTGGTGTTTAATTTTAAGAAGTGTTTTTTTTTCCTGCTTGTATATGTATTGCACCTTATCTTTTTGCTTTTGTGTTCTTTGAAAATACCTCTCTGCTGTCCGTAGCACTTCAAGCTGATTTCCATTACTTAATGTTTTTTGTTTCGTTTTGTTTTGCCTCCTAACAATTTCTTTGCTAGCCTCAATGCACATGGAGAGCTCATGGAGAGTACATGGAGTTTGCAATATTGTTATTAGAGTGGTTGGTTAATCTGCAGTTTAATATTTGGTGTTCTCTTTGCCACTCTTGCACACTCACTGTAAAAAGTTTTAGGGGTGATGGGAGTGTGTACTCCCTGGCTTCACTAGTACATACTAATAATGGCATGGTGATATTAATTATGAGTACTACTTCTCTCATAGGTGTGTTGGTGTATCACATTTTTTAATCAGGTGACTTTAATTGTACTGTTGTCTTTGGAAAGCTTAAATCACTTCTTAATCACATAGCATTTATATACTGAAGTTGTGCAAAATTATGATTTTGTGTCCACATTCAATTCAAGAGGTTTTAACAGTGGACTTCAAGCCAAAATAAATCATGAATGGATGATGTGTTCTCTCATCTGAGTGCCTTTAGGACAAACTGAGACCAGATGCCTATGGTCAAGATGCAAAACATGTTGATGTCAAAATTGTCGCAGGGCTTAAAAGTGTATATGTCTAAAACATCTGCGTGCGTGTTTGTGAACACATCTAAATAATCGAGGTCCATTAATGTCTGTCATCAATTAATCTTTCCCTGTTCTGTGTTAGCAGGGAATGACTCATAACATGTCTTATTGTATGTTACCACTATTCATGGCTTTTGATTTCATGACAAGATTTTGTTTTCCTGATTTAATTTTTTTTTTGTTCCAAATTGAATGATTCGGTTGCAGTCATTGCCCTCAGTACTGTATTAGAAACAATCCAACTCTTATACTTAAAGCAAGAATAGCAGCTCATACAGTGAATGTCAAAATGTCACAGAATGTAAACAATTAACTTTTTAAAGGTTTTAGAGTTTCCTTTGATTACTGTCTTGCTGCTGTGTGAAACTGCATTACCAATTGTGTTTAGAGTAACCCTAACTATTATTCTGTATACTAATATGCAATTAAATGTGAAATGTCTCCCTAGGGAATGCCATTAGAATGCTGAGAATCGCAGTACTCTATTGGCTTGTTAAACTTATATTGGCTTTCTGTTTGAATGTGTACTATCTGTTAGTAATAACTCCTCACACAACGATAAGGGAGAGTGTTCATAAATATGCATTTTAAAATTTATGCAAGGACTGCCAGACAATGTAAAAGCTCATTTGTTTAGATACATTAGGTTCTGTGGTGCATTTTATAGAAAAAAAAAAAACATTTTGTAATTGTGTCCATAACCTTCAAATTAACAACACACAATAAATGTCAAGGGAAACTTGTACCATCTGTGATTTTGTGCTAAAGCACATATATGTGCTGTGCATGTCATAGCAAAAGCAAATACCGTAACTCTTGAGAAATATCATTAGGCTAACCAGGCTGGTTAGGGTCTACAAAGGTATTAAATTACCAAAAGCTTTCTCAGATTGGAAAAGTGGACATTCTGGTGAAGGTCATGGAATGGCTTGCGTCTGTGCATAGCATGAGCAAAACATGGAAAACCTGAATAGAAAAAACAGCGGGTCACTATCCTGAAAAGTTATTGCTGAGAGTATACATCAGGCATTTGTTGCATACAATTAGAATGTTTATGTCTTATCAGGACTTTTCTGTACAATTCAGACTATTTGACAGTGATCAACTCTACAGAATAGAAGGTGCCTGCTCCTCAATTTGACCAAATCCACTAGACCAAACTCGACCAATGATTTTAAATTGATACTAAATTAGAATTTTGCAGTTAATTTTATTTTCCTTATTAAATGCTTGTAAAATACTTGTAACACATCTCTATAGAGAGATTGAGGTGATATGGTGCTGTGTAATGCAATCAATGCCATTTGCACAATGTCTTCTTTTTTTTTGTATGTTTGAGGTGGGGCCTTCATGGTAATAAGCACATGGTAACTAAAACTTTCTAATGGATGCCTTAGGGTAATCACAAAAGTCCCCCAACTGGAGAATCATTTCTTGGCTGATAGGTGATGATATTGGAATGCCCTGTAATTTGGATAAACTCCGTGGTTCTAATGCAGTCTTTCTTTACAGTCATTGTACAGACAATGTATGCCTGAAGTTGAGTTGCTTAAATAAGTCCATGAAACTACACAAAGACAAAACAGGCCATATATTTTATTGCTTCAGGAGACATAGTTGCAGCCTGCCTCACACACACTCACACCAAGATGCTAAAATTGTCACCTTCAAATCAAGGCAAGCGGAGTGTGGCAACCAATCCTTCCTGTTGCCTTAGAACTGGCTTCCCAGGCTTCAAGCTGTGTTTTTACTCCTAAGCACACTTTTGAGACACACTTTTTCACACTTCATAAACATACGTTTAGACTAAGTAAGATGGGGGATGGTTTCACTTATACTGTTGTGTAATCAGGTCTAAGCTTCATGAACCTGGGAACCCAACATTACCCAACAAAACAAAAATGCCGCAAAATACCATATCTACTACAGTTAACACAATGCATTCCATATGGGATAAGAATTTTGCACAAAGAATGTCATTTTAATAGGCAAAGCACTCCATTTAAATGTCCTGTGCACACTTGCTCTAAGCCTATATACGTACACTTAGAAGTAGGGTACACAAAAGGACATGAGTAGTAACAAGGTTTTTATTGCCCCAAAATTCAAGAGTACATACAAGTAATATCAATATGATATATGACATTGTGCTCTAGTGAACTCTTATAAAATAGGTTTTTGCCCATTATTTTATTTACAGGACAAATAATATGTCAGCAAGGGCTTTGCATTAAATTAGTTAACGATGATGTCAGCATTTGAATGAATACTCGAATACTGAAAGTCTGAAATTTCTGAAAGTCAACAACTATTCACTTCTTTTCGCAGTGTGACCCATTCACTTCACCAGTGTCTCCACATTGACTGTCTCATGGAGGTTGAACTTTTGGAAGGCAAAACTTATCGCTAGTGGACATGTGGCCATGACTTTGCCCTCTTGTTCCACCAAGCGGCGTCTTAGTGTAGTGCATCATCAGCGCCGCTTGTGAATCCTTCAGTTCGGTGTGCGCTGTGAAAAACCAAAGAATCTGCTCCAAACACCTGCTGAACGCCTCTGCGTAACTCTTTCCAGGTTCGGTGCCCGGACATTCCAAAGTGTTTTGTTGCGTGCGCTTTTGTAAGTGAAGGACAGCCATCTAAAGGATGTCGGCTTTTTTAAACTTGCTTTGGGTTTGGTATGTCTTCAGTTCGCCACTGAGCTGCAGCTTCAGCTGTTCAATGCTGTAGTTGATGCGATCCCTGCGTCTTTTCTCCACAACTGGCTTCCTTACCTGAAAAAAGATACACGTTTAATAACATATCTTGGATTTATTTTTTTTAATCGAGAGATGATTTTTTAAAAACCTAGCACTTGCATTAACCCCTGCTTAAAATGTTTAAGAGAAACATCAGTTTTTTTCAAGGTCTGAAGACTTTCTTGTTGTTTTAGTCGAACTGCCTTTGACATTTGTATATGCGCAGAAAAAAGATTAGATCATATTCCTATAGAATATATTCACCAATTATAGGCATAGACCGCATAATGGTAGTGTTTCAATTAGCCAGCTACAGGCACCCAGAACACAAAACGTGCGTCCCGCGCGAACAGGTGGAGTGCGCGTTCAATAAGAGGCGTGAAATAGTTGACTACATGACCCGTGACAGCATTTTAAGACCCTGTCCCATTCAGACACAAGAATGGAACAGGAACGGCGGGAAAGGGCTGACAAAGCATGAATGAAGTTTTGCTGAACAATTAAGTGGTGGGCTTGTTGCAGCTTCCCGCCCAAAATGAGAAATGGGAAATCATTGTCTTATAATAATCTATCTGCGGGTCTAGCAAATAGGTCCAGGTATGGCCATGTTTCATCTAGCCTTATTTTTTTGTTGTTTTTTTTTATCAAGGCCTACTTTGGGGAAACAAACATGTTTGCATATTATGCTATAGTTTATGTTTTATAAACTGAAGGATTGGTTTGCTTTACAATTCACCAAGTAATGATTAGCCTGGTCACTTCCTTTTCACTAACCTGTTTCATTTACATTTTGGCGCCATTATTTTTAAAACCTTTAGCTTATTGTGTTTGTCCACAATTATGAAAAGGACAATCCCCTGGGAATGAGGAGCCTTTCTGAGAACCTTGCTAATGCGATGGTGACGACGGCACACTTCTTTTGTTCCGCCTCCGAATTGGTGCTGTGGGAAAGTTGCGACAACACAGCCTCCAGGATTAGCCTTTGAAGACAACGCCGGTGAGCTCAAAAGAGCAGCTGGCTCATGTGCGCGGGAAAGTCTGCCCATAAAACTTTTCAAAAGTTTTTTTCCCCCCTGTGTGTCTCTCTTAAGTCATCTGAGAACGTCATTCCTTAGACTATTAAGTAATTATAAACTAGGCTAAATCATTTCAGTTAGTATGCCTAACTGTTGGCTACATCATTAGACTTAGGGTACTACAAATTCATAGCACAAATGATGGAGACATCTTAATTTTAATATGGCCTGTTATCGTCACTTTTTTATTTTGACTAAAATCATTGATGGAAGCCTACAGGCCAAGACAGAAAAAAACTTGACTGAATAGAGCAACATGCTATTTTCAAGGCACAATTCTTACTGCAACTAAAATTAATATAGACAGCAGGTGTCCTGTGATAATAGGCCTACAGGTTGATAAAATAGCCATTATATATTAAGATGATGTATCCAAAGAAAATATCCCAGAGGATTAGCCCCACGTGTTTATTGATTTATAGCCCACAAACTTAAACCACTCCACAAAGAGGCTCTCAACAGGTGTGTGGACATTTGTGGTTTACTCTCTGGAGCAGAAGATTATCCTACAAAAGTAAATGAGGGAACACACGTATGCAGACAAAAGTAGAAAATACCCTTGTAGTTTGGTTGCTGAAATGCCCATTTCGGTCTTGCAAAGTAGGTTTTGAGTTTGTGTGTATGGGATGTGTGCGCGCCAACCTGGGGCCCTCTTTCATACACAAACAGAGAAGCAGATGCTAGGCGTCATGTTCTGTGTGGGGTGCCCCTGCAAATTCGTCAGCTCGGGATCTGGGAATATCCTGACCTCTCCTCTCTCTGGAGCCTGCTCGTGCCCTTGATGTGGATTCAGGCTCAATGGCATTCCAGTATCACATGATGGGGCATTCACCAAGCCAAGGGCCCTGAAAAGCCACTCTGAGAGGGAAACTGTGACATTGTTGAATACCTTCTGCCTCATTTGAACTCCCTTTTTACTGTGTCAACAGTTGGCAGCATGTTGGTGGCCCACTTTGAAAAGAGAGGAAGTCCACATTGGCAGTAGAGATGAAAACTAAAATAGAAGCACTTAATGCAGCTTTGAGTTAAAACTGGCATTTATTCTGAGAACTTTTAACTCATATATGTATTAGTTACTCTGTTATTTGGTGTGGTGGGTGTGCTGGTAGGAGTGGGTGGTGTGGATCTGTCAGGCATGACAAGAATGATGTTATCCTCTGCTTGTGACAGGACACTACCTGAGGCTATTCTAAGGTGAGGCTGTGGAGGTGGTGGTAGTGATGATGGGGGCTTTTGTGTTGACAAGAAGAGGTCCAGATGGTCCATTGAGGGGCAGGGCATGGTCAATTGAGTGGCGGTGGATCAGTGGCAGCGGGGAGGAGTGCAGGCTGAATGAGGCTGAAGTGTGGGAAAGAGGCGCAGGTCTGAGCTCTCACACATTCCACACCGGAGAGGGGCTCCTCTAGCCCTCCCGAGCCACTCTGGCAGCTGGCTTCAGTGTGCCACTGTGTGTATGTGCGTGTGTGTGTGTGTGTGTGTGTGTGTGTGTGTGTGTGAAGGGGTACTCATTAGAAGGCCAAGTCTTTCCCCCTTTTGAATGAAGAGAATATCCATGCTGGAATGCGATCAGTCTTGAACAATGTGCCCACCCTCGTGTTCCCCCCTTCTCTGTAGTCAGCATGGTTTGTCATTCGTGAGTCACTGGTGAGAAATGTTTAGCTTGAGGGATGAGGCAGCAGTGAAACAAAGGCAAGTGGAGTGAAGATTTCCCTCCAAAAATGTCCAAGCATCTGGCTAGCGAGCATATTACCATGACAACTACAACTTACAACCAAGCTGTCTTGAGTTCTCATGGCAGAATTCTAAATTGAAACAATGAACTGGATAAATTTAATAAATTGGTGTATTTTTTTAATTGTGTGTGTGGGGGGAGTGACAAACACATGACTCCCATAATTTATTTGAAGACCCACCACCAGCCAGCTGACACATCCTAATTCTAGTATTAAGACGCCTGTTAGTGATAGACAGGTGAATCCAATCTACGACAATAGTCTTAAACTTTCCAGAAAGTTTTCTGCCCAACTGCCTTACTGTAAACAGTGGGCCAGTAGCAGATGTTCAGGCACATGTGCGGTTAATGAGAGGCAAGGATGGCTGGGGTGGGATGGTGGGGGCTTATGAAGTGCATCCAGAGCAGGTGATGTGTGTGAGATCGACACAGTGGGAACACACACGCGTCCCACGGTCCAGAGCTGCCTCTGATCTCTGCCGCTGGTTCAAAGTGTGTGTGTCCATGCGCTTGACTGTGTGTGTGTGTGTGTGTGTGTGTGTGTGTGTGTGTGTGTGTGTGTGGGAGAGAAAGAGTGTGTAGGTTTGGGGGCGGGAGGGATTCTATTGACTGGAGGACGTGTGAGCAGGATCCTGCCTGGGTTTCCCACACTACCCATTTTATTACCCAGTATTCCCCTGGGGGAAGTGGGGGCCTCCAACAATGGAAGTGTGCCTTCCTCAAGGGGACAGGATAATTGTGCTCAATTGACATACACAATGTGAGCACTCGTGTGACTGTGAGAGTGTGTGGTGTGTGTGTGGTGTGTGTGTGTGTGTGTGTGGTGTGTGTGAATTTAAAAAAAATCTATACTGAACAATTTACATATTAATCTTGTACAAAACTAAACCTTGATCAGTTTTATACCTGTCATTTACAAGCTGTCTATGTGACAGACATTAAAACAAGGCATCAATATGAACAGTCCACTTTTCACTATCAGGTATTCATGCCATGTTTTTTTTCCCAGGAATAGAATACCCTGTAATTTTTACAGGGCATTGCCCTATGAATTAGCCATTATACCCACCACCCATGTGTTTATTTGTCAGAGAGAGGCTTCCCAGGTAATAAAAGTAAGTGTAACGATCGGCTTGTGTTTAGGCTGTACCATTGCTATCCCTAAAAGTCCAGTCCCTCTTCTTTGGCCCGCAAGTCCAGTTAAGCATGAAATAATTGATGCCTCTGCCATTGTTGTAACCACCTCACCCACTGGCCAGGGAGTGTGGGAAACCTAATCTTGCCCGGGACTCATGCTTTTGTAATGCTAATGAGCTGCTATAAATAGAGGAGAGGGAGCCACTCTCTGCACACAGAACGTTTGCCTTCCACTGAGAAGAACACTTGTTTCTCTTGCCTTCTCTCTCTCTTGTTCTCAACAAGAATGGCTCCCACTATGAACATGGACTTTGCCAACTCTAAATTATCCAACAAGGAAAAACACAAAGTAAGAAATGCTTCTAAGACTTTGAAAAAGAAATGATCTGCTTTTTGTTGAATAGATATGCTTTGCTTTTGTGACCATGGAACTAATCACATTTTTTGCTCTTTCTCACTTTTAGCTGAGAAAACCAGTTGTGGAGAAGATGCGTAGAGATCGCATCAACAACAGCATCGAGCAGCTCAAGGCCATGCTGGAGAAGGAGTTCCACAAGCAGGACCCCAACACTAAGCTGGAGAAAGCTGACATCCTGGAGATGACGGTGGTCTTCCTGAAGCAGCAGCTGCAGTCGCAAAGCTCGACCCCCCAGCAGGCTCACAGTGACGGCTACTCCCAGTGCTGGAGGGAGACCCTGCACTTCCTTTCTGTCAACTCCAAAGTGGACACCAGCCTCCTGCGTCTCAGCCACTCCGGCAATGTGCCACTTCGGGCTGCCAGAGATGTACCTCTGTCTCCTGTCACTCCAAAACAGAACCAGGTGTCATTGAAGCAGGATGCTATCACACAGAAGCCAGTCTGGAGACCCTGGTAGATTTTGACATTTTGACTCTCACGCAAACCTGATGGATGTTGTACCATCATGGTGTAGGAAATATGTATTTCCAAATGTTTAATGTAACTACTTCTGTTGAGTCACGTTGAAATCGAATGAGAAGTTGAGTGATGATGTTTCTCTTAAAGAGAAGCTAAATGCTAAATTATGTCACTTCATGTTGAAGTATTTCTTTTGGAAAAGAATGGCTATGCCATGCACTTAATATAATGCAGCCATAGATAGTCTATTTTGGTTGGAGAATGTGATGTTCTATGTATTTTCATATTGAAGACTTGTGTTGATAATTGAATTGTTATTCAGAAACTCAAGTAGAGTCTCAAGAATAGTTCCCTTGAACCTTATGTTTTATGAGTAAATCATGTTATACCACAATGGTATTGTGCCGTTTTTAGACACTGTGTGTTTGTATTTGCCTCTTAATAAATATTATAAATCTTATTTTCCCAACCTCCTGTTTTCATTTTTTACAATTAATATCCAAGGTAAACTTAAACAACTCAACATTAAACATTTCAACATCTAACTGTGTGAGGTAGAGACACTCATGCCTGAAACTAACACCTTTGACAGGGATGGCATTGGGAAGGTCAGGGTGAGGACAGCCGTGTTTTTGGTGGACATTGAAGTTCATTTGCAGAGAAGGATGAAAACTGTAAACCTGACAATAATAAGACACTACTGAAAAGATTTTATGAAGTAAACAGATGGTGTTAGTCAACTGTTGTTGATTTTATAGTTAATGCTCATAATAGTACAGTAATAAAGTGTACAGGATATGATGCATAAATGCATAATCTTAGGGTAATTAAATATACTCAAAATAATCTATTACAGTTGTTCATGGTGGGAAGTGCCCTTCAAATACAATACATGAGTAATTCAGGTTTATTCCAAGGTGGAAATGGGTGGGAGTGGATTGCCCAGACAAACTGCTACCTAACTGGCAATAAAATGAGTTGTAAACTGGCAGCTTATAGCATGTGAGGCCGTTCTTTTCATGTACTGCTTTTATCAGAGGGCCTGGGTCCCAAGCTCTAACTGCTTTCCCACACTCCTTAGCCAATCAGGGAGCAGCTTGTGAGACCTGATAACATCAATGGCTTAGAGTCAGGCAGACCTGCGTGGACGAGCCGAAGGGTGGTGTGTGTTGGTGGTGGGGGGTGGGGGGGGGGGGGGGGGGTGTTGGAGTGTGTCGACAGGAGGATGGGAGGTAGGAGGTGCCAGTGTACTTAGGGTCTGCCAGCCCCTAATCCTCTCCAAACACTCACACGCACACACTCACACACACTTACACACGTTCAGGCACACACCTCCACACCAGACCAAAGGCTTCCAGAAGCAGTAAAAGCCTCATCATCACACAAGCAAGATGTCTTCCACCATACTCCGTAGGCTTAGCAGGTCAGGGCTCTGGGCTTGGGAGGAAATAGTCTTCACCTAAGCATGCCGAATGTGTGAGAAAAAGACAAGATCAATACACACAAGTACAAGTACAACAGAGAGAGAGAGAAAAAAAAACTCTTACTAATACTGTAGCCTGTTATTCTTCAGAATAACAAAATGGACATAAATGAGTAACAGACTGATATATGACATATACAGAACGTCATTGTCTTCCTCTTTTAAAACTGTGGTTTCTAGTAGCAGGGCAGTATTTCATATTATAAAATATGAAAATAATGATGTTTCAAAAAGCAACAAGTGGAGTCTCTTTCCCTGGGGACAGATTAGAGGGGAAGCCCAAAGAAGAGAGGGGTCAGAATTCACACTAGCGTGTCTAATGGATAATTTAGTGCGGCACACTTCCTTTGTGCCTGTGATGAAAGGGAAGCCTGAGCCTGGAGTGTGGGAAATCCTGGGAGAAGCCGACTCCACACATGTGACAGTCAACACAGGCCTCTCTCCCACAGGCTTCACCAGCTGTTTGATGAAACTGGACCTGACAGCACAGCACACTGCTGCGCCTGTTGCTCGGTGGGAATGGTGAACAAACACAGGTCTGACACGATGCTCTTTCTCAATCTCTCTCTCTCTCTTTTTCTGTCTCTGTCTCACTCACTTATGCATTGATGTACAGACACATGCCCCCCCCCCCCCCCAACACACACACTCAAACACACACACTGAGACAGCTCATTTGAAGTGACAGCTATAAAGAGCAGTAGTGTATTTTTTTTTCTCCTTTTCTACAATCCTTATTATATCCCCGTCCGATCATTTTCTGCTATTCTAGATACAGTATTGCGCAAACAATGGTGGGAAACATAAAGTGTAATGCTTGAATGGCCTTGAAGAACTGAAAAGTAATGTAATTTGGCAAGCCAGTTCATTTGACCCCCTTTGATTCATTGGCTGTGCATGGTCATATTTTGTCTTAAATTCTAAAATCTTTCTATATGTGTGTATCTGTAGACATTAATTATAATAACTGTTCATGTGAGCTAAAAGTGTGACTTGTACACTTCTTAAACAGCTTTTCTGTGGAGCTACTGTAGGTAATATCCCATATCAAAACATTTCAAATAAACACAGTAACTGTTGTGGATAATTACTTGAACCTACACAGAGCTAGTCAGATATCAGTCAGTATTATTATTATGTTATTCTGTTTTCAATCACAACCTTTTATGAGCAAAAAAGTTATTATATACAGTATCTTTTTTTGATTGAAATATAGAGAACACATTTTCATGGTGAAATGCAAGTATAAAAATATATTTATTGTTGATTCCAAATGTCATATTTCAGTGTACATTTCAAATGGCAATGCAGAGACTGAAATGTTAGATGATGCAACAGGCATCTACAATAAATCCTTCACAGAAGGTAGACGCATTTTAAGTTGTCCAAAGGATATTTTCAGATGCAGACAACTGGACTCCACAGGAGTCACATTCAAATGAATAGAGGACAATTTCATCTTTAAGATGTACAGCAGTTTGAATATTACATAAAACACATTTGTGAAACATGATAGAGAAACCTCTAGCATGCTGACTCAACAGACATTCACCATGTTTTCAGTATCCATTAGAAAAGGCACGGTTTGTCTACACTGGAAATATAGCTGTCTCTATAAATAAATTTGGTCCCTATACCAAAATGGTTCAATTTCTATTAAGATTCACACGAGCAGTTTGTTCACCAGGGTCTCCAGACAGATTTCTGTGTGACTGCATGCTGTTTCACTGGTGTCTGGCTGTGTTTGACAAACATTACAGAGGTGGATGGAGAGAAGCTCCTGGAAATATTCTGGATACTGTGGCAGGGACTGAGATGCAGAGTTGTGGAGTCCGAGTTGACAGACAGGAGATGTAGCGTCTCCCTCCAGCACTGGGAGTAGCCGTCACTGTGAGCCTGCTGGGGGGTCGAGCTTTGCGACTGCAGCTGCTGCTTCAGGAAGACCACCGTCATCTCCAGGATGTCAGCTTTCTCCAGCTTAGTGTTGGGGTCCTGCTTGTGGAACTCCTTCTCCAGCATGGCCTTGAGCTGCTCGATGCTGTTGTTGATGCGATCTCTACGCATCTTCTCCACAACTGGTTTTCTCAGCTAAAATTTAGGAAAAAGAACAGTTGGTTAGAATCTCATTCTGCAAAATCAAATACTGTTACCTAATTTTTAAGTGTCTTCTACACAAACATATTGACCTCAGAAAACATGCACACCATCTACCTCACACAAAAACATATAAAAATATATAAAGCTGTAATTACTTTGTGTTTTTCCTTGTTAGAAAGTTTAGAATGGGCAAAGTCAGAGCTGATTGTAGGTGCCATTCTAACAGAGAGAGTGAGCGCAGTGTTGTCAGAGGCAACTGGTCTGTCATGGCAGGCTCCCAGTCCTATTTATAGGAGCTCATTAGCATTACAAAGTCATGAGTCCCGGGCAAGATTAGGTTTCCCACACTCCCTGGCCAGTGGGTGAGGTGGTTACAACAGCTCAAATCAAAATTACACACATTCCTCAATAAATCTGTGTGACCAAATAAACGCCCCCCAACACACACAGACACAAATGCCCATTCATTATTTGGACACAAATTAATGTATACTATCAGTGGGAAACATATTTCTTGTTGACCACATGATTAGATGCTATTTCCAAATTTAGTTTCTGTGTGTTCAATTAACAACAAAAGAAATGGCAAGTGTGCACTTATTACTATGAAATGATGTTGTAAAATTAGAGAATTAGAGACCTTACTGTAAGACAAGCAGTTTTGTGGATAACCTGTAACTGAGCAGACAAACACAGACGTATGGGTGTGAGGCACACTCAAATTGTTTTATTACCTGGGAACCACTCTGTTGCTGATAAGCCTCTTGCAGATGGTGAAGAGATGAGAGAGGGAGCTAGGGCTCTGCCCAATCTTATCAGTACAGACCTTCTGTTTACAAAGCACTTTTATGACCACTGCTGTAGCCTATATTTCAGTATATCTCATTAGGCTCATGCCAACATTGACAACACTAACAATGACCACTGAGGCTGTATTGGTTGTCACATGATGAATGCCACCCTCTGCCTTGGAGGTTACTGCCAACACACCTGCTATTCCTTGTACACATACAGTAGCCTCCATTCTGTAACAATTATGTAGGCTTAAGTTCATTAAAGTAGCCTACTTTATATGTGTAAATTCACTGAAGCTAAAAAAAGAAACCTAGATCTGGACATAATTGGAGCGAGGACTATAACACTTGGCAATACACCCCTGCCTTGTGTCATTGTTTTATTATAACTGTTGCAGCACTGGTGCAGATCATTTTGTCAATGTTTTTTTTTTTTTGGTTTAGGATTCACAGTACACCAGAAACTGTAGCTGGTGCGTTTGGGACTGTAGCTGGTACGTTGATGAGGAGCTGCATCTGTATGAATTACATTATTTGCAGTGGGATCAACTTTCCCCACACCGCCATCTATGCAAGAAGAACTCTTACAGGGCACACTGACATTCACCCACACCTGCACAGAGAGCCTGATATATCAACCGCTTGTCCCCATAAACCTCTAGACACAATGTACATGTATACACACAGAGAGATCATTTCAAATTTTCTAATCTATTACGTTATACTAATACTGGAGTTGGGGTGGAGAGAAATTGAGAAGTTTGAATTTTTAGGCGGAGATAACACCGCAGTGATAACATGTAAACATAAACACGCACGCATGGGCGGATATGAGCACGCACGCGCAAGCTCGCAGATTTCAAGTTTGTTGAAAGCGTGTGGCGAAGTTTCCCATGAATGTATCTCGCGTCTAGCGCTTTTTGTGACATGGACATCAAAGAACTGAAGCGTGGCTAAGGATCTTTATCACCCCGCCATATAACGTGGCAGCTCGCACTGTCTGTCCCAGCAGGTGTTAGGTGTGCTTCTCGGTGGCTCGTGTCATTGTTTTCCCACACCGACAGAGGAAGCGGTCCCACGCGTTTTTAGGAGAGCCGGAGAAAATCATAAAAGATATATTGCCACCAATGGCTGCAATTCAGTGGTTGGCTGAAACTGTGGGAACATCCAAAGTGTTGAGGATCAGACTGCGGTTCAGGCGTATAAATACCTCCGACAACACTTTGTGTTATCACAGATACGAGCAACAGCACGAAAAGCTTCAACCATGGTATTGGACGGATATAACAGGGACTTTCCAGTCGAAATCATTCCCTCTTCATGCGCAAGACACAGCATTAAGGTAACTTAAATGTTCTTGGATATTTGTTGTCCACTGACATTTTGTTTATTAGACTTGGCTTTAGGCTACGCACTTAAAAATGAAGGTGGTATTAAAATATTTACTTTTCTTTTTTCAGTGCCGCAAAATAATTGTCGAGAAAATACGGAGAGACCGAATTAACAACAGCATCGAGGAGCTGAGGATATTGCTTCAAACAAACTCAACAAACCAGTGTCCAGAAGAGTCCACAGCCAGACTCGACAAAGCTGATATTTTAGAGATGGCTGTGCAATTCCTGAGAGAACGAGCCACTTCAAAATCGACTGAAAGCTATCACAGTGGTTTCTCGCACTGTCTGCAAGAAACACTCCGTCACCTCTCGTTGCACGCACCACTGCAACCTGCGGACAGGGAGCAAATTAAACGCTTCTACGTTCACCAGAGAACCAGCATGCTCACGCGTTTGTCAACAGAGCCACGCGCCCAGTTCTGCTTGCCCTTAAAGCGACACTCATCAGTTAGAGCGCGAAAATCTTTGTGGAGACCATGGTAAAATGAGTCACACGAATGATCTGTCCCACTGGACTGGGGTCTGACATTAGATTATAGTTATAGGCCTGAAGCATCGTATGAAAAATATTTTTTCAGGCAGTTCACATTTAGTCTACATTAGCCTATGTGTGTGATGAGCAATGAGGTATTGAGTGAATTTTCTCAATTAAGGGATTGCCTTTTGTAAAGGCTATGTGTGAGATGACATGTACCCCCAAGATCAAATTCAACAGTGATTGTTTTCAAATCATGTTGTATTGATGACACTTATTAAACATTTATTAAACACTTATTAAACATTCCTTGTATTTATTCATTGGTTTGTTGTGCATTTGTTAACACACATCAGTGGACCCAAAATACCTCACATCAGATGAGTGAAACTGAAGTTAAAAACATCTGTCTTCTGTTGGAATGAAACTCAAGCATTAATAGACAAGACAAAGGAAACTGTGATTGACACAAACGTTTATTTGGTGTATAGCATGTCTCTTCATTGAGAAATTATATGGCTGACAGAACATAATCTGGGGTATGGCAAATATTGAGGCAATATATAGTATCTTGAACACTCTTAATAGAGTATAGGAACACCTCTTTTACCAGAGGAAGATTTAGAGTTTTACAAATAAACAAGTATGACCAAATCGGTCTTCACATAGTGACTAAAAAATTACAATTAGGAATGTGTAGGAAACAGAAACGGAAGCATGGGTAGGAAGTCACTTAATATAAATGGCAACCTAAACATGACTGTCAAGTCTCTAGAGGGTAAAATAACTCAATAATTCAAGACATCTTCATGGAAGATGATATGGAAAATCACAAATCCCAAGAAAAGAGATATAGTTTTTAACTGCCTTTGCATAGAATCTGAACTTGTATTACGTGGTGCAAAGGTAATACTGACAATGTTTTTTGCCTGTTTATCTCAGAAAACAAATCGATGTTATAAATTTTGTATTACACAGAAGTAGGCTATCTGCATACAGATATTCAACAGCAAAATATTCACAGAATATAACTTTTGTGAATGTTTTGGGTAATCAAAACATATCATTGACAGGAACAATAGTTGTCATAACAACTCAGTATAGTAATGCGCCCTGCATAAGGGTTGAAGCTTTTTTAGCGGAAAAAAGCATGAAAACTTCAGTCTAAACCAGTTACTGCAGCCAGATCAGTGACTGTTTGGGGATTCAATGAGAGTCTCTAGATGGCGATCTTGCACTCCTCTCCTTTTCTTAGGGCAGGTTGCACTTGAATGTTCCTGTTTGCACTGGGTGCTCTCCTCCTGGTATACATCACACATTTCTTCCAGAAAGAGGAACCATTTGGGAAGTGGCCTTCCTCTGGACTGTGTATTCTCTTCATCAGGAGGGCAACAAGCTTTCAGGCACACTAGGAGAATCCAGTGAAATCGAGTTGCAGGAGAAAGACAGCTTTATGTAGTAAAGGTGCGTTTGTGGAATTGCAGATCAATCCTTCATCTCCTGGTCTTGAGATGTAAGTCTGTGATGTGCATCTTCCATCTCCTCTTGTTCAGCTGTGGAAAAAGAAATTACAATATTAATATATTTGTTCTTCAACATACAAAATCGTTTCTTGTCATGACAAAGAAATAATGTAATTACTTGTTTAGTGGCATATCTAAATTACCTGGAGGCAGAAGGTGCTCCTTCGGGGCAGTTGTCTTGGAATTGATTTTGGCATCAAGGCTTATCTCGTCTGCAGATCTCTCAATTTGAAATGAATCTGATCAGCACTGGCTTCATCTCCTCTATTTATACTACCAGATCTCCATATGAATGTGTGGGTCTTGAGCTGGTTGAAGTTTCTCACAGTCAGTAGCCAATGGCTGTGCTGCAGAAGACAATGAAGAGTGTGGAGCTGCCACATGCTTGATTCTTCCATTGCTGGGGACAATGGTCAAACCTCAGGGGAACAGGTGCTGGCTTGGGGATGATGGAGAGAGACCTAGAGACTCACTGTGTGGATGTGGGAAAGGGCTGACCTTGTGGTGAGAGTTAATCTGATGCCTGATATTGGGGTCAATGCAGTAGGATATGATAACTCTCTTGATCAGTTTAAAAACGTTTACTTTTGTCGATAAATATTGCTTCATGATTTTAAAAGCACCTTAACGAAAACAGTAAAAAAATTTCGCTAGGCATATAATGTTTGAAAATATAGGATCACTGAGTCATTTACAAACATCTTATCCTAGACCTCAACAGTCATACTATTGAAGTAGTGATAGTGGAATCCTGTGAATCGTCTGTTTAGTGTGTCTAAAATTTTGGAACTGTGGTTTCCTTGTCAGGATAGGAATGACAGATAAGTTACATGTAATGTTATAAAGTCCATTTAAACTTGTACACATTCACAGAAGCAGATTTTTATCACATAGGCTATTTCATGACAAGGGTAGCAGCACCTTCAGGTATGGCTAACATTAGTTCATTACATCTAATAATGAAAAAAGTCTGGTTAGTGTGTTATCATGCTGAGTCTTAATAATTCATAAAGTATTTCAAATAGGATTAATGCAGAAAAGAAGTGTATCATAGTTTTTGAAATGGCCAGTGTCACTAGAGTGCCACTCTGTGCCACTGCTGTAGATTGATTTGTCTGCAGGTCTAAACTGTGTCTCAAGGAATGCAGAGTGAAATTACATATTCATCTGTTTTTATTTTCTCTCTTTATTTTTTTTACAATGCACTTAATATCAATATCTCAAATATGCAACAGTTGAAAAACAGTATGCCATTAAAATATTCTCTAGAAATACTTTTAGAATGTTGATATGATAACGGTATTCTGAGTTTATTCCCTTGTGTGTCTGTGGAATCTCCAGTGGGACTGTGGATGCTAATGACCAAGAACTGAGACTCTCCTCTCCAGAGCTTTCCCACACTCCCCTCCACTAGATTTTCTCTTTGACAAAAGAAGTGTGCCTTCTTATGCTAATTCCAACCAGTGAACGACCCTGAGGAGATCCTCTGAACTTTGAATAAGTAATATAATAGTAAAACTTTTTAATTAAAGCAAAAAAAAAGCCAAGCAAAAACATATAAATATCAATATAAACTAAATATTAGTGTATACGTGTAACATTTTTTTTCAGTGGTGCTTATAATTTGACTCAATTACACAACATGCCAAATGGAGAATTATGAATAATTATGGAGGGTATTCTCTTCTTACGAATCATCAGGCTGCTGGAGAATTAATCATACTCATTTCATATATATGTGTGTGTGTGTGTGTGTGTTTGTGTGTGTGTGTATGTGTGAATTTGTGAGGTGCAGAACAAGGAATAGAAATGAAAGGGAGCAAAAAGTCATTGTTTGCTAATGTTTGGTGAGTTAGTGACATGCACTACACTTTTAATGAGGCCTTCATGGGCAAAATGCCCACACTGTTAAAGTAAAATCTACTAACCTGTTTATTACCTTTAGTATTTTTAAATGTTATCATTATAATTTTCCTATTTTCACTCATGATGGATTGTTGTATTGATATAACAAACAATAGAGACATCTATGCTGCTTTAATGCAGCTCTGTGACCACTGACCCATTGTAGGTCTGTGATAAAATCCACTGCACTTTCCCACACTCTCTTCCATTCAGTGTTCATCAATAGAGAACAATAGAAGTGTGTCTCATTACCCTCTGCATTAGTCAAGGAGATTCATCCCCCTTACTGCTGCACAGCTGGATGTGGTTGTGTGGATGTGGTGTTTTTATTTAAGTTTAGTTAGGCTAGTTTTTTAGCCTAGAAAGGAAAGGAAATCAGAGAGAAAAGGAAGTTCTGAATTTACTATGTTTTAAACAAGGGTCTCCTCTAAAGGTATTTCAGATATACCAAGCATACTAAACTCAAACTCAAAATAGAGGGTAAAATAACTCAGTAATTCAAGACATCTTCATGGAAGATGGTATGGAAAATCACAAATCCCAAGAAAAGAGATATAATTTTAACTACCTTTGCATAGAGTCTGAACTTGTGTTATGTGGTGCAAAGGTAACACGGACAATGCTTTTTGCCTGTTTTTCTCAGAAAACAAATCAATGTTATAAACTTTGTATTACACAGAAGTATCTGCACATCCAGTTGCAAAATGTTCACAGAACATAACTTTTGTGAATGTTTTGGGTAATCATACATTTGAAGCAGCACAGTTTTTCTATGTAGTTGAGGCTCAGAGTATCTTTTTTCCTTTCTAGAATTGGGATTGTATGACATACTGATGAGTTACCAGTTATAGAATGGAGGTTTTGTTTTCAGTCCAAACTTTGAAGACAGTTTTTGTACTACCCCCTCCCCCCAAGAAGGGTGTTCTTCTTAGGGTATACTAACTCTTGAACAGGTTTTAATTAAGTTTTTTCATAAAACCTCAAATGAAGCCCCTATAGAATGTAAATGTAATACCCAGGTAAAAATCACAGTTGTCTGTTAAAAAATTAAAGATGTTTTCAGAGACAGGGTCCTTGTATTGGAATTATATTGCACAAACCTATATCAGGGACAACAACATCAACATAATGTAAGAGAGAACATATTTTATTATCATGTTTTTGCGAAAGAAAAACATCACTTGAGAAAGTTCTGTCTGATTCAGATGAGTTTTCTTAGATGTCATCAGATATCATCACAGATATCAATCTTTTAGTCTCAAATAAGACACAGAATGGAATAAAGCAAGTCCTTATAAAAGACAACAGCAACCCCATATCAAAAGGTTGTAAGTTCATTTCAGAGAATGAACAAAAAGATCAAGCTCCCTCACTTGGGAGATCACATTGTTTTCTTAAATATTAAGAAATATTCTCACATATTCTCAGAGCTGAGAGCTACAAAAGATTGCCCCATGACCAATAGACCATTTCAATAATAGCATGCTTAAATATTAAGCATAATAGTGTCACAATGATGCAATGAAATAGCTTTGGAAACACTGTCATACAACAACAGTAATCTAAATTATTAAAGTTTCTTTTTAAACCAATATTTTCAACATATTAAAAAACCTTTGAAACGATTTCCACATTTTCTTCACTGAAGACATCACTTTTGCAATGGATTGAACATGCTTTCTTCCAAGAAAGAAAATTAAAAAGTTCTTATGAAACCAACCAAAAATACCTACAATTGTAGGCTTAACAATCAATTATATTAGCAAATAAATGTCCTTGGATGATATCTCAGACCAATGTGGTCATACGACTGAGGAGTCTTGGGTTGAAGTTCTCTACCATGGCCTCCAGGGGGCACTCTTGGCAGGACTTTTCTCCTTGCTCAATATGAGCTGATCCAACACACTTAGATGAGGCTGGGCTGACTCTTGCAGGTCCTCATCACTAGAGGATGACTTCAGGGTGTGGAAGTGGCTCAGCACTGTTCCATGGGACTGTGTCTGAACCTGATTTTCAGACAGAAAGGAAACAACTTCTTGGGCACACCTGGAGAATCTCTGGTTAGCATTACAAGGCTTCAGAGTCTTATGCTGGAGCTGTTGTCTCAGGAGGCAAACAGTCATCTCCAGGATGTCAGCTTTCTCCAGCTTGGAGTCTGGCTGCTGGTTGAGAAGCTGTGGACCCAGAAAAGCCTTGAGTTCCTCGATGCTGTTGTTGATGCGATCTCTACGCATTTTCTCCACAATGGGTTTTCTCAACTGTAAAGAAAAAAAAACATTATAAATACATTTGTTCTTTAACTATTTAATGATCACCAGGTGGCCAGGTCAATAAAGACTGGTATGGTAGATAAGGCTCTTATATTTACCTTGTGGTTCAGGTTCAGGTGTTCCTTTGGGTGTTCTATAGTGATTGCAGGCGCCATAGCTGTAGTTGCAGTAGATCTCTCTGTGTAGAGTGAATCTGGTCAGCTCTGGTTTCAGCTCCTCTATTTATACTCCAAGATCTCCATATGAATATGTGGGTCTTTGGCCGGTTGGAGTTTCTCACAGTCAGTAGCCAATGGCTAAGCTGCAGAGGACAATGTGGAGTGTGTAGCTGCCACATGTTGGATTCTCCCATTGCTGGTGGACAATGGTCAAACCTCAGGGGAACAGGTGCTGGGTTAGGGGTGATGGAGAGAGACCCACAGACCCACTGTGTGGATGTGGGAAAGGACTGACCCTGTGAGGAGAGTTAACCTAATGCCTCATGTTGGGATCAATAATACTGAGAAGGCACACTTCTCTATGTGGCCATTTAAAACAACTGATAAGATCAGATAAAATAACTTTAAGATGAGTTCACTCTGCTGAAGCAAATTCCCAGTGTCAGGAGTCAATACTAGAGACTCTCATCTCAGTCGAATAAAATGTTGCATCTGTTGGACTCATGGATCTCTTGGAGCAGTGAACTGTACAGTTGTCATATTACGACTGGGCGTTGCCCTTTATTGTGTGATTGGATGTTAAACCAATTTTGTTCAATTGGTCCCAAAGCTGATTGTCAATGGAGGTCTCCAGATGTAACAGATGTGATCCTCTGTCATGTTGCTGGTAGAGCGCTCATTTGAGTTTCCCACACTCAGTTCTCTATGCATCACAAAAGCTCTAATCACCCATGTTGAGAAATGGTGGCTATCAGCTCTGTGTTGTGCCTTAAACACAGGATGACCTCACAAACCATCTGGAGGGAAAGAACCGCTCTATATTTGAAGCAGGTTTGAACAGAAGCAAGTTAATGTAGCTGTGGTATTTGGAGCTTCCTCACCATTCTTTTAAGTCTGATTGTGGTCCTTACTGCGCATGCTTCTGTAAAATGCAGCAGAACACAAACCTGTCTGTCTTACATGTTTATTGAATTGCCTAATCTTTTTAAATGGGCTTCACAGAATAGCTATAATTCTTTTCATTCACTGACATTTTCTTTTTTTCTGGAATTCAGGAAATTCAATTCACATTCAATTTTACCTAATTTTACTTTACATTGTTGTTATAGATTGCTTATACAGCAGAGCATTGCAGACTGACTGCTTATTTAAATATAAATGCTATAACCTTTAATGTGAATAAATTTTTAATGTCAAATAATTAAATGAATGTCTAAAATTCTTGTTGGAAAAAAGCATAATAAAAGTGGCATGCTGTGAAATTTCTCACTCACAACATTTTATTTGTTTGCAGTAGGATCTTAAATGAGGGCAGCGCGTGCCTATTCCCTTGTGTGTCTGTGGAATCTCCAGTAGGACTGTGGATGCTAATGATGCAGGAACTGAGACTCGCCTCTCCAGAGCTTTCCCACACTTACAACCCATATGTGAACAATGCAAGTGTGCCTCCTTTTGTTAATTTTATCCATGGGCTGTCACATCTCAGTTAATTTTTAGTATAGAATTCTATTGCTTAAAAATAGGGTCGTCAACTCATGGACAATCTGCTTACGTAAGCACTACTTTCTGTAGTGGAAACATGGACAAATTCATAGTAATGGTGATATATGTGTAATGTGCACAAGTGACTCAAATAAAATCACATAGTCAGTATTAGCCTATAGTGCTTTCTATACAGATGTTGCACTGTGTTTAACTGACTGGTTATAAGTCAGGTAATCAGGTGTCAATAGTGTGATGGCTATGTCAGGAAAATGAATGGGAAGGAGAGACTGGATCAGAGAGGATTGTGAATTCTGTCATGACTTAAAATTTGAATGCAAGCATTGCCTACATTGGCAAACTTGGAATAAGAGACCTGTCAAGGTCCCAGTGTTACATTAATGCACATTAATATGCCATATTTGTTCCAAATATGAAATATGTTGGCATTGGCAATATTTTAAACTATGCATGAAATAATTCAAAACACTTTATCTGGTGTTAGGAAGCCTGCAGTTTATTTACTTCAGTCTCAAACTCATTTGAAGTATACTGTATTTTTGTTGACCATGATCATCTCTGATGTGATTAAATATGTACTTTAAGTTACTAATGGTTATACTGTGATTATGTCTGTTTCAGTGTCTGATGTCCAGGCTATTGGTCCTGAACCAGTGACCAGAGAGGAGTTCTTACAGTGTAAACTGGACAAGCGCATACACACACACACACAAACACACACACACACACACACACACACACACACACACACACACACACACACACACACACACACACACACACACACACACACACAGAGACATTTATTTCTCTCTTCCTCTCTCTCTCACACACACAGAGGTGCTATGTGCACTCATACCCTATCAAAACACACACCTACAGGCATCTCACTATATCTATTAAACACACCCACACATACACACACATATCACACTGTCACAATGGCAAAGAGATTAAACTCCCTCTAGTGGCTAGCTCTAGAATAGGAGTGTATGTGGACCCCAGGGATGGAACTCTACAGCGCAGAGCCAGACAACATTCAGTCACACACTCTACCCTGGATTTAGCTTCATGTTTGCTGGATCACCACTGTTGTTGTAGTATGTCTCACCTGAAAAAGGGGTATATACAAACTATCTCTTGAGGATATGGATGAAACATTACAAATGTTCATCCATCTTGGAGAACACCAGGGGTGAAAGTAGTGTTAGATTCTTGCCAGTACCGTAAGAGGAAGTGTGCACTCAGCATGCCAAAACATTTTCATCATACTCAAACAGGCTACACTAATTTGTAGCTGTTGAACAATAGGGCTTTTAGTTGTTGAACATTTTTTTTACATTCTTTCTATATGCTTTGATTTAACACCCACTGCCTTTCCTAACTCTGCAGGAAACATTGATCTCATATTCATGATAATGTTGATGTTTTCATGATAACATTTTTAGACAATAAGTTGGTTTTATTTAAAATCCTGCATGTTTTGGGTCATGTTGTTGAAAAAGATCGCAAAATCATTACATTTAGTAAGAAGGTTGTGGTGATGGCTTGGTATAAGGAAGTGATGAATTTTCATTCTTTTTAAACAGAATAATGCAATATATATTTTAACTTTAAATACACATGAAATGGTGAATAATAGTGCTATGACTGAGCAATTTTGTATAAATAAGCGTGTCTCAAGATACACTACATAAACACACAATGCCTTATGGTACTATTTTAGGTCTAGACCAGGAGTCTCTATATCCTTTTTTTCCTTTCAGAGCTACTTCAACAAAATACTATTTTGCACCTGTATTATTGATAGTCCTCAAGATAAATGTTCCATCCTTTACATCTGGCACAGTTACAGCACAGTGCAAACAGACATCTAAAGTGTCTGTTCTAATTTGTGGGGAAAAAATGTATTGTCGGACCTTTATTGGCACCTTTGTTTTCCATAGTTACAGCCAAATCTGGTGTGCACAAAGTCTGCACACCGTCACTATACTAGTACTACTACTACTATTATACTATAATAATAATAATGTCAACTGTCATCACCCACTGTTCTGGGTATGCTGTTTCATTCCTCATTCTCAGAGTTTAAGATCAAATGCTATTACACAGGGTTGGAAAAGAAGAGAATCTGAGCCAAAACCATTTAAATGAGTCACAGAAGACTGCGGATTTTGTATGGAGAAATGTCTGAAGGATGAAGAATGAAGCATGTCCTGCATACACTGGTATATTCAGTGCTGCTGGAGTTGTTGCTGATTTGCTATTTGAGCCAGACAGGGCACATTAAATATTCTGGAATGTTCCTTAAAAGTTTGAATCTTTTGCTACTAACCACTAAAATGGCTAACTTTCGGAAATTAACCCCACATCAGTAACTGTATATTTTGAATTGCTAAGAACTGTAAACACAGGGTCCTGTAGCAACCACAGTAACCTCATGTTCAAGAGACACAGAACAAGGAAAGATAAAGTGACAAGTCATTAAATGACAACACCTTCATGTTAAACGAAAATAACTGTTTAAGTGAGCATAGAAAGACAAACTCAGAAAAATGTTTTTAAGAATACAATTTATTGCTTATTTTCTATAACAGAAACTTGGCAATTTGAGAATGTTCTGATATAGAACACCAGAAGATACATCACAAACACTTGATGTCTCGTCTCTAATAAAACAGCAGTCATGTACATCAACATTTAATATAGCAAATATAATATACTTTTTAAAAGTAAAAACAAGAGGTATCAGCATTCTTAAACATTAAGAAATCAAAAACATGGCTAGCAATAACAACAGGTGCCTTCACTGAAGGACAAACTGAAGGTAAAATATGCTCTTGTCATAGAAATTCAGTAATGTATGTGAGTTTATGGATAATATATCCATAATTTCTTCACTCATCCTGGACGTTTCACAAAATTGCAATACTGTCAAAATCTTAATATTTCACCTTTTCATTTTAAAAGATACAATGAGTCTGTCACTGACAGATTTAAAACAACAAGGAATGATTATCATGTACAACCATGAAAATAATCATAATCTTTCACAAAATTGAAACCAATATGGTCAGCAACTAGTTTGCAAATAATAGTTTGCAAAGCTTTTCATTCTTAAAAGAGAATGGCCTTGGTTCTTTGAGAAAAAGAAGAAAAGAAAACACATGCATGACACGCATGACTATAAACATTTAAAAAATTAAATGAATATCCCTGGATGTTCATCTCAGACCAAATCAGTGGTACCATTTGGAGCATCTCAGTTTGTAGTGTCTCCCTATGGCCTCCAGGGAGCGTCAAGAATTCTTCATGATCCATCTTTTGACCAACATGGTCAGACAGTTTCTAGAGTTTACTCTACATGTGTCTACCAGGGCCTCCAGAGGGTGCTATTAGTTTGACAGTTCTCTGTCTGCTGTTCCAACACATTTGACTGTGGCAGGGCTGACACTTGCAGGTCGTCATCAGAGACTGGCATCAGGGTATTGGAGAGATGCGGTGATACACCAGAGGAGCATGGCATCTTCAAATGACAAGAACTAGAGTGGGCAACCTCTTGGGTACACCGGGAGAATTCAACTGCATCACATTGGGGTAGGGTCTTAAGCTGGAGCTGTCGTCTCAGGAGGCAAACAGTCATCTCCAGTATGTCGGCTTTCTCCAGCTTGGAGTCTGGCTGCTGGTTGAGGAGCTGTGGACCCAGGAGAGCCTTGATCTCCTCAATGCTGTTGTTGATACGATCTCTGCGCATCTTCTCAACAACTGGCTTTCTTATCTGAAAAGAACAAGAGCTTCCCATTAATACAAATGCATCATAAACAAGAAGATGAAACCAGACAAAGCTGTAGATATAAAAAATGAGAATTGCTGTTATTTTCATTTACCTTGTGAGGCAGATTCAGACTTGGGTATTCGGGTGTGAAAGTAATCGTAGGCACCATAGCTGTAGTTGCAGTAAATCTCTCTGTGTAGAGTGAATCTGATCAGCACTGGCTTCATCTCCTCTATTTATACTCCCAGATCTCCATATGAATGTGTGGGTCTTGGGCTGGTTGGAGTTTCTCACAGTGAGTAGCCAATGGCTGAGCTGCAGAGGACAATGTGGTGCAGTGTGGAGCTGCCACATGCTGGATTCTCCCGTTGCTGGTGGACAATGGTCAAACCTCAGGGGAACAAGTGCTGGGTTAGGGGTGATGGAGAAAGATCCACAGACCTACTGTGTGGATGTGGGAAAGAACTGACCCTGTGAGGAGAGTTAATCTGCTACCTGATGTTGGGGTCAATGTTGCTGACGACACACGTTGCTCACTATTGTATACACATGTGTGAAACATTTGCAGTTTAAGTCATTTTGAGCTAAATAATGCAGTGTACAGAAAGCATTTCAGAAATAGTGAATCAGGATTAAAAAAAACATATGGTTGTAACTTTGAACATTGATATTTATTTCACTTGGCATACCTTTAGTATAATGGCACACGTTTTTAGTTGAAGAGAAACCACTGCTTCACACGAAGAAGCAGGAGAGAAAAGCCTCTCCAGAATGTGTTTAGGCTCATTAGAGTATTCCACACTTCATGAACCAAAATAAAGTCTGCTTGTAAACTTTTAAGCCTCTTTATCCATCTTTGCAATAATATTAAAGAGGGACAGGTATTAGTTGGCTGTAAACAAACTATGACCTCACAAACCATCTGGAGGAAAAGAACCTCACTGGCTGAGCTCTGTCATGAAAATCCTACAACATGACAAAACACAACCTGTGCCTATTTCCTTGTGTGGCTGTGTGAATTTCCCAGTGGGTCAGTGGGTGCTAGTGACCCAGCAACTGAGACTCTCCTCTCCAGAGCTTTCCCACACTCAGCCCATTGATAGAACTCCCACTGAACAATACAAGTGTGCCTTGGTAATTCCTACCCATCTGTAAGGGAGCCAGTCCTAATTGTGCCTTGAGTCTGAAACACTGACATATTTCTTAAATGATACTTAGTGAATTGTAAATAATATAATTTATTGTATTGTATTGTAAGTGTTTTAGGACGTGATTTATAACAACATTGCAATTAAGGATGAGAAATTGAAGGGCAGAAGCACTTCTCTGAGTACAATAAAAACATAGAATATCACCATAAATGTGTCAGCTTCTCATTTCAAACTATTGTAGGCTTGGTTTAAATTTCATTTCTGCTTAAACTTCAGCCTCCACATGACTGTGTTCTCTGGTCTCTGGTCAGTCATCTGCCCATACCGCTCTGTGAGAGACTCCCTCATGGTTTCCCTCACTGTGTCCATTCATCATCCCTCTATAGAGGAACAACAAAAGTGTGTGTCATAGCTGTTCTATTCCTTTGAAGTTTTTACTGAGTAAATACCTGGAGGATTTTTTCACTATTTGGAGTTGATGTATTATTTTGACAGGAACATTCAATTCCAACGGGTCTTTGTAATAATTTAAAACAAAATGGCAACAACTTTACTGTAATTGTCATTAAATTAAGTTGAAACGCATCTGTGTAACTGTGAATGAATATCGAGATCAGACAAATATTCTTCCATCACATGCTTATGTGTAAGCGTGTAAGTCATTAGGGGAAGAGTATGTATAATTAATCATTGATCATTGGCCTTCATATAGCGTGGCCCTAAGGTATCAGTGATCAAACTGTCTGGAGTTTCTCACAATCAGTAGCCAATGGCTGAGCTGCAGATTGACAATGGTCAAACCTCAGGGGAACAGGTGCTGGGTTGGGGGTGATGGAGAGAGAACCACAGACCCACTGTGTGGATATGGGAAACGACTGACCCTGTGAAGAGAGTTAATCTGATGCCTGATGTTGAGGTCAATGCTGAAGAAAGGGCACATGTTATTCACTGTGTACACATGTGAAATGTTAAAGTTATTGCAACTTTGGTCCATACTATGCTTTGAGATTGTTCTTGAGTGTTACTTCTTCAGTCATGGTTCTTCCCATACTTTGACATATGACTTAGCAAAACACTTTATGTTACTTGCAAATGAGATGACAGTTACATTGGCAGTATTCTTAAAAGATCTTTCAGCAGAGTAGGTGCAAAATTTTGACAGGTATCCCAGATCTTTTATCTACAATGGAATGACATGTTGGGGAATGCAATGAAACCATAAAAGTGATGTGGGTTGAATTGCATATTTTATTGCAGTTTTCTGGTATAGAAAATGTGTACCATGAGGAAATGCATTCAAACTAATTTTAATATACATGGTGTTCATTAAAGCAATCAATGCACAAAATTAGTCTTTGCAAAAGACATTGAGACCATAATATCACAAACACCATGTAGGCATCTTGTTAATTCACATTCCCTCAAATGGAAGGTAACATTATGCTTTCTTAAATCATAAGAAAGTCAAATATATCTCACATTTATGAGATCTTATATAATCAATCCATATAATCAAACCCCTAAAAAGGGTATTTACAGGACATACAATTTGAAACTAGCTTTGAAAGTAAAAATATAGAAAACAATTTACAAAAATAGTGTTAACTGACTCCAGATCAGACATATCAGTCATTTACAACCATGTTATGAGGTCAACATTGCTGCCACATTGCTGCGTTTTAATCCGTCCTCTTAAAAGTGATTATGCAGTGATAATTAATAGACCTCTTATTTCTTAAAAAAAGTAATAATAAGAAAATAAAGTCATCACATTGCGATAGAAATATTTCACATAACATTAAATGTTATCTTATTTAGATATGACAATAACAATCTATTGTACAAATGTGAAGGTTTCAAGTCATGATCAACATATTTAATGTCTTCATAGAAGACAAATTATTTGCAAGACATGCAAAAGCTGTATTACGTGAAACCGAATAATGTAAATACTTTATCATAAAGAACATAAATGCATTTGCATCAGCAGACTTGAAGGTAAATGTCCTGAAATAGTCATCTTTGACCAATTTGGTCACGTAAAAGTCTCTTTTTTGTAGTATTCTACCATGGCCTCCAGGGGGCACACTCTTGGCTATACTATCGAAATGCTGGACTGGCACTAGGCACTCTCCCACCTGTAGTCATCACTGGATGGTTGCAAGGTCTGGAACTGACTCAGCAACTTTTGATGGGACTGTGTTTTCCCAGAGTGCTTGGACAGGAAGTGAAGAACCTCTTGAGCAAACCTGGAGAAACCCTGACTGGCACAATCACAGGAGGGTGAAGTTTTCACCAGATGAAGATGCTGTCTCAGGAGGCAAACTGTCATCTTCAGATGCTGGCTTTCTCCACCTTGGAGTCTGGCTGCTGTTTGAGGAGCTGTGGACCCAGAAGAGCCTTGAGTTCCTCAATGTTGTTGTTGATGCGATCTCTATGCATCTTCACAGTGGGTTTTCTCAGCTACATGGAAGGAAAAGTGTCATTAGAAATGGCTTGTTATGTATTTCAAAGATAACTCAACATTAAAAAATATAGCAAAGCTGATAGACACCAAAATATTACAATATCTACCTTGTGGCTCAGATTCAGGTGTTTCTTTTGGGTATTCTGCTGTGGAAGTGGTTGTAGGTGCCATAGCTGTAGCTGCAGTAGATCTCTCTGTGTCTGGGCTTCACCTCATCTATTTATACTCACAGATCTCCATATGAATGTGTGGGTCTTGGGCCGGTTGGAGTTTCTCACAGTCAGTAGCCAATGGCTGAGCTGGTGTGGACAATATGGAGTGTGGAGCTGCCACATGCTGCATTCTCCCATTGCTGGGGGGCAATTGTCAAACCTCAGGGGAACAGGTGCTGGGTTTGGGGTGATGGAGAGAGACCCACAGACCCAGTGTGTGGATGTGGGAAAGGACTGACCCTGAGAGGAGAGTTAATCTGATGCCTTATGTTGGGGGTCAATGTTGCTGACGACACACGTTGCTCGCCACACGCGTGAAACATTTGCAGTGTGTAAAGTCATTTTGAACTAAATTAAACACTGTCCAGAAAACATCTGAGAATCATCAAATCACAATTAAAAAATGTACAGTTGTAAATTTAAACTATTATTATTTATTTTACCTATTTTTTACCTTTCCCTCGGGGATCAAATGAGTAGTGATTATTGTTATAACATCAAATTGTATAGTCTGGACATGACCGATAGACCGGGCTCAATCCATTGGGTGGAATCAGTGGATGTTTTTTAAACGGCCTCTGCACACAATAGAATAGCGCTACGACCAATCAGAGCAACGTCAGCAAAACAGCAAATATGTCCTTTGAAATGAATGACTTGACTGCCTTTTTCCGCTCAATTTGAAAAAGCCCAAGTCTAACTCTTTCATAATCTATGCCAAAGCCAATCCAAATGATCGCTGTTCCTTGCCCACAGTCTTACTTGTTTTGCAGCATTGCAGCCCTGTCGTCATGGTGCTAAGACCGCCCAACGACTCTTTACAATAGCACGTTGTGATTGATCCGACCAAACCTGGGAGTAGAGCTACTGAGGCCCTATGGCTCATGGCTAGACGTACCAGCTGAGCAAAACTATTTGCTACCACCAGTTTACATCTAGGCTAGTGTATCTTTTTTAACTGAGGAGAAACTGCTGCTTCCCATGTAAAAGCTGGAGAGAAAAGCTGGAGAGAAGAATGTGTTGAGGCTCATTAGAGTTTACCACACTTAAAGAGCCAAAACAAGGTCTGGTTGTAAACTTTTAAGCCTCTTTATCCATCTCAGCAATAATATTAAAGAGTCACAGGTATTAGTATTTGTTTGCTGTAACCGGAGTATGACCTCACAAACCATCTGGAGGGAAAGAACCTCATTGGCTGAGCTCTGCAATGAAATTCCTTGCACAACATGACAAAACACAACGCGTGCCGTTTCCCTTGTGTGTTTATGTGTCCCCAGTGGGTCAGTGGGTGCTAGTGACCCAGCAACTGAGACTCTCGTCTCCAGAGCTTTCCCACACTCAGCCCATTGATAGAGCTCCCACTGAACAATAGACGTGTGCCTTGGTAATTCCTACCCATCTGTGGGGGATCCAGTCCTAATGGTGCCCTAAGGCTGAAATCCTGAAATTTGAATAAAATTAAATAAACATTTGAATTAGCTTGAGTCTGTAGGACACAGTATCACAAATGATTTTAAAAAAAGAAAAGATTTAAAGTAATAGTCCAGAGTCAATGAATCCACAGCCCTGTTGTTCGAAGGTAGTTGAATGCTGCCTGTCAGTAGGACTGAGAACGAGACAATTTCATACAACATAGACTGAATAGTGGAATGTCAGCCAATACTACTGAGAGCAGATCAAAAATATATTGGAGAGATAGACCATTAAGAGCTTCAACAACCAACAACAAGATTTAACAATCAGTTTTGTACTTCACAAATAAACCCCTGTAGCTATGTACTGTACAGAGTGCACAGTATAGTCACCCATCTCAGCTGTCACACCACTGAGGTCTGTGGTCTCTGGTCAGTCATATGTTTCGATCCCTCAGTGAGAGAGTGCTCCATCGTTTCCCACTCTCTCTCCATTCACCCTCCATTCATCACTCCTCAATAGATGAACAACAGAAGTGTGTTTCATGACCCAACACATAAGGATGTTTAGCCAGCAAGCTGCAGTTTCATTCACATATTCAGTGTTTCACGGAGTAGTATCAGTCAAATGGCTTGGATTTCTTTTCATAATTTGAAACTTTTTTTTGCTAGAGGAACACTTATCAATTCAATATGTATCACACACAGAGCACAGAGGTGTAGTGGGATTTTTTTTTTGGTGGGGGTATGTGATTTTAATGATGCAGACCCAATTGCAAAGAAAGTCACATGCACTTCCAACGGCAATGTCGATAAAATCACAGCATAATACATACTGGTGTTAATATATTAAAAACCACAAGTCTTGCTGTTCAGTGTGTACATCTTGGAAGTTTCTCACAGTCAGAATCCAATGAAGAGCGTGGAGCTGCCACATGTTGGATTCTCTTATTGCTGGGGGACAATGATCAGATCTCAGGGAACCAAATGCTGGGTTGGGAGTGATGGAAAGAGATCCACAGACCCATTGTGTGGATGTAGGAAAGGACTGATCCTTTGATGAGAGCTAATCTGATGCTTGATGTTGGGGTTAATGCCACTAACAAAGCAAATTTTGATCTGCACCCAGCATACTTTAAGAATTTGGTCTTGAGTATTCGCCTACATCTCCTCTAAGTATCATCCAATTAATCCAAAGAATTATTAATTCTTCATTTCTGATATTTTTGATGAATAACTTACACAAAGTTTCATGTGACTTGCAATAGAGATGGCGATTGGATTAATGTTTGATTTGTCAATAGTGTAAACATAAGAAATAGTATCAATACTTGACCAAGTCTTCAGGTCCTCTCAGTATTCCAGATGTTCTCAGTTCTCGGTGGAATGGAGTGACACCAACACTGTGACCTGAGTTGAATGACATATTTAATTGCAATTCTCCTGCATAGAGAATGTATGCCATGTGGAAGTAATGCATTTGAATACATTTGGACATCCAGTAGATCTTTGTCAACAAAACAGTCGATTCCACTGTTTTGCCTCCATTGGGATGAAGAGGTCAAATACAAATCAGTCTTTACAAAAGACATTGTTAACATCACATCAAAAACATTGTTTAGGGATCTTATAAAGAACAATCTTTCAAATAGAAGGTAACATGACATTTTCTTAAATATTAAAAAGTCATGCATATTTAATTTATGAGCTTTCCATATAATAAATCCTAACAAAGGACACATAGAACATAAGCTTTGAAACAAGCTTTGACAGTAAAGAATTATAAATCATAATACTTCACAGAAACATTACCAATTGTCTTAACAGGACATAAACTTTGAAACAAGCTTTGAAAATGAAAATCAGGAAATCTAAATATTTCATTTAAATTGTATGTAAAATCATACCAATGATATCAACAATGCTGACAATGCTATTTCTGTCCTTTTGAAAGACATTTAGGTTAGCGTAACTTCAAGACTTTCCATTTCTTTATAAAAAGAATCATAAGACATGAAGTTCTCACATTTCAATGGAAATGATTCCTATGAAATAAAGAGATCATTAATTTCTGATAATGATGATTTATGTGTCATCACAGAAGACAGGTCCCTCACAAGAAATGCAGAAATTTTCTTGAAACTGAATTTGGTATATTCTTTGACATAAAGACGATAAATGCTCTGCATTAGCAGACTTGAAGGTACATGTCCTTAAGTGTTTGTCTTTGACCAATTTGGTCCCTAAAAAGTCTCTTCACTGTGGTATTATAATGGTATTCTACCAGGCTTCCAAGGGTCTTGACTGCACTCTTGTCTTTAATTTGAAAATATTGGACAGGAAAGCCAAACTGACAATGGGCACTCTCCCTCCTGTAGTCATCACTAGGCAGATGCAGGATCTGGAACTGGCTTGGCAACTTTCTATGGGACTGCGTTTTCCAAAGTCCTTGAACAGGAAGCAAACAACTTCTTGAGTACACCTGGAGAAACCCTGACTGCCAGCATCAGATAGTGAAGTATTCACCGACTGAAGATGCCGTCTCAGGAGCCAGACAGTCATCTCTAGGATGTTGGTCTTCTCCAGCTTGAAGTCTGGCTGCTTGTTAAAGAGCTCTGGATCCTTGAGCCTTGAGTTCCTCAATGTTTTTGATGAGATCTCTATACATCTTATCCACAGTGGGTTTTCTTAGCTACAAAGTAGGAAAAGGGTCGTTAGTAACTGTTTGTTATGTATTTCAGACAACTTAACATGAAAGAGTATACCAAAGCTTATAGATGCCAAAATGTTCCAATATTTACCTTGAGGATCAGACTCAGGTGTTCCTTTGGTATCCTGCAGTGGAAGTAATTGTAGGTGCCATAGCATTAGCTATAGTTGCAGTAGATCTCTCTGTGTAGAGTGAATCTGATCAGCACTGGCTTCATATTCTCTATTTATACTCCCAGATCTCCATATGAATGTGTGGGTTTTGAGCTTGTTGGAATTTCTCACAGTCAGTAGCCAATGGCTGAGCTGTAGAAGACAATAAGGAGTGTGTAGATGCCACATGCTGGATTCTCCCATTGCTGGTGGACAATGGTCAAACCTCAGGGGAACAGGTTCTTGCTCATGGGTGATGGAGAGAGACCCATGGACCCACGGTGTGAATGTGGGAAAGGACTGACCCTGTGAGGAGAGTTAATCTGCTACCTGATGTCGGGGTCGATGTTGCTGACGACACACGTTGCTCACTACTGTGCACACAAGTGTGAAACATTTGCAGTTTAAGTTATTTTGAACTAAATGATGCAGTGTACAGAAAACAGTTTTAGAAAGTTGTAAGTGGTAGTTTTTTAATATTTATTTCACTTTTATAATGTGATATCTTTTTTGATTGAAGAGAAACCAGTTATTTGCATGTAGAAGCAGGAAAAGCCTCTCCAGAATGTGTTGAGGCTCATTAGAGTTTTCCACACTTGATGCACACTTGATGAAATAAGGTGACAGGTAAAAACTGACAGGTATTAGTTTTTTTTTGCTGTTAACAGCCTAAGACCTCACAAACCATCTGGTGTGAAAGAACCCCATCGGCTGAGCTCTGTAATGAAATTCCTTCAACAGCAAGTCCCAGCAACTGAAACTCTCCTCTCCAGAGCTTTTCCACACTCTGCCCATTGATACAGCTCCCAATAAACAATAGACGTGTGCCTTGGTAATTCTGACCCATCTGTGGGGGAGCCAGTCCTTTTGATCCCCACCATGCATACTATTAGAATTTGGTCTGAAGTGTTGGCCTACATCTCCTTTAAGTGTCATCCAATCATGCTGCAGAATTACTCAGTCTTCACTTCTGACATATTTTGATGAACTTGCAGTAGAGATGGTAATTGGATTACTGTTTGATCTGTCAGTAGTGTAAAGATGAAAAATAGTATCAATATATGAGCAAGTCTTCAAGCCCTCTCTGTATTCCAGATGTTCTCAGTGCCTAGTGGAATGGAATGAAACCAACAAAGTTGAGTTGAATTACACATTTTATTGCAAGTTTGGCATAGAAAATGTATGCCATGTGGGAATAATGCATTCAAATAAATTTGAACATACTGTAGTGCTTTGTCAACAAAACAATCAAGTCCACTGCTTTGCCTTCATTGGGATGAGGAGGTCAAATACAAATTAGTCTTTACAAAAGACATTGGTAACATCATATCAGAAACAATGTTTAGGTATCATAAAGTACAGTGCTTCAAATAGAAGGCAACATTACAATTTCTTAAATATTAAGAAAGTCAAGCATATCTCATTTGTGAGCTCTTAATATAATTCAGTCCTAACAAAGGACACATATCGAACATAAGCTCTGAAACAAGCTTTGAAAGAAAAAAAAATCACAATATTTCACAGAAGTATTTCTAATTGACTTAACAGGACATACATTTTTAATCAAACTTTGAACATTTAAATAGTATGTACAATCATACCAATGATGTCAACAATGCTGACATGATATTTCTGTCTTTTTGAAAGACATTTATGTTACTGTAACTTTAAGACAATGCATTTCTTTATCAAGAATCATAAGACATGAAGTTTTCAAATTTCAATGGAAATTATTCAAATTAAATAAATAGGTCATTAAGATCTAATAATGATGTGTGCCTTCACAGAGGACAGATTCTTTGCAACAAATGCAAAAGCCATTTTCTTGAAACAGAATGGGGTATATATTCTTTGACATAAAGAAGATAAATGATCTGCATTAGCAGACTTGAGGGCAAAAGTCATTAAGTATTCTTCTTCTGACCAATTTGGTCACTAATTCTCTTCAATGTAGCATTCCACCATAGCCTCCAGGCGGTGCGCTTGACTGGACTCTTGTCTTTACTCTGGAAATGTTGGACAGGAGAGCCCAACTGGCACTGGGCGCTCTCCCTTCTGAAGTAATCACTAGATGGTTGCAGAGACTGAAACTGGCTCAGCAACTTTCCGTAGGACTGTGTTTTCCCAGTGTCCTTGGACAGAAAGTAAACAACCTCTTGAGCACACCTGGAGAAACCCTGACTGGCCACACCAGAGATGAAGTTTTCAGTGGTTGAAGATGCTGTCTCAGGCATCAGGCATGAGGCAAACAGTCATCTCCAGGATGTCGGCTTTCTGCAGCTTGGAGTCTGGCCGCTGGTTGAGAAGCTGTGGATGCAGAAGAACCTTGAGTTCCTCAATGCTGTTGTTGATGCGATCTCTACGCATTTTCTCCACAATGGGTTTCTTATCTGCAAAGAAAAGCAGCAGTTCATGAATATACTTGTTTTTTTCAATAAAAATGCAAAATAAGATGCAAAATAGATAGAAATTTTACAAAGAGACTGTCAGACATACCTTCTGTGGTAGATTAAAGTGTTCCTTTGGGTGTTCTGCTGTAGAAGTGATTGTAGGTACCATAGCTGTAGCTGTAGTAGATCTCTCTGTGTAGAGTGAATCTGATCAGCACTGGCTTCATCTCCTCTATTTATACTCCCAGATCTCCATATGAATGTGTGGGTCTTGGGCTGGTTGGAGTTTCTCACAGTGAGTAGCCAATGGCTGAGCTGCAGAGGACAATGAGGAGTGTGGAGCTGCCACATGCTGGATTCTCCCATTGCTGAGGGACAATGGTCAAACCACAGCGGAACAGGTGTTGGGTTGGGGGTGATGGAGAGAGACCCACAGACCCACTGTGTGAATGTGGGAAAGGTTGACCCTGTGAGGAGAGCTAATCTGCAACCTGATGGGGTCAATGTTGCTGACGACACACGTTACTCACCACTGTATGCACATGTGTGAAACATTTGCAGTGAAGTCATTTTAAAGTGAATGATGCAGTTTACAGAAAAATATGTAGCGAATCACACATAGTAAACTCTTGTAGTAAATTTGACTATTAATATTTATTTCACTTTTGTAATGGTATACCTTTTTTAATTGAAGACAAAAGAGTTTAGAGTTTACCACACTCAAGGAACCAAAACAACCTCTGTTTGGAAACCTTTAAGCCTCTTAATTCATCGTAGCAATAATACTAGTATTTGTTTGCTGTAAACAGACTATGGCTTCACAAACCATCTGGAGGGAAAGAACCTCATTGGCTGAGCTCTAAAATTAAATTCCTTATACAACATGACTAAATGCAACGCGTGCCTATTCCCTTGTGTGTCTATGTGAATTCCCCAGTGGGTCAGTGGGTGCTAGTGACCCATCACCCTAGTGACCCTAGTGAGACTCTCCTCTCCAGAGCTTTCCCACACTCAGCCCATTGATAGAACTCCCACTGAACAATAAAAGTGTGCCTTGGTAATTCCTCTCCATCTGTGAGGGAGCCAGTCCTAATGGTGCCCTAAGGCTGAAATCCTGATATACTTCTGAATAAATTATGGTCAGAAAATTAAAAAGACTGAAATTAATATTTGAATTTGGTTTAGGTTTTGGGATTGAAATTCACAAATGAGTACAAATAAGAGGATTGGAAAGAAGGATCTGCATGGTTTTCCTCATTCTAATAAGCTGCTATTGTCACCTTAGTGGTATGGGCTGTATTATTGGCCTACAGTATGTGCTGATACTGAAAACCTGATTAGAATACCCTCTAACCAGTCAGGAATCGAGAAGAGAATTAATAAAGAATTGGACCGATAAGCAGAATCAACAATGGCATTGATACTGATAAAACCCTATCAATTCCCACCCCTAGTCCATAGTCAATCAAATCAGAAATATACTGGAGAGATGGACCAACATGAGATTTATTAAACAAAACAGTCAACTTTGTACTTCAACTGGTTCAAATAACCAGTGTAGCAGTGCCAGAATGGGAGTGATGTGTTGTCTTTTCTTATTGGCGGGGATGAATTAGAGAGTGTGCTGTATAGTTGCCCATCCCAGCTATGTGTGGTTTTTGGTCAATCGTATGTGTCTATCCCTCTGTGAGAGAGTCCCTTATTGTTTATTGCACTCTCTCCATTCACCACTCCTCAATAGATGAACAACAGAAGTGTGTTCCATGAACCAACGCATGAGGATGTTTAACCAACCAGCTGCTGTTCCATCAATGTTTCTGCCATTTAGTATGGAGTAGTATCAGTCAAATGGCTAGGATGCCTTTTCATAATCTGAAACTTTTTTTGATAGAGGAACACTTACCAATATGACATATGTAACACATAGAATCAGACAAGGTCTTTGCCAGCAGCAAAATAAATATGCAGCCATATTATGTATGTATTCATATTATGTATGAATTAATTGCCACACATCAAGTAGCATCACATGCATATTGGTGATAATATATATAAAAAACACAAGTCTTAATGTTAAGTGTGTACATCTTGGTCTACAGAAGTTTCTCACAGTCAGTAGCCAATGAGGAGTGTGGAGCTGCCACATGTTGGATTCTCCTGTTGCTGAGGGACAATGGTTAAATCTCAGGGGAGCAGGTGCTGGGTTGGGAGTGATGGAGAGAGATCCACAGACCCATTATGTGGATGTGGGAAAGGACTGACCCTGTTAAGAGACTTAATCAGATGCCTGATGTTGGGGTCAATGCCACTAACAGAGCAAACTTTGATCCATACCATGCATACTTTCAGAATTTGGTCTCCTTTAAGTATCATCCAACCTTGCTGTAGAATTATTTATTCTTCTATTTTTGATTAACAACTAACACAAACCTTCATGTGACTTGCTACAGAGATGGTATGTTGGATTAGTGTTTGATCTGTCAGTAGTGTAAAGATGAGAAATAATATCAATACATATACAGCTCTTCAGGTCCTCTCATATTCCAGATCTCACTCCCTGGAATGGAATGAAATCAACAGTGTGACTTGAGTTTAATTACATATTGTTTTGCATTTTTCTGGGGCAGAAAATGTATGCCAGGTGGAAATAATGCATTCAAATGAATTTGAACATACTGTAGATCTTTGTGAACAAAACAATCAATTACACTGCTTTGCATCCACTGGGGGGAGGAGGTCAAATACAAATCAGTCTTTATAGACGACATTGATAACATCATATCACACACACTGTTTGGGTATTTTAAAGAACAGTTCTTCAAATAGAAGGTAAAATTACTCATAAGACATAAAGATCATAAGACATCACATTTCTATGGAAATTATTAAAATGACATAAATAAATCATTGAGATCTAATAATAATGATGTGTGTGACTTCACATAAAACAGATCTTTTGCAAGAAATGCAAAAGCCATTTCCTTGAAACAGAATACAGTATATTCTTTGACTTAGATAAATGCCCTGCATTAGCAGACTTGAAGGTAAAAGTCCTTAAGTATTCATCTTTGACCAATTTAGTCACTAAAAAGCATCTTCATCGTAGTATTCTACCAGGGCCTCGAGGGGGCGCTCATGACTAGATTCTTGTCTTCAGTGGGTGATTGCAGAGTCTGGAATTGGCTCAGCAACTTTTCATCGGACCAGAAAGCTTGTAGACACCAAAATATTTCTTTATTTACCTTGTGGGTCAGATTCTGCCTGTATTCTGTGTACTCTGCTGTGGAAGGGATTGCTCTCTGTGTAGAGTGAATCTGATCAGCACTGGCTTCATCTTCTCTATGTAAACTCCATATGAATGTGTGGTTTTTGGGCTGGTTGGGGTTTGTCACAGTCAGTAGCCAATGGCTGAGCTGCAGCGCACAATGAGGAGTGTGGAGCTGCTACATGCTGAGAGTTAATCTGATGCCTCATGTCAATGTTGCTGAAATGGCAAACCTTACTCAATATGCACATATGAAATGTTTGAAGTGTATGTAGCTCTTTCGAGCCAAACGCTGTAAAATATAGAATTAAGACTTACAGTAACAAATTATTCCCTTATTCTAGGTAGGTTAGACTTAAGAACATGTTATGCTCACATGCTTTATATAAGATTTTAATTTTTAATTCTTGACAATTCTCTGAGCTCTTCTTCTAACCCTCATCCTTAATTTCATCACAAGAAAATGAGGGAAAATCCTATCCAGAATGCTTTTGTACTCTCTAGCTGTCATTCTCTGTTATGGTCCTGGAAGATTGCTCAGTAGAGTTTCCCACACCCCTGTGCAAAAGGACTGTCCCTAAGTCTTTAAGGTTTGATTCCCCTCATCAATACTGTTAAAGAGTTATTGAGAGCTTTTAGTGCTGGTAGCTGTAAACACACAAACCATCTGGAGGGAGAGAACCTCATACAGTCATAATCATTGCCTGTTATTTCTGTTAAATTGGCTGCTATACTATATGTTGACAATGCACAACATGAAAAAAATGCAACGTGTGCCTATTCCCTTGTGTGTCTTTGTGTGAATTCCCCAGCGGGTTGGTGGGTCCAAGCGACCCAGCAACTGAGACTCTCCTCTCCAGAGCTTTCCCACACTCAGCCCATTAATAGAACTCCCACTGAACAATAGAAGTGTGCCTTGGTAATTCCAACCCATCTGTGAGGTAGCCAGTCCTAATGCCAAGGCTGAAATCCTGTTTTTCACAAATGTAAACTAGAGTGTACTATATGAACATTCTCAGTTTGTACGGGTCCCGGACAAAATGTTGCAGCTGTGGCCTACTGGTTAGGGCTTCGGACTTGAAACTGAAGGGTTGCGGGTTCAACCTTGACTAGTAGACGGCTAAATTGCCCTTGAGCAAGGCACTGAACCCCTGACTGCTCTCTGGGTACCGCGAAAGCAGTCAGCCCACTGTGCCAGGTTAGTGTGTGTTCACTGTGTGTATTAGAACAGAATGAACAAAATAGAAATGTGAAGAAAAATGTGTTGAAAGAGGACACTAATAAATGAAACTACACAATATGATTAAAGATGTGTCAGCATCTGTGAGCCCATTGCAAGTCTGTCTGTCACTGGGTGTTCATTCACATACTACAGTAATGTTTCAATCAGCAGGAGTCAAATGGAATAGGTGCTGACACACATATAGCCTACACTATCACTATCACTATGGACACAAGATGAAAATATTGCATTGTTAATAAATTAATATTAACTGTAAATATTTAATGTAGAACAATGCACTTTATTGGAACACACAGGTAGTAGTGTGAATACTGAAAAAGATAGCTATTCTCATATGTGAAAGACTATGTGAGGAAAATTTTTATTTTTATTTGGGCCTGAGCTTTTTATAAGCACAGGTCTTTCTGTAAGAGGTGCTGAGCAAAAGGCCTATGCTGAGGTTGGGCTGTGTTGTCAGTAGGGTCTTTTTGGACTATTGGAGCTAACTCAAAGTCAGTAAGATATGAGGAGTGTGGAGCTGGTACATGCTGCATTATTGTGGGATGTGGGAAAGAGCTGGGCCCATATTCATAAAGAATCTTAAAGCTAAAAGTAGCTTAACTAATAGTTTAATTCAGGAGAATTTCTTAAAAGTAATAATAACAAAACTAAGAGTAATTCACAAAGATATTTAGCGCTAAAAGCAGCACCTTCCAAGTCTTGGAAGTTTAAAAGTACTCTAGAGGTCTCCTAACTCACTAAGACCAATTCATAAAACATCTGAAGGTAGCAGTTTGTGTGTTGCACGTTTGTAATCTTTCGAAATGCACATGCGTGGTCACATATTCGAGGTGTATGTCATCAGGGAATAAATATGCAGCTTGCAAGAAATGTAACGACGCACCAAAACCATTGTCGCTGTTTGCCTGATGTTTTACCAGTCTGTCATGGCCAGTGTCCACCATAGGATTCTCATGCACAATTCACTTTTTTCACTGTTCACTACTATGTTTGGACACTTGTTTACTTTTTCCATGGCTTATTTGATTACCTTCATTACACAGTACAGTTGTCCTAAAGAGATTGTTTCTAAAGTCTGTGTGCCTATATGTTGTGTATGTTGTAAGCTACTGGACACCGTAATTTGTCTTAGCGCTAAGATAAAATTCTTTCTGAATATGGGTCCTGACCCTGTCAGGAGAGTTACATGTAATCTGATGCTTGCTATTGGGGTCACTGCTAAAGTAGGCCAATGGGTATACTTTGAGAATCTGTTATTGAGGATAACATTTCATCAATGGAAGCCAACTATGACAGAATTATCCTCAGCAGTAGTTTTTTGCAACACATTGATTTTTATTTATTTTGTTTTATTTTTATTGATTTTTTATTGATTATGTAACATCAAATGGAATGACACCAACCACCAAAATTACTTCTTTTCAGTTGCATATTTTATTGCAATTTTCTGGCATGGAAGATTTATGCCATAATGAGATAATACATTCAAACATAAATTTGAACATAGACCTTTGTCAACAAAGCCATAAATTCCACAGTTTTTTCTCCAGTTGAATGAAAAAGTCAAACAAATATCAGTCCTTATAAAAGACATTGGTAACATTATAGCAAACATACCATTTAGGCATGCACACTCCTTCAAATGCAAGGTAAAATTATGTTTTCTTAAATATTAAGAAAGTCATGCATCTCCCACTTTTATGAGATCTTCATAGAATCCAAACCCTCAACAAAGGGCATTTACAGGTTGAAACAAGCTTTGAAACAAGCATAGCATGTAAAGATTTAGAAATCATAATATTTCATAGAAATATTATTAAATGACTGCAGGTCAGTCACAGTCATGTACAACCATGAAAAAATAGGTCAACATTGCTGACATAAAGTTTTAAAATATCTTCTTAAAAGACATTTCTCGTAATTTGCAGACTTTTTGTTTCTTGAAAAAAAGAATCATATCAAATCATCACATTGTAATGAAAATGTTTCACATGGAATCAGAATAGATCATTATGATCTGATAATGTAGATACATTAAAATATAAAAGCCTCAAGGTGAAGCTAATAACATTTTTTCTAAAAAATATGTCTTCACAGAAGACAAACACTTTGCAAGTTATTTTCTCACAACAAAATATAATATTCTTTGATGCAAAGAGGATACATTTCTTGCATTTGCAGGCGTGAATATAATGAAATGTCATTGAGTATTCATATGACCAATTTGATCACAAAATGTTATCACTCTCTTCAGTGTAGTGTTCTACCATAGCCTCCAGGGGGCGCTCTTGATTAGACTCTTGACTTTACTCCGGAAATGCTGGACAAGAGAGCCCAACTGGCACTGGGCACGTCGTCATCACTGGGTAGTTGCAGGATCTGGCACGGGGTCAGCAACTTTCCATTGGACTGTGTTTTCCCAGAGTCCTTAGACAGGTAGCGAACAACCTCTTATCACACCTGGAGTCACCGTTTGGAGTCTGGCTGCTGCTTGAGGAGCTGTGAACCCAAGAGAGCCTTGAATTCCTCAATGCTGTTGTTGATGCAACCTCTTTGCATCTTCTCCTCAATGGGCTTTCTTATCTGCAAGAAGAGTAATAATTCATGAATACCTTATGTTTTCAAATGCAAATGGAATTACGTTACACAGATGACTTCAGAGAAATGACTTCAGAGAAACTTAATTTACCTGATGTAGCAGATTCACATGCTTCTTTGGGCATTCTGCTGTAGAAGTGATTGCAGGCGCCATAGCTGTAGTTGCAGTAGATTTGTCTGAGTAGAGTGAATCTGATCAGCACTGGCTTCATCTCCTCTATTTATACACCTAGATCTCCATATGAATGTGTGGGTCTTGAGCTGGTTGGAATTTCTCACAGTCAGTAGCCAATGACTGAGCTGCAGAGGACAATGAGGAGTGTGGAGCTGCCACATGCTGGATTCTCCCATTGCTGGTGGACAATGGTCAAACCTCAGGGGAACAGGTGCTGGGTTAGGGGTGATGGAGAGAGACCCACAGACCTACTGTGTGGATGTGGGAAAGAACTGACCCTGTGAGGAGAGTTAATCTGTTGCCTGATGTTGCTGAAATGGCTTTTAGTCGCCACAGGACACGTGTGAAACATTTGATGTGTGTAAGCAGCAAGGTACTTTTTAGCCAAATGATCCAAGATTGAAGAATATTTCAGACATGAACTTGTCTTAAAATGTCAATAAAAGTACCATACTCCAAAAAAACTGTTTCAATTATTCTGTATAAAAATCTTATAATAGAAGAAAAGCAAGGACTGATTGATACATTGATACAGCTCCCACTGAACAATAGAAGTGTGCCTTTAACCCATCTTCATGTTGTCGTTAAGAAATAACCAAATCACAACGAACATGGAAAGTGGTGTCCCACTTGATTTGATTGAGATTAAAAATAAGAATTCTGCATTAAAAAGTAAAAAATACTTGAAAATGGTACAAAGAAAATAGTCAGTGTCATCATGGGTGCGACTACTGCAGCAAGAGAATTTTTAGTGATTTGTTTGTTACTTAGAACACACAACTGATGTCTAAGGTCCAGACCCCATGTTATGTGAGTTCTGTGTGAGAGAGAGAGTCCACCACACGTTCCCACACTCTCTCCATTCAGTGTTTCTCAAAGGAGAACAATAGAAGTGTGCCTCATTACCCTCTGCATTAGTTAAGGTAGTCAAGGCTTTTTAAAATACCACGCTACCCCCACTCCCCACAAAATAAATGCAATGGTCTTTCATATTGCAATTTCCAACATCTCTTAAACAAAACTGAGACTATTAGAGAATATGTAGAATTTCTTTTTTTAAAAAATTTAAACTTTTCTTTGAATGTAAGACCAGCTGAGGTGAAATGGTCAAACTTCAGGGGAACAGGTACTGGGTTGGAGGTGAAGGAGAGAGACCCACAGACCCATGTGTGGATGTGGGAAAGGACTGACTCTGTGAGGAGACTACAGGACACGTTATCTATGATTGTACACACTTAGTTTGTTGTTACATATTTGTTATTTTGTATCACATATTCTTTGAATTATTGACTTGCATTTTTGCAGATTCAAATGATTCCTTCAAATGATTTTATCTGCCTGGTGCTGGGGCCAGCCTTTCACACAGTGCAAAGTTTGAATCAATGACTCTGTGTCAGAAGTAGGTATCCAAGGGTATTTGTTGTTTGCTCAAATTATCAGACTAATTAATGTCACATCAGGAAAATTTGTTTAATATGTACAGAGAAAGATCAATGTCATGTAAATAAAGTGGGAATGGTGGCAGGCATCAAAGTGATCTTTGGCACATTGGCAACTTGGATTTGCAGTAGGTATAGAAAATGGAGGGAAAATCTTCTTTAAAAGACCCCTGCCTATAGCTTACTATTGACATGACAGATGTTTCCTCTGTCTTTGTTTGCAGAGCTGCCCAGATGCATTACAAAAGCTCCTCCAGAGTTTACTAACCAGTAGGCATTGACAGATCCGACAGATTTGGCTTTTGTTGTACACAGCAAATGACATCACACACAGTTTTGGAGGGAAAGCACACCATTGGCTGCATTTTAGAAGGAGGCATTTGAAAATAAACAAGTCTCTGGGTCTGTAAGTGGATGAAGGACAACGTAGTATGACTGTGAAATGAAGGTTCTAAGCATTAAATATCATGGAGAAATGTTGATCATGCATATCAGGGGAGATAAAGCCTATCTTGCAGCCCTATATGTTCTGTTGTTTTCACAACGGATAATTTTGATAAAATTAATGAACATGTGTGCACTGTGCGGGTGGAAATTGAACCAATCACAAATGTTTCTGCCCTTCTGAGTAAAGAAAATTTTAACCTGCTAGACGTACAGGCGAATTCTTGGCTAGACTTTAGTATTAACTCAGATCAAAAATTACACCTTGTTGTTTTGGTGACCATTGTGTGTCAGTTATGATGTACAAAAACTGTTTATTAAATGGGTTCTTTTTTCACAGAGCAAATAGTATTATGTTCGGGATATTAACTTAAACAGTGTTTTACACCATCTTGAGTTTTCTGGATGATATTGATGTGTTATGGCATGTTGCTGATAGACCAGACATTTGAGTTTCCCACACTTAAGACCTCCATGCATTAAAAAATCAGTTATGACGAATAACAGCAACTAGTCTTTTGTTTAGTGTAAACAGAGTCATCATATACCACCTGGAGGGGATAAACTTTTCAACTCAGCAGTGTAATGAAAAACTACAGCTGAGATGAGCATGTAGAAAGTTACTCATTTGAATTAAGCAGATAACTTTCACATTACACATACAATTCTGTGTCAGCTGTTGTGGAGAATTCACTCATGAGTGTGACAGCCTGTGTATGAACAAATGTGCTATTTCTCAAACACAAAAGTCAACGTGGCAAATATTTACTGTTATGAGGTACGTGCCAATATTCTACATTAATTGATACAACTCGTGCCTATTCCCTTGTGTGTTTCCATAGAGTTCCTCAGATGATGTGCACTAGTGGCCCAGCTACTGGGATTCTCTTCTCCAGAGCTTTCCCACACTCTGCCCATTGACAGAGCCCCCACTGAACAATAGAAGTGTGCCTTGTTAATTCCTCCCCATCTGTGCGCGGAAAGGCCTAATAGTGCCCGTAAGGCAAAAAATGCTCAAGGTAATTAAGTTACAGAGACTAGAATTAACTAAATGCTTTAGTCTTAGTCTTTCAGTACACACTGAAAAAATAGTTTTCATTGCGTCTCAAAAAACAGATAAAATTGAGAACTTTGCAAATAGGCAACTTAACTGGAAATTTGGAAAATGTTATTATGATGACTTATGTTATCATTATTTATGTCATTATGATGGTTCACATCATAAAATAAAACTTTTACTTTTTGGTCAGTCAACACAGAAATCTGTGTCTATTGTCCCACAGGAGGTTTATGTAAGAGAGAGAGTCCACACGCTTTCCCACACTCTCTCCATTCAGTGTTCTTCAAAGGAGAACAATAGAAGTGTGTCTCATGACCCTCTCCAATAGTCAGGGAGTTTCATCCTCCTGCTGCCCAGCTGACGGTGAGAGCACTGGGGTCTCAGTATCACAAACATGTGAGATATGAGGCATTTGAAACTGTATGCATATGGCGTACAGTTTACGTGAAATCAGACCTTCAGTATCAGTTAAAAAAGGCTGTTGGCAATACAAATCACTTATCATGTTTCATGTTTGACCATGTGTTGGGTTGGCAGCTCTTGAAAGTCAGAGATTTGTATTAAGCAAAAAATCAAATGACAAATTTGGAGGGAAATCCAAATCATTTCATCAGCTGTCATTATCATTGTCATTGGCCATTTTGAGCCAACTATACATTTTAGGATGGCCATGAATATCTTTTTAATGGTAATGGATCATAACCTTTGGATTTCTTTGTTTTGTTTTTTTTTTTTGTGAGTGAAAGACACGTTGTTAATATACAAAAAAATATATGTCAAAACTCATAACCCATGTTGTTTTAAGTTGGATTTGTGTCAAATTCTTTTGGTCTGACCAAAGGCACTACAAATGCAAATGTAATCTAGGCAATGCAAATGTGTGTTATTGCACATAACGTAGCAAACTTACTTCTTTTTTCTTTTCAGGAAAGGACTGTTTTAGCAGATGCTCAATTGAATAACAACTGCAAGGAAAATGAGTTAGATCAGATTTTTATTGCAATTTTTTGTTATTTAGCAGGACAATTTGTCATAAAAAATGAGTTCAAACAAATTGAACTAGTATCATTGCCAACAATGCAATATTTGGGAAATTGCTCAGTTTCCATGGGAACAACAAGGTCTTGAAAAATATGTCTTTACAAAATACATAATAATCAGGATGTCAAAAAACATCTTGTGGATATTCACTCCTTTAACAGAAAGGCAAACATGTCTCTGAAATAGAGATATAAGGAAAACAATGCATCTTTCACTGAAAGACATGTTAAAGGAAACAACAAGCTTTGAAAAAAAAGCTTTGACACATTCCACTGCAAATTAAAACTGATTCAGCCATGGTAATAATATCAACATGATACTTTCAAGTGTCTTCACGGAAGACATAAAGCAAAAACTTGGATATAATCTGATTTTGTAACAGAATCATAATAGAAAATAAATTGGTACATTTCACAGGAAACAATTTCTCATAATTCATAACAATGGTTTTAAAACAATTATGGAAATCTTTTATAAAAGTTTCAATCTGAAACCAAAAAATTCACAATGGTCCACAAAGTCTTTATCTTCACTGAAGACAAAATAAATAAAATAAAAAAAAGATTTACAATCATATTTGCATTCTCTGATGTGAAGAGGATTCAGGTCCTGCAAATCCCCTTGCCTACTTCTTTACTTTCTTCCATTTCTGACCAATTTGGTCAAGGAATGAGTTTCTTCAGTTTAGTGTTTCACCATGGCCTCCAGGGGGCGCTCTTGACTTGACTCTTGTCTTTACTCTGGGGATGCTGGACAGGAGAGCCCAACTGGCACTGGGCACTCTCCCTCCTGTAGTCAACACAGGATGGTTGCAGGGTCTGGAACTGACTCAGCAACTTTCCATGGGACTGTGTTTTCACAGAGTCCTTAGACAGGAAGTGAACAACTTCTTGAGCACACCTGGAGAACCCCTGGCTGGCAGAATCACAGGAGGGTGAAGTTTTCACTGGTTGAAGATGCTGTCTCAGGAGGCAAACAGTCATCTCCAGGATATCAGCTTTCTCCAGCTTGGAGTCAGACTGCTGTTTGAGGAGCTGTGGACCCAGAAGAGCCTTGAGTTCCTCAATGCTGTTGTTGATGCGATCTCTACGCATCTTCTCCACAATTGGTTTTCTTATCTGCATGAAAAGTAACAAATCATGAATACCTTGCTCTTTCAAATGCAAAGGGAATTACATGGCACAGATTAGTACACTAGCAGAAATAATAGCTTAGAAATTTTATTTACCTTATGTGGCAGATTCACGTGTTTCTTTGGGTGTTCTGCTGTGGAAGTGATTGTAGGCGCCATATCTGTAGTTGCAGTAGATCTCTCTGTGTAGAGTGAATCTGATCAGCACTGGCTTCATCTCCCCTATTTATACTCCCAGATCTCCATATGAATGTGTGGGTCTTGGGCTGGTTGGAGTTTCTCACAGTCAGTAGCCAATGGCTGATCTGCAAAGGACAATGAGGAGTGTGTAGCTGCCACATGCTGGGTTCTCCTATTGCTGAGGGACAATGGTCAAACCTCAGGGGAACAGGTGCTGGGTTGGGGGGTGATGGAGAGAGACCCATAGACCCACTGTGTGGATGTGGGAAAGGACTGACCCTGTCAGGAGAGTTAATCTGAAGCCACATGTTGGGGTCAATGTTGCTGCCGACACATATTACTCACCACAGTATGCACACGTGTGAAACATTTTATGCGTGTAAAGTACTTAGCTGAAATCCAAGATCCAACTTTGTGGAATATCCAAAGTATAGTATTCAAAGTGTTGAAGATGAATGAGCCATTTCATTCAGTCATATTACTTTTGTCTCACATGGTAAAATATTTTAGTTAAAAATGAGCCCTTTATAAACAAAAGTGATAGTGTATAAAATATAACCATGTATTAATGTGTGGATAAGTGAAATTCACAAAATGCTTTGGCTGTGTTCCTTATAAAATGTAACAATCCAGAGTAGGATATTTCCTCATACCAAAAGCTGGAGAAAAAAAAGTGGAGGGAAAACTCTGTCCAGAGTGTCTTGGGGCTCTCCAGATGCAACAGCTGTTGTCCTCCTCCTAGCTGGTCAAACACTGAGCCCAATTTCCGACACTAAACCCTTCATGCATCACAATAGATCTCTCGCTAAGCCTCTATAAACCTCTAATTACTGATGTTAAAGAGTGACAGATATTAGTGCTGTTTGCTGTAAACAGAGATCTAACCATCTCTAACCATCTGGAGGTAAAAAAAACTGGGAAAGTAATGCAAAAGAATGACAAAGGTCAAGAGTATGTACCGTGTTTAATTTCTGTGACTATTACGGTAGGCTTCCTTAAACTGATAGGATGAAAGGTAAACATACAATGTCCAACAATCTATTTTTTCTCCTGTTTTATCACCACATGATTATTCTATGGTTTTAAGATATAAGATCATAAGATTACTCACATTCAAAATAAAACAGTTGAGTATTTCACATAATACTCTACCTTGTTTCAGTTAAAATTAACCCAAATTAATAGTTAATGGGCAAGGAGTTTTGAGTTGAAAAATCTCCATCATTAGCAAATATTGATATAAGCTACTGTGTGAATATTCTACATTATCTAAGGCAACACGTGCCTATTCCCTTGTGTGCATTTGTGATGGATCTGTGGATGTTAATGACCAGCTACTGAGACTGTCCTCTCCAGAGCTTTCCCACACTCAGCCCATTGATAGAGCTCCCACTGAACAATAGAAGTGTGCCTTGTTAATTCCTACCCATCTGTGGGGGAGCCATGCTGAATGAGGCCCCAAGGGCTGAAAATGTCATTGCTGACGTAGCTCCAAAATGAAGGTTATCGAATTACAGAGACTGAGATAAACATATTTGACACTGTCATGATTCTTGATGACTCAGATTTCATATTCAAGTTTCATTTAAACTATGGATGTTGCTGTTGGTATCTGAACCTACAGAGGCATGAACCTCCATTTGTCACTAAATAGTGAGCATTTTTTTCTTGCTTCATAAAAAAATCTAACTTTGCCTTGTTATTCAATCATTTCACCTTCCATACCACTGACATCTGAGGTCTGGACTCTTCAGTGTCTATTGTTGCTGGAGGTCTGTGTGAGAGAGAGAATCCACCACTCTTTCCCACACTCTCTCCTTTCAGTGTTTTTCAAAGGGGGGACAATAGAAGTGTGTCTCATTACCTCCTGCATTAGTCATGGAGGATCATCCCCCCGTTGACCAGGGGTGTGTATCCCAATTTCATTTAGAAAAACCTTCTAATGTGTACTTAAAGAGGCTGGGCTGAGGTAATTATTGGGATATTAGATCTGTAGATCTGAGTATATGTCATGCGAATGATGTGATTGTGATAATTGATAGATTAAAAAGAAAATGCATGCCATACCAAGACACACACGCACACACACACACACAAAGACACACACACACACACACGCGTGCACATGCAAAGTTGGAAGAACAAGTGTCGGGTGTATTGGGAAAGGAACCTTCCGCCTGATGTTGGGATTATGATTACCACAATACACTTTTCTCAACACTAAAAATGTTCAGTCTGGTCCTCAGATTAAAAAGACTTCAAAATGCCCTGTGATAACTTCATAACAAAATCCTCATTGGTATGACCCCTGTATGAATTACTGTAGTAGATGTCAACAGATAACAGATGTGTCCTCTGTTTTGTTGTATGGCCAGTGGGAGGTCCATTACAAAAGCTCCTGGAAAATTTCACCAAGTCATGTGGAGTGTCAGGCCAGTTCTTTCTTGTATTGCCAACAAAGAATGACATCACACACCATCTGGAGGGAAAGAACCTCATTGGCTGTGCCTCAGAAATGGAAAATGAACAAGTGTGACTGTGAGGTAAGGTTCATATTCAAGCAGGCTATGAAACAATGTAGTATGATGATTTGCTGAGAATTCCTGAAATATATACACTTTTAGAAATTAGTGTAATTTCATTTTAACATTCCTTTGACTAAAATATTTCTTAATGCTTTTTTAACTTCAAATAAAAAAATATTTGTTGTTTGATGTTTGAATGACAGCATTTCTTGACTGGGAATGAACACCTCAAAACTAAACAAGAACATATAAATATTGAAGACAGGACAGATGTTTGGATTAGTCTACATTAAGAGACTAGATGCCAAGATGCCTTATTGATGTGTAACATGTTGGCATTGTTTGAGACCTTATATTGGAGACATGCAGATACACATGCAGGCTCAAACACACACACACACACACACACACACACACACTTTTGAACACACTTATAAGGGGTTAGAATATGTTTAAAAGTCAATATATGCTATAGCAGGAAACAACACCACTGATCATACTACACTATACTGTTAGGTGACAGTATCTGACTAACTAGACAATACAGTATTCAGGATGATTTAACTTCATATCATAATCATCGTCACATTCAGACCCATTGTAAGGCCAAGATATTGGTTTCCCTTTGCCTCCTTCTATGCCTGACATAACACATCTCTAGCTTTTTTACTAAGGCCAGTCTGCTTTTCCTTTTCACTGCTGTGTATTTTTAGACCAAATAAGTGTGATGTCATTGGTGTACGGCCAGACCTTTTGACAGTTCTTTATGCTAATGGAATTTCAATAATAAGACACAAACTTCCTGTTCTTGCAGCAGATAGTCAATGTGATACAGATATGGAACAGAATAGGCCTACTTGAGGATTAATTAAATGGCCTGTATTGAAGAGAATAACACACATAAGGCAGACATGTCGAATTGCATATTTTATTGTGACTTTTTTGGAATGACAAAATGCCATAATGTTATAATGGTAAAGCTTATTCAAAATAAATTTGAACAAAGATTAATATGAACTAATCAGTCTCCTTCACTGAGACAAGAAGTAAAACAAAAATACTTTTATCTTTATAAAAGACATTTGTAATCAAATTGTATCAACAACAATCATTGTGTTTCATAAAATCTCATAGTAATCCTTCAAGTTGAAGGTAACATTTACTATTCTTAAATATTAAGAAAGTTTGTCTCATTTTTATGAGATCCTATAAAGACACCAAACCTTCAATGTTTTACAGTAAATAAGCTTTGAAACAAGCTTGGAAACGATATTAACATAAATCATTTAGTCATGTAAAACCATGACAGTTTTATAATTGTGTAGAAGTTTTAAACATCTTCCTTATAGCCAATGATGTAGCAATAGCTTGCAGTCTTTCTGTTTTCCAAAAAGAACAAAAATAAACAGGATGTAAGATTCAGAAAAACAGATCTTATTCATCAATGGAAATCCATCATGGATGTCTCCATCAGAAACTGTTAAAATTATCTTCCTTGAAGACATAAACACCTTTAGCAATATATAGTATAATATGTTTTTCCTGTAACGGAATGCTGTACATTCTTTAATATAAAGAAGATCCTGCATTTGGAGGCTTTAATCACATAAAATGTCCTCTTTTGCTTCTCTGACCAATTTGGCCTCTAAAAAGTTTCTTCAACACAGTGTTCTACCATGGCCTCCAGGGGGCGCTCTTGACTGGACTCTTGTCTTTAATCTGGAAATACCGGACAGGAGACCCCAGCTTACACTGGGCACTCTCCCTTCTGTAGTCATCACTGGGTAGTTGCAGGATCTGGAACTGGCTCAGCAACTTTTCATGTTTGTGTGTTTTCCCTTGGTCCTTGGACAGGAAGTGAACAACCTCTTGAGCACACCTGGAGAAACCCTGGTGACCTGCATCAGAGGAGGGCAGAGTCTTCTGCTGGAGCTGTCGTCTCAGGAGGCAAACAGTCATCTCCAGGATGTCAGCTTTCTCCATCTTGGAGTCTGGCTGCTGGTTGAGGAACTGTGGACCCAGAAGAGCCTTGAGTTCCTCAATGCTGTTGTTGATGCGATCTCTGCGCATCTTCTCCACAATGGGTTTTCTCAGCTACAAAGAAGGAAAAGATGTCATCAATTCCAATGTTTCCAATGTATTCAAAACTCAATTAAACAAAGAAAACCAGTGTCAAACATTACAGAGACAAGGATCTTATATTTACCTTGTGGGTCAGACTCAGGTGCTCCTTTGCGTACTCTGTTGTGGAAGTGATTGCCGGCGCCATAGCTATAGGTGCAGTAGATCTCTCTGTGTAGAGTGAATCTGATCAGCACTGGCCTCATCTCCTCTATTTATACTCCCAGATCTCCATATGAATGTGTGGGTCTTGGGCTGGTTGGAGTTTCTCACAGTCAGTAGCCAATGGCTGAGCTGTAAAGGACAATGAGGAGTGTGGAGCTGCCACATGCTAGATTCTCCCATTGCTAGGGGGCAATTGTCAAACCTCAGGGGAACAGGTGCTGGGTTTGGGGTTATGGAGAGAGACCCACAGACACACTGTATGGATGTGGGAAACGACTGACCCTGTGAGGAGAGTGACCTCGTTCATTGATGTTGAGATCAATGCCAAATACAGGCACACTTTTAGGAATTTATTATCAGTGGACAGTGAATTCTTGAAAAATCATTAAACCATATTACAAAATCATAGTTGTATAAAGGAATATAATATTCTATATTATTATGCTTCTATCATACTTGAGCTTTTCATAACGGAGATGATAATGAAATAAATACTATGAAATATATGTTTTGTTTTTTTAACTGATGATAATGCAAATGTAAATAAATTAGTTCCATCAGCGTTTTTGGCTTAAATCGGAAAATACATCTAGAGGTTCTGTCTGAATTTCCCTGTTAAAATTGGAGGGAAACTCCTCTTTGGATTGCCACCTCAGATCTCCAGATGTAACAGATGTGATCTTCTGTCATGTTGCTGGTAGAGCGCTCATTTGAGTTTCCCACACTCAGTTCTCTATGCATCACAAAAGCTTCTCTAATCACCCATGTTGAGAAATGGTGGCCATCAACTCTGTGTTGTGCCGTAAACAAAGGATGACTTCACAAACCATCTGGAGGGAAACAATCCTACTGGCTGTTTTTCTTGTGTCTTTTACAATGTAAAATAAGAAAAAAAGAAAGAAAAAGGAAAATAAAAAAGAAATGTAAGTTATTTAGTAATTAAAATAAGAAATGTAAAGTTTATTATATGTTTTTTAACTTTGACTGTTGACCACTTATGAACAAAGGCTCTTCATCGTCCAGATCATAAGACCATCCCCATTGTGTCAATAGATCTGTCTTTTACATTGGCAGATAACTGATAATGAGGACAAATCTTTGCATACTTACACAGTCTTTGTTTTGTATATCACATCACACAGTTTTTCCAGGATGTGGAAGAATTCATTTCCCCATATTAACACCAGTATGTTTGGAGCAGTGCTAAATTATACTGGTTCCAAGAGGTAATGTACGATTGTACAGGCTACGTAACCATGTGCATGAGAAAATTAAAGAGACACGTGTGCCTATTCCCTTGTGTGTCTGTGGAATCTCCAGTGGGACTATGGATGCTAATGATACAGGAACTGAGACTCCTACCTCCAGAGCTTTCCCATACTTTGCCCATTGTCAGAATCAATAGAAACAGATAGTCCTTTTTTTCAATTTTTTTGAAGAACCTGGTATGCAACAAGCCCTGAAGATCTTATTTCACAGAATTTTAGATCGTGTTTCATTATTTCTTAGAGTACATACTGCTTCATTGAGGCACTTCACTGAAATGAAAATAGGAATGTTTCTTCGTTTTTGAAAACGTTGGTTTATAACTCTTGGCAGCTGTCTGGATTATTACTGGTTTTGTATAATTCTGATTCAGACAATTTTGTTTTGACTCTTCGTCTGAGAATTTAAGATTTGTTGCATATGAGAGGAAATTCTTTAAATGTTAGAGAGACACTTTTTTGTCATTGGCTACCTTATGTTATTAGTCTGCATCCCTGCCTATTGACCCATGGAGGTCTGTGAGAGAGTCTCCTGTGCTTTCCCACACTTTCTCCCACTGCTCTTCAATGGGAAAACAATACAAGTGTGTCTCATTTCCCCTCCCATCATTGAGGAGCATTCACCCTGTGCTCTGCATGATATTAGTGCTGTGGCATGTCTTTCAGCAGTTCTGTAGCTGGACTGCTGGAACTCTTTAAACTGATTTTCCCTCCCAATTTTAAATATATTATTTCAGAAAGTATTTGATCAGAAAAGAGTGAAAGACTATACTATAGATTAGGTAAGATAAAAAGTTTCTTTCAAAGAAATGCAGATTGGATTATGGTTGTTGACAGATGCCTTTGTCAAAAGCAATAAACATTATCATTAAAAATCAACAGTTTAAAGTAGACATAAAGCCTACTTAAAACATGAATGATCATGAAAGACTGCAAAATGTATTTCAGAAAGAATTATAACAATACCAAGTTGTAATTATTACCAAACACAAACAATGACTCAATGTATTAATTGCATGCAAGGTAAAACAGATGGTTCGTCATTCTCAAAAAAATACTGCTATATCTCTCAGAAAGAAATGTTAATTAGAGGAAATATAGGCATATATATTTATAGCTGTAGCAACCTAAGATCACCTACTAGAGCTTATTCTTATAGTAAATTAATAAAAAATATTTCATAACTCCTGTTTGGGAAGACACCCTGGTCTACCTATTTAAGATGAAAAATGGAATAAGGCACGCCACAAAAATGTACAGATAATACATTTTCTTTATTTTATGCATTTTTCAGTGCATGACTCCGTCATTTGACATTTTTAAGTGTGTTCTATACAATTAGAACAGTTGCAAGAAAGTGACAATCCTGTCTTTAGTGGAACATAACAAAACTCATAAAGGTCTTTATCAAAGACAGACAAATTCACCTCAAGGTCAGCAGATGAATGTCATATAGTGTATATGAATACATTTCACAGATAAAACACTCCTAAAGGAGATTACATTTTCTATTCCTAAATGTTAGGAAAATTGTAGTTTTCTCACACTGTTGAGAACTTATAAAATACAGGTCCCTCATAGAGGGAAATTCTTTCCAAAGCAGGAAGATCACATTTCATAAGAAACAAAGTTTTGCTCAGAATTTAAGCACAATAAAAGGATCACATTTGAACATGTTATTGACTCAACATGTCATTGAGTCAAAAATTTCATGAGAAACCATGAACATCACAAGATTACAGCTTCAACTGAAACCAATTGTGTGAATTTAAGATTCTTCCCTGACATGCACATTGTTGAGTAATTAAAGAAGTTTCAGAAGAAACCAAAATCAGCTTTAAAAGAAAGGTAAATAGGCATTGCTTAGCAATTGTCATAACTGAGTTTGTTCCATGGGCAACCATGTAATAATTCAATAATTGAATAATACCACTTTCAAATGGAAATTAAATTGCAAATAGTTTTGTCTTCTGTAAATCTTTTCAAATGAAAAGACAATAAAGCACTTGCATTTGCAAGCATAAAGTCTGACAGTATAAGAATACAAATTCTTTGCTGTGCATTTTATCTCTGGCATTCTACCATGGCCTCCAGAGGGCACACTTGACTGAGCTCTTCTCTTTGCACAGTGTCATCAGTGGTTGTTTGTCCTTATCAGAGAAGTGCTTCAGGATCTGGATGTTGTTCAGCACTGTTCCATGGGACTGTGTCTGAACTTCATCTTTGGACAGAAAGGAAACTCTCTCCCTCTTGAGCACACCTGGAGAATCCCTGGTCAACTGCATTAGAAGGTTGTAGAGTCTTATGCTGGAGCTGTTGTCTCAGGATGCAAACAGTCATTTCCAGGATATCAGCTTTCTCAAGCTTGGAATCAGATTGCTGGTTGAGGAGCTGTGGACTTAGAAGAAGGAGTTCCTCAATGCTGTTGTTGATGCGATCTCTGCGCATCTTCTCCACAACTGGTTTTCTTATCTGTAAAGACAAAAAGGTGTCATTATTAACACTTGTTCTTTAACTAAAGAAGTATTGAGTGGACAAAGTGCATTAAGTGTAATTTGTGCTAGAGTTCCTATATTTACCTTGTGAGTCAGGCTCAGGTGTTCCTTTGGGTACTCTACTGTGGAAGTGATTGTAGGCGCCATATCTGTAGTTGCAGTAGATCTCTCTGTGTAGAGTGAATCTGATCAGCACTGGTTTCATCACCTCTATTTATACTCCCAGATCTCCATATGAATGTGTGGGTCTTGGGCTGGTTGGAGTTTCTCACAGTCAGTAGCCAATGGCTGAGCTGCAGAGGACAATGAGGAGTGTGGAGCTGCCACATGCTACATTTTCCCTTTGCTGATGGACAATGGTCAAACCTCTGGGGAACAGGTGCTGAATTGGGGGTTATGGAGAGAAACCCACAGACCCACTGTGTGGATATGGGAAAGGACTGACCCTGTGAGGAGAGTAAATCTGATGCCTTATGTTGGAGTCAGGGGAATTGACAGACACACACTTATTTCTGCAATGCACACGTGTGAGAGATTGCATACCATCAGCTTTAGAGCACTTTCAACTATGTCACAAGATTCTTTGTGGCAAAAATATCAAAATCTTTATCCTTAGTATAAAGTACTTAGATTAGTATTATTAATTATTATTAAAGACCCATTATGAGAAAACTGGTATTTATACCAGAGCGCTTTTATGAGTTCCATTCAAAATGTACAATTTTTATATGCAAGGTCAGAGTTTCATGAAAGTCTATCAGACTACCCAGGCATTAAAATTAATGCTAAAGGAGTGCTCAGTTTATTGTACGCTAAACATGGTGAGATTTGGGTGTCCTTTTCCTTCTCATCTCAGTATATCAGACATTTGATGTAGATTGTAAGATAAACAGACGTGTGCCTGTTCCCTTGTGTGTCTTTGTGGAATTCCCCAGTGGGTCAGAGGGTGCTAGTAACCCAGCTACTGGGATGCTCCTCTCCAGAGCTTTCTCACACTCAGCCCATTGATAGAACTCCCACTGAACAATAGAAGTGTGTCTCTTTAATGCTAATTTATGGGTACAGAGGGAATTTCATTTAACTGTCTCAATGAAATGTTTACTGGGTAAACATTCCATGGTTAACAAGTGTCACACGACGTTTGCATATTGAAGGTAGACACTGATGACACTGATGAAGAAATTCAGACTTCAGTTGAGGAGTATATGACACAGATCTTACGGGATAGCTAAAGTATATTAGAGGTCATGTGCATGAACCTACTGTGTTTGGCAGCAAATAAACAGCTCTAATTATTTCTATGAAGGTGTTTAACACCAACTCATTATGGGCCGTAATGTTTTAGCTCCAGTCAGGACTATAGTGAACGGTAAACTCAACTAATTCACCTGTCATATTTCGGAACAAGAGTTACCTACCCCCCCCCGGAGTTCATGTACCAAATGCAATGTAAACATTTGCCTGAGTCTGTTTACCAGCACAACACACAAGCTAATCGCTCCACATTATGCACAATATGTGCTCTCATCCAACACTCTAGGAGCCATTTATACATATTCTCAATGTTATTTTTTCAAGAATGTGAAACATGGTTGTCCACCTCATCATGATTCACACCCACCTAATTTTTCACTACTATAGCCCTAGCTCTGATATTTAAGGTCTGAGTCTATTGTCCCACAGGAGGTTTTGGTGAGAAAGAGTCTCCACCACACTTTCCCACACTCTCTCCATTCAGTGTTCTTCAATAGAGAACAATAGAAGTGTGTCTCATGACCTTCTGCATTAGTCAGGGAGTTTCATCCTCCTGCTGCCCAGCTGACGTTGAGAGCACTGGGGTCTCGTTCAGTTTCTGTCCAACCGTTGGATGTTTGAACTAATCCTTCAGACGTTTTTGGTCAATCCTCACTAGAAAACACCTGAATTTAATAGTTGATATAAATAAAATGGTAATAACTCAAACAAAGTTCAGGGCTTCATTCTTCTACTCAACTGACACAAGCAGCAAGCAGTTGTCAGGTGACTATCTGGCTGGCTACTGCTCAAAAACTAGTAGACTGTAAGATTTTCCAAATGAACCTACACACCTGAGCACTTAGGTAAACAGATTCCTGAACTGTTTGACACTGTCGGCAACAAGAATTTAAAATAGGCTTCTTGTTGATTGATGCTTGTTGATTGATGTCTTCTAAGAAAAGACATGTCAGGGAATTCACAGTGTGGACAATTTGCTGAAACTTGTGAACCTGAACCAATCTGTTAACTCTCAGGTAATTGAGAGTCAGACCTAATTCAATGGCATTGCTAGTAAAGTTAGTAGAAGACCAGAAATGAAGTAATCTTGAGAGACCAGAAATTAAGCAATCTTGAGACTTGAACGAAACACAGAAATATGCAGATTTTAGAAAATTTAATATAGTTCCTCTTGCTTAGAATTAAGCCATTTAAAATTAAGGATGTTCAGAAATTAGAACAAATACATGGTCATAAAATGACATTTCTTTCACAGATGTGTCTCTACTGAGACATGTCAAAACAAGTCTTTACAAAAGACATTAACAGCTTCATATCAAAGCCATAGGAGGTTATTACAGAAAATAAAAGCATTTCATAGAAAGCATAACATTATATAGAAATCACAAAACATCCAGGTTTCTTAAATATTAAGCAAGTCTTATGCTTCTCCCTATTAGGAATATTATTTCTGGGTACTGTTTCCTTAGAAACTACGTTTTGCTTTGAAATTCAAACCTAATTGAGTGACTACATTGATATGATACATACATCTGAATATCAGAAGTAAAAAGACTTTCTGTGTTACCATCTGAAAACATGCAACATTCTTTTCAACTGAAAAGAAAATAAAATGACTGCATTTGCAGGTTTAAACAGTGGCTATCTTTTAAAGAAAAAAGTCTTTAGATATGTATGATGTTCAACTTGAATGGCTTCATAACTTTCTACCAAGGCCTCCAGGGGGCGCTCTTGGCAGAACCGTTCTCTTTGCTCAGTGTGTGCTGATCCAGCACACTAAACTGAGACAGGGCTGACTCTTGCAGGTCCTCATCAGAGGAAGTCTTCAGGGTCTGAAAGCTGCTCAGCACTGCTCCATACTGAGTCTGAGCCTCATCTTCTGACAGGAAGTGAGTATCTTCATGGGTCCACCTCGAGACACCCATGTGCACTGTATCAGATGAGGGCAGAATCTTATGCTGCTGGAGCTGTCGTCTCAGGAGGCAAACAGTCATCTCCAGGATGTCAGCCTTCTCCAGCTTGGAGTCTGGCTGCTGGTCGAGGAGCTGTGGACCCAGGAGAGTCTTGAGTTCTTCAATGCTATTGTTGATGCGATCTCTGCGCATCTTCTCAACAATGGGTTTTCTTAGCTGTAAAGACCCAAAGATGTCATTAATACTAATAATTAAGATGTCTTTAAATATACACAAGGCAGGAAAAAAGCCAATCAAAGTCAAATCAAATCAGAACTGAATGCAAAATCTGACAGAGATAGCATGATTCCAATATTTACCTTGTGGCTCAGATTCAGATGTTCCTTTGGGCATTCTGCTGTGGAAGTGATTGTAGGCGCCATAGCTATAGGTGCAGTAGACCTCTTTGTGTAGAGTGAATCTGATCAGCACTGGCTTCATCTCCTCTATTTATACTCCCAGATCTCCATATGAATGTGTGGGTCTTGGGCTGGTTGGAGTTTCTCACAGTGAGTAGCCAATGGCTGAGCTGCAGAGGACAATGAGGAGCGTGGAGCTGCCACATGTTGGATTCTCCCATTGCTGGGGACAATGGTCAAACCTCAGGGGAACAGGTGCTGGGTTGGGGGTTATGGAGAAAGACCCACAGACCTACTGTGTGGATGTGGGAAAGGACTGACCTTGTGAGGAGAGTTAATCTGATGCCTCATGTTGGAGTCAATGCTACTGAAAAGGCACACTTTACTAACCACTGTAAACATACATGAGTTTGCATATGTTGGTACAACAGACAGCTTTACAAAGCTTTTACCTTTTTTGCAAAATTGTGTACGATTTAAAAGCATCATATATATTTCGCTTAGGATCTATTTTATGTAAAAAAATGTTCTTGAACACTTGTCAAGCTCTGTGCTTTCAGAAAAAAGCAAAAGTCAAAGATTTTTCCATGAATTTATGCATTTCGGTAGCTATTAAATCTTGGTCAAAATATGGAGGGAGAGCTGGCTTCAGCAACATTCCTTTCCCTCTATCTATGGAGGTCTCCAGATGTATGCATCACGAAAGCTTCTCTAACCACCTATGTTGACAATTGGTGGTCATCAGCTCTGTGTTGTGCCATTAACAAAGGATGACTTCACAAACCATCTGGAGGGAAACAACCCTATTGGATGTGCATTGTTTGGTGAGTTACGGACTGAAGAAGACAGAATCATATAATGAGTTTACCGAGTTGATCAAGAGACCTGTCCACTTATACCTTAGCATGGCTGTCCCAGACACATCGTATCTAAAGCAAGAAAAAAGTAACACTTGATACTGATTGCTTATTTATGTGCTTATTACCTCTATTTGTGTTAAAATGTAAACATACCATAGCGTTTACTTATTTTTAGATCAGGAATGAATTGGAATTGAAGTTATCTGATCAAGTAAAACTTGTTTGATGAAATGCAAATTTTGAGCATGCTAGTATAATAAATGAAACACACACGCCTATTCCCTTGTGTGTTTGTCTCCAGTGGGATTCAGGAACTGAGACTCTCCTCTCCAGAGCTTTCCCACACTTTGCCCATTGACAGCCCCCTGTGACTGATAAGTGTGCCACATCATTATGTCAACATAAGAGCATCAGTTTTAAAAATAACATTTATTGGTCAACAGTTTTCAGTTGCATCAAGTTGGATCTTCAGCCTGAATGTCTTTCTCCCTGTGGATAGCATTCTTATTGCCAGCTTTCTGCACTTGAGTTTTGAAGTGATGAAATATATTGTTAATGTTTTCAGAAAGAATTCTACAGATTCTTCTCTTCCCTTGTATTATCACATCTGTTCATCTGTTGAATACTAAAGAAATTCTGATGTTTGAAGTGTGTCTATTGTCCCAAAGGAGTTCTGTGTGAGAGACAGTGTCCACCACGCTTTCCCACACTCCCTTCATTCAATATTCTTCAATAGAGAACAATAGAAGTGTGTCTCATGACCTTCTGCATTAGTTAAGAAGCTTCACCCCCCTGTTGTCTTGATTTTGTAATTCAGTTTCTGTCCAACTACAAGATTAAATAACATTTAGAATTATGACCACTGCAGCAAAACGAGACATCCAACAAGCCCTCAATCATCATGTGAGGTGAAGTGCCACGTGCAGTGAAACACAAAATAGTAAATTTGTCAATTTTTTGTAAGCTGATTTTGGTTCTATGATTCACAAGACTCGGAAACACAGTCCTATGAAACTTGATGAGTATGTTGCCAAGGAAACCACTCGGTCACTGTGCTGGGACCCCCAAAATGCGAATAGGCAAAACTGAGTTTTCTTGAAATCATTCCCCAAACGAGCCCAAGATTATGAAATTTTTGTGGTAGGCCTCACAATTTAGGCACATCAAACAAGCCCATAACCACCTACTTGTGGGGTAGCACCACCTAATAACAGAAAAAACTGCAAATGTCTTGTGATGAGAAAGTGAAATTCAGCTCTACGTCTGCATTTACTGACCGACGGATAGAAATATAACATAAACACACACAGATAGACACATAAATTGCATGTCTCTAAACATGCAGTGCACAACCACACATATACACCCATTCCAGATACAATTACTTACAATTACACACACACACCACACACACACACACACAAACTGCATGTGTCTCCCAGATAGCAATTGCCTTTGGTCCAGACCCAGACAAAAGCTTTTTCATTTGGGATGAAGCCTTCAAACGTTTTCTGTATCGGGCCACATCCACGTCAGATGAGGGTTTCAGCTTAAACATTGCAACACCAAACTGTGTCGTATTTGTGTTGGTTTACAGTTTTGGCCCAGGTCAGTTTTCAAGCACTTACTGTAAATGGAATTGGTTTTAATAGAGCTGGACCAGCAATGACCTGTATGTGCTGCAAATCTGTTTTGCTGATCCAATGCATTTTTGGGTCGGTGTGTGTTTGGACCCTGGGCCAGATCTGAATCGTGGACCTGGGCTTAACTGCATGGTGCATTTGGGCCAGATCCATCTGTGTTATTGCTATCAGGATAACACTTTTTCATGCACACACCCAACTTCACATACACAACCATCCCAAACACACACACACACACACAGACACACACACACACACACACACACACACAGACTCTCACACATATAGGAAAATCAGCAGATGCTTATTAGTCCTTGAGCCAGACCCCCAAAATTCGACTGAGAGTAAGGCAGTAAGGCTCTTTATGCTTTTAGTGTGCCACCCTAGAGTTAGAAAATATGTGATAGCATTGCATCCAGGGTAGCTTTTTTTGTTTAATCAGCCTGTTTATGTCCTTTATAAGCTTATGGAGGGTTTTATTACAGGTGAATAGGTTAAAAAATGAACTAATAGATATTCCCACAATACGTCTTTAGCTTATTATTTACATTAAGACAACATTTGTATTGAATTGTATTGTTTTCTGAAATATCATGTCAAAATTATGTAAATGAGGCACCATACACTTAAATATATAATCATCTGAATGTTGGCATGTGGGCTACCATAAGGGTAAACAAGTTAAACACCCCAACCTATTTACAGTCTACAACAACCTATTACCCTAATTTACACCCATGGGGTTTTACAATAATAGGTAGTGCATCCACAAATTGTCCATGTTAACATTCAATTTATGAATGTTAGCCAGACTTTTCTTTTTTTGTTTGGTCGGTAGAGGTGCACTGTAAGCCCTAAAATGTCTGTAAATGATGGCATATTTATCTGTATGTATGTACAAAGTATTTCAGAAAACTTGCAATGCAAAAATTATAATTATAATACAAAAATATTATCTTAATGTAATTAATCAGCTGGGGAAGTTTTGAGGGGATATCTTAAAGTTAAAATTTTTACCCTGTTCACTCATAATAAATCCCTCCATAGGCTTACAATGGGCATAAAGAAGGTGATAACATGCACAAAGCACCAATGCAATGCTATCAGTTATTTTCTAACTCTAGTGTGATATACCATTCCAAAAAACACTATGTGCCTTATTGCCCTTAAATAGTACCAACTAACCCTCTGGACCATCAACTTTATGGGATAAAATGATAAACACCAAAAACACAAATACCACACACACATACACACACACGCACAGACACAGACACATGCATGTCTATAGAAATTCACACAGACAAATACTGTAACTACCCATCAAAGTGAGACTCGATAGAGGCAAATATGCAGATATTGATTTATTGTCTTTCTTCAGGCTTGAGAATTAGCTTGAGAAGTTGTCCAAGAGTTTTATCTTTACTGAGACAAATATAACAGGTCTTCAGACAAAGTAATTTAACAGTAATACCAAATCTATTTGTTGTTGTTACAGTGCATGAGAATGCATTTCATTGAAAGCACAATATTCAGGTTTCTTAAATGTTAAGAAAGTTTCATATTTCTCCCCTTCTAGAAATAAAAAACTACCCTCATCATTGAGAGAATTTCATCAGTAAAGTCAGAGCAATTTCCTAAGAAATGACTTTTTGCTTTAAAAGAAAGAGATGTAGTTATTAGTACATCAATAACATACTATTTGAGCTCTATTCAGCTACTATAATCACCAATATGGCTGTTTCACAAATTACATAATTATTCATGAATATAAAAGTCTTCACTGAAGACATTTAAAAGGACATATCACAGATATGGTAACATACTTCCTCTTGAAAACATTATCTTAATTGTTTTCTGACGAAAAGAAAACAACAGCCGCATTTGCAGGCTTAACAGATGACAGATGTCAATGTTCTACCAAGGCCTCCAGGGGGCGCTCTTAGCGGAACAGTTCTCTTTGCTCAGTGTATGCTGATTCAGCACACTAAACTGAGACAGGGTTGACTCTTGCAGGTCCTCATCAGAGGATGGCTTTGGGGTCTGGAAGTGCTGTACCACAGTCCCATGACTTTTTGACAGGAAGTTAGCATCTTCTTGGGTATACCTGGAGACATCCATGTGAACTGCATCAGAGGAGGGCCGCTGGAGCTGTTGTCTCAGGAGGCAAACAGTCATCTCCAGGATGTCGGCCTTCTCCAGCTTGGAGTCTGGCTGCTGGTTGAGGAGCTGTGGACCCAGGAGAGCCTTGAGTTCCTCGATGCTGTTGTTGATGCGATCTCTTCGCATCTTCTCAACAATGGGTTTTCTTATCTGCAAATAGGAAATATATGTCATTAATATCTTTGGTCTTTAAAATGCACAATGTAGGAGATCAAGAAAAATCATTTTAATTCGCAAAGAGGCAGCATTTTTAGAATATTTACCTTGTGGTTCAGACTGAATACTTCCTTTGGGTATTCTGTGTAAGAGATTGCAGGCGCCATAGCTGTAGTGACAGTAAATTTCTCTGTGTAGAGTGAATCTGGCCAGCACTGGTTTCACCTCATCTATTTATACTCCCAGATTTCCATATGAATGTGTGGGTCTTGAGCTGTTTGGAGTTTCTCACAGTCGGCAGCCAATGGCTGAGCTGCAGAGGACAATAAGGAGTGCGGGATTCTCTCATTGCTGGGGGACAATGATTAAACCTCAGGGGAACAGGTGCTGGGTTAGGGCTGATGGAGAGAGACCCACAGACCCACTGTGTGGATGTGGGAAAGGGCTGACCCTGTGAGGAGGGTTAATCTGATGCCTGATGCTGGGGTCAGTTTTGATGACATGGCACACGTAACTCACCACTGTATACACACGTGTAGTGGTTTTCTCATTGATGTCAGAGCGCTGTGTATACTACCACTGTGTATATGCAACCATTTAGTTTCTGAGAAATTACATGATATGTGCAAGTACATATTTATGGAAAGGTATAATATTGATTGTGCCATAGCTATAGAACAATTCCTAATGCATATCTTATCATTGGCATCTTGACCTTTTGTGCAATCTGCTGTACATATCCACTGTAACTTATCCCATAATGTCTCTTTGTCAGTCATATATTTGTAGCCTATTTACAATACTGTTAAACTTACTGTGAAAAGTAATTGGTGGGATGTTTATTTAGAAAATGTGAAAACATTTTGAATTAACTGATTGACTCCTGCTTATAGCCTGCCACAGTTGCATAGCTTGTCCAGGCATGTCCACCATTAGGTCTGCTTAGACAAGGACTGACTGACTCTATAAGGTGGCCAGATGTTACTGGTGCTGTGTGCAGAGCTTGCAGTGGAGTTTCCCACGCCGGCCTTTGAGCTCTGTGTGCTGTGGCGCTCACTGGAACAGTATGTACACAAAGGCTTTCAAGATCACTGAATGGACCATTAGTGACAGCTAATGGCTGGGTGCTATTTAATGGACAGGCCCTCCCTGCACCCTCCATCTGGAGGGAGAGAATACCACTGAGCGTCTGATGTCCCTTCTCAGTATGTTCTTGATTACATAACATAATATTGTACTGTATAAAAGGAGGGTTCAGGATGTCTCACAGGCATGAAGATCAGTTGATGATATGAATGCTCAGATGATGATTTGAACAGAAAAAAATAAATCACTTCATTTACTTATTTTAATCAAAACTGTTAGGTTAGTTGGACTTTTTAAATCATTGTATAAAACTTTATAACATTTTATCAACATATAAATATGCTTATGCATTGTAATCATGGTGAAGAACTGCAATGCTGCACAGTACAGTTATTTTAATTTAAATCCTTAAGATCACAAAGATCATAACACTTTGTTCAATACTTATGTATATGCCACACAAATGAAAACATAACAACACTAAGAGTAACAGAGGCGTTGTGTCTACATTCAGCGTGAATACATCATTACTATCTTTCCTGCTGCTTGTTTTTCTACTCATTAAGTGGTTTTTGCCAAACAAACTAACTAACATTGTTTACATGACATTTCTGCTTTATGTGACTTGCAGCCTGTCGTAGCCTAATTGTGGCATTGTGGTGGCTTTGCATGCTAATGACCTTACTCCTATGAGTGTGACTCTCCTCTCCAGAGCTTTCCCACACTCTGACCATTGATTGGAATTCCCCAGTGAATAATAGAAGTGTGTCTTGTTAATGACAGTTCATCTCAAGGGTGTTCCCAACCATGAGAGAGATGTAATGGTTAACTTCTGCTACAACAATTTAGAACCTGATGAATTTACCTGACATGTACTGTATATATTATTAATAAATCAAACATTTAATTGTTTTCACATTAGTATAGTTTCACATTAAAAAGTGAAATTACGTCACATATTATAGAGCACACTACCCAGGTGCATTCTCCACCTCGATGACGTGGACATCTGAAACAATGAATGATGATTTCTTCCAAGAGATCAGAAGTCACCAATCCCCTTTTTATCTGTAATTTGTTTTGAAATATTAGACATCAGACATTGTTTTGAAATATCAGACATCAGACAGAAACACTGACCTCACCTCTATGCCTATGCAACTCTGTCATGTGTCAGCTGATTTTCTTGTTGTACCTGATGCTGTGCAATATTAATGTGGTTCAAACGATTTTAAGATTTGTCCAAAGTTTTCCCAGTAGGGTCAAAACAATACCCAAGGCATTTCCTACAATGCTGTAAATGTACAGGTATTGCCTCACTGACTGAGTTAAGGCAGGATATCCCTCTAAGATTTCCAGAAGTTGTTTTTTTGGTTCTTATCTTTTTCAAATATGTATAAATTATATTTAAGTCTTGAAAATGTGAGATAAATGTAAAACAGAGAGATGGTGGCAAGATTTTTCGGGTTCTTAAATTTTTGCTTTAATAATAATCATTTTTGACAGCACATACATTTCTTCATTAAACAATTACATTAAATCTCTTAGCTGCACAAAAATAATCCAAAGCACCTTTACATAAAGGCATAGAATTAAGCCATAGCACCATGGCTTTTTAAGGAGAATGCCAGTTTTCTTAACAAAAAAGAATATCTACATAAAATAATTTTCTCTGTGAGAGAACATAGCAGTAAAACTGCAAAGAAATAAATGCTAACATCACATTTCATTGCAAACACAGTAGAACAACTTTTCTTTGTATAACTTATATATAAGTAAGCAGCATATTATTCAGCATTCTGTTCATAAGTGGTGAGTTTTTTCACCAGTTATATATCACAGCAGTGCAACGACAGAGTAAGAAAGTCTCTGATGGGGTCTGAAAAATCCATAGGATGTTTTTTTGTATCACTTTGGCCTCCATGCCAGGCTCCTTATTCCTCATGACTGAATGATCAGTTCTGGCAGAGCAGGGGTGTGATGTCATCATCGTGAGAGGGGAAGAGCCGTAGGATGTCTCGGGAACACCTGGAGTAGCCATTGGGGAAGAGCACGGCTTTCTTCAGGGTCAGCAGGGAGATGGTTTTGTCCAGCACCTCAGCCATGGGGATGCCATTCTGCAGGTGCTCCTCAAGAGTGGCCTTCAGCTTTTCAACAGTCCTCTGACACTTACTCTCCAGCCTCTGAAGTTTACACCTGTAACCAAGATGGTGAAAATATTGGTTAGTCACATATTCAACTCAAGAGTCCAGCTAATGAAAGCATTTTATTAAAGTATTGATCTATTTATCTGTTCTTCTCTCACCTTGGTGTCTGGGCCTTGATGCTGTCCTGGAGAAGGATGTTTGTGTATTCCGGCATGATTCCTGAAGCCTTGGTCTCAGTTGAGCAGGTAAAAGTAGTTGCTTGTAGGATGCTCCTTGATGAGATTGATTTTCTGAAGGCTGATAGGGATCTATTTATACTCCCTCTTGATGCTTGGGAGCTCTAACAACCAATCAGAGCCACTGGATTGTGGGACAATGGTTGGCACATGATTCTCTCCTGTCAGTTGAAGCATGAAAGGCTTTTCCCCGGCTGGATGGGAGGGGAGGTTGTCCTCTGTGCCATCTGTCGGAAGGGACAGTCATGTTTTCTGTGGGAAAAAGCCTGTAGACAAGCTACCCACGACCCCTGGATTAATTATGTACAGCGTGAAATAATCTCAAATGATTTACATAATAAGGGTAACCGGTCTTGTTAATACCAACAGAGCATTCTCGTTTGACAAATTACATAAAATCATTTTAAAAATGTATTTTTGTACAAAGAATATTTGTCCTACAATGCCACTGCAATACATTTCATTCACCTAAATCTTAACCTAAATTAGAAATGTAGAAAAGTAGAAACGTTTTTTTGTGAATGCATCTAACACAATCAGAAATTTTAAAAATAGTTTGACTGTTGTATTGCTGTAATGCATATTGGTTGACTTGCTTGACTTCATCATTCAGCATTTGTACAATTTGTTAGCAGATCTTAATATACTGTCAGAATATGTGTTGCTGGTTAGGATGTGACATGATCCAATGACATTTAAAGATACACCATAATAATGAAACTAAATATGTTTTTTTGTGTACAAATGTATTTTGTTTTTGTGATTGTTTATTCACACAAATCACAACAATCTATAGAGTGCTGTTCTCACGCTGGAGCCACACCTGAGCCCTGTGATTCCCTTGGGTTAGTCTGGGCCAGAGATGGGCTAAGAGAGGCGACACACTTCTTTTGTCCCAAGGGCTGAATGGGGTGAAGGCAGACGTGTGGGAAGCCTTGTGTCTCTGTGTTCCCCAGCTTCAGAAGTAAAAAAGGAGAAAAAGGAGGGGTGCTGTCATGGGGTGTGGAGGGAGAGCCACTGTTTTTGCCAGGAGAGCTAAAAAAAAAACATATTTTACGTCTGAAAAAAATCTGAAACATTTAAAAAGGGAAAAAAAGTTTTTCATTCATAATCAGATTCACAATCAAATCTATACATTTTACAAACCATTATTGTATAACATATATTCATGATAAGGAATGTGGTTAGTTACCTTTTGACATTGATTTAAACATTAGGTAGCATAATAATTTGCTCAATAGGGTCAGTTCTTTCCCACATCTACCCAGTAGGTCTGTGGGTCTCTCTCCATCACCCCTAGCCCAGCACCTTGTCCCTGGCCAGTGACCCCACAATGGAGCATGTGGCACTTCCATATTGTGCAGCGTCCCCTGAGGTTTCGCCTTGGGCCGCAGAGTGTGTGAAACTCCAACCTAGCCGGGGCTCACACATTGGTATGGAGATGTGGGGACATATAGACATTTCTTACAAGAAGACAGTTTCATTGCTACTAAGACTACGAATTTGCACACAAGCAGGATGACCTGGCTAAAGTCCTTTCCAGAATATGATCTCTCTTAAACACAGGCTAAAACCTTAGAACAGATACTTTAAAGCAACACTAAGTAGTTTTGGTGTAAAATTAGTGCACTAGGTGCGTAAAAGGCACACGATACATTCCAAACACTTCCCAGAGTCAGATTAGCACTACTAGTGTTTGATGGCAATACAGTCAGCAATGTAATGCTGTGAAGATTTTTTAGTTTTATTTTGTGGTGATTTCACTACCCAGAACTGCAAAGTGCATTTTCTGAATGGCAGGTGAGGATAACGTTTTTAACTTATTTATCCAGCCTTCACATTCACATTCATATTCCATCCAAATTAATTTGAAGATGATATGAAAACAAGTTGTCAGATAAAAAAGGACAAAAGGAAATCATGGCTTATAATCTTTTTGCGTGTGCCATAACATCTCTTAATTCTGTTCATCACAGCTGTAAAAGCTGATCTTAAAGAGCTTAATGGATTTATCATCCAGACTTATCAAATAATTTTCAAGTCATCAAGTCCTGTGAATATAACGGCCAAAGTACCAAGCATGGCAAGGGCTGCCAAGAAATTTGATCAGCACTTACATTGTTAACTTAGCTTAGTTATTCTTCATGAGGATGGTAATAAAGAGGGTGTCAAAACATATGAGCCAAAGCATACCTCCCTCTGCTGGATTTCATGGTGAGGTACAAGTTCTCACAGTTCGCCTCCACTGAAGCCAGTAGCACAACTGAGTATTATCCAATAATCCGGGTCAACAAGAAAAGAATCAAGCCAATGTTGCCCCCTGGAGGTTCTTGCATTTGAACAGGAATTCTCAGTGACTGCTCTCAATCTGTGTGATTCAGTGCTGTGTTTTAGGCCAACTATGCTCTATAGTAACATCTCTAAACTGCCTGGCTGGTAGTTACATCTGCCTTGAATTTACGAATGTATCATTTTTTACATGTAAGATGAGTATTCCTACTCTTCACCTGTAAATATCAAAATATAACCAAACAGTTTGTGACAACAGAATAGGTTTAGCTAAGAGAAAGAAATGTAACCAAGTCTCAGTACCACAGTTGTGAGTTTACATGCATAAATAACTGTGATATGACAACAGATTGAACTCTCAACAACAGGCCTACCCAACAACAACCTATTGCACGCGAGGGATGTACTACATGAACAAAAAGAAGTCCTGAGTATGTCACTTTTCAAGTGGACACCTTTCACATTAGTTTTGCATTTCATTAGTGCAGGGCTTTTTTTCCTTTGAGAGCTAAAGTCTATTACTATTTCACATTGGTATTATATTATTCACACTTACAGCTCAGTGCAAACACTCATCTAAAGTGTCATGAAAATTTGTAGGAAGAAAAATATTGTCTGACCTTTACTGTTGTCTTTATTTTCCATAGTTATATATGAATCTGGTGCGTACTAACACCAACATCAACTCTTGTAAAAATTGTAAAACTGGGATCATTTCGTATAGACAGGGCAGAATGGTTGAATTTGATTTCATAGAGATTTTTCGAGGCAAATTTATGACCATGTTATGAGATTTATTTACACTTGCTTTGACCCTTTGGAGAGCTACTCTTAATTTAAGCAGGTGATGAGCTGGTAGCTCCCGAGTTACCTGTTGAAGACCCCTGAATTACAAGATGACTTCTCCATGACTGAATATCAGACCAAATGAAATTCTTCTGGTTGAAATGTAGGCCTAATTATGCCTCATCTTCCACCATCCTTTGTTACATCTATACCCTATTGATAGCAAGTTGTATAAGATCTGACATTAAGATGATAAATTATTCATTAAAGGTTTTTCATTGCATACTCGTTTTAGAATGTAAAATAGAATATAGAGAGCTGTGCCTGACATGAGAATGATTGTAGGCTACGTCCATGTCTCCCCATTCAAGGCAGATAAATGAGTTGAGTCTGAATTTTTACAGTGATAGGGTTAGGTTGAGTGACAGACTAGCCCTCCTCTTGTGTTCCAGTCAAATGTGACGTTTTCCTTCTCAAAAATGTACTTGTATCTAATGTATCTAATTGGATGGTCATGGGGCTCCATGGCTTTGTCCATACAGGCTATCTGAACACATAACACAGGTTTATAACACCTGTATTGCTCCAATCAAAAATGACTGGACTATAAGAAAATGAATGAGTGAGACTACAGTTAATGTACAAAACTGTCCAGATCAGGGGGGTATACAACAAAGCAAGGTTACTGGCTTAACCAGGTAACTTCAGGTGTAACTGCTGATCTCCAAACAACATATCACTTCAGAGATAACACATGCTCACTGAAGTGTTCTTTTAGAGATAAGTGGCCTGTACTACTAAGCAAGGTTACTGGTTAACCTGGGTAGCTTTGGGAGTTACCACTGATCTCTAAGAGAGCCCTCCATTGAGCATTAGTTGTTTCTGAAGTGTTGGGAGTTGTTGCTCCCAAAATTATTCTGGTTAGCTAGTAATCTTGCCTTGTTGTATAGGCCCCAGATGGACAGTGTGAGTGTGTTTGTGTTCACTTACACAAACGTAAACACACCCCTTACTTCCTGTTTGTGTTTCCAGTGACAGCTTCAACCAAAAATCTATTTCCGATAAAATCTCTCCCTCCCTGAATTACTTCGTTCAGTGAGGCCATAATTAGTAGGCTACACTAAAGTTTTAATATTGCAATATTCAAAAAAGCACAAGTTGATACAGAGGTCTATCACAACATATACCATAATTAATGATAAAAAATACTCTTTTCATTTTTGACCGGAACAACAAAGTTGTAAACATAAAACAAACACAACAACAAGAGGGCAGGAGACCTCGATTCTGTATTCATGTGCGTCAATACGTATGTTCATTACGCATGCTGCGTGCTGTTGGCAAACAAGTTTTCCAATATGGCGGGCCACGTTGGTGGGACCGAAGGGGGAAGTAATAGCATGGATAAAAGCATTACCCTCCCACCAGACGAAATCTTTCGGAATTTAGAAAATGCAAAGAGATTCGCCATTGACATAGGTAAGCATTCGCGGTACTGCTTTTCCCCAGTGATAGCGTTTAAAATTGCAATCACATGCGGAGCTTAAATGACTAACGTAACTGGGTGCAAGGTGTAATGTTAACGTTAACGCTGGAGCAAATAGTAAAAAGTTACCCACGGTGTCATATTGCTTTGTTTGATATGCTCATGAACGGTGCCGTCCACGGCAAACACAGTTATATATGTTTGCTTTGCCGCCGTGTTACCGTGACCTTTGTCAACAGCTCTAATGAATGTTCATAACGTTACCTGTGGAACCACTTTGCTAGCTAGCTATCGATGTAGCTTTTAACCCAAGATTGTTAAGTTATCAAACTGACGAGATCTAGGTGTTTTTGGATGGGAAGATAATGTTTGAGATCAGCTTCGCTCTTTTGATTCCGATGGGTATTTCGATCAGGAAGGTAAAATATTGCCATGCGTTGACACGTCACTCCACATGTAGTTTCTGGATGCATTTTAGTCACATATGGAGTTCAGACTATGAAACCTGCATGTGAGATTACAGATGAGATTTCTTTATTATAGCGCCTCGTTCAAAATGATGATTTCGCATCTTGTGAGCACAAAGTTACTGCTAGTTTACCGACTGACTGACTCTAAGTCAGCTAGATCAGATGTCATAGCCAACTGCGCCTGAGTGACTGGCAAAATTTGTTTTTCGTTTTAATTGACAGGTGGTTCATTAACAAAGCTCGCCTATTACTCAACGGTTCAGCACAAAGTGGCCAAAGTGAGGTCATTTGATCATTCAGTCAAGGTGAGATTTTTAATTTTTTTTTTGCTAACTGACTATTTAATCGTTAGAGAGCAAAATAGTCCAGTAAATCTGTTTGAGAAAAAGAATGCAGCATTTCTTCCCTTTAAGTAACTAACCTCGTAAACAGCTGAACCTGCACTGAAAAGTGTGTGGCATCTCAACCATGAGATTTGGATGACTTGAGCTGAACAATCCAGGGTATTTGACCAGCCTCAATAGATTCATCTCCCACAGAATGAGACTGCAGTGTTGTGAAAATAAAGGCATTAACTGCCCAATTGCTCCTCTATGCCTGGTTTTAGCAGGACTGAGCCCTGTCAGATTATTTCAGAGTGGAGATGTATGTTATCTCTCTGGAGGAATGAGCCTACTCAGGCAGCTGTAAAAGTCAGTCATTGTCTGGACAGTAGTCCAAATGTGCAGTAATTAATAGTTTCATACAGAACTGTGCCAGTCAGTTGGCACTGATAGTCCTTGTGGTAGTGTTTAAGCTGCTGCTGCAAACTGAAGCTCGGCACACATGGGTTGGTGTAGATTTCAACTCAAGAATGTTGCATGGTATTCTAGGGCAATATTACTGGAGCTCTGTAGTGCTGGTTGTTGTTTGCAACAGGCTTATGCATTTGTCTTATGGATATTAATTGCTGTTTTATGTAGGAAGCAGAAGGAGATCCTCTTTATGAAATTTCTGTACAAGAAGAAATCACTGCTCGACTCCACTTTATCAAGTTTGAGAATGCATACATTGAAACCTGCCTGGACTTTATCAAAGACCACCTGGTTAACACAGAAACCAAAGTCATCAAAGCCACGGGTGGAGGGGCATACAAGTTCAAGGACCTGATCGAGAAGAAGCTTAAACTCAAGTGAGTGCATGTACTGCTCCACATTTTTTTTGCAGTCATATTTCATTATTGTGTTGTAGAGTTGAGACTCTAGTTAGTCTTCTCGTGTTAGTTCATAGGTCTGCAGTTCCTACAAAGCTCTGCCAGGCCCTAGCCTTTGTGCCTTGCCAAAAAAATGCAAAAATGGTCTGTCTAGATATTTACAGTTTGATTTCAATAGTCTGTTAAACTGTGGTGAAATGCTTAGCTGTTGATTGCGAAACCCAAGTATGACTTTTGACTGCCAGACTTTTTTTTCCCAGAGCATCCTGTTCAGCAGTCATTACTGGCATGTAAAGACAGCTAAAATCTTGTAGGCTATGTGACAATAAGTTGGCTTCTTTTTGTAGAAGTAGACTAAGTGTTTTGTTTTGTTTGTGTCAGAGTCGACAAAGAGGATGAAATGACATGCTTGATCAAAGGCTGCAACTTTGTCCTGAAGAACATACCCCATGAGGCTTTTGTTTATGCCAAACATGCGGACCCAGAGTTCCGCTTCCAGAACACTCACCCTGACATCTTCCCTTACCTGCTCATCAACATCGGCTCAGGGGTGTCTATTGTTAAGGTAACTAGCTTCTCCTCTGATGCAGAGCATACTTAGAGATGCCTGAGTGAGTGCTAGGCTACCGCCTGTACCCTTACCCAGTGTCCGGTGTACCACCATGTATCTTATTGTGTGTGTGTGTGTGTGTCTTACTGGTTTTAGGTGGAATCAGAAGACAAATTCGAGCGCATAGGAGGAAGTTCTATCGGTGGGGGAACTTTCTGGGGTCTTGGAGCCTTGCTCACCAAAACAAAGGTAACAGATTCATTAATTAACATTCAGATTACATACAACATACAGATTTTCATTCATTTGCTATGGTTTTATTTTAGTATGACCAGGTTTTATTTGAACTCATTTAAACTTTAAAGGAAGCTAGACATCCAAGATACAGTATATATTATCTTTATATATTCATTTTTCCTCAGAACTGTGCTACTGATTATGATTCTGAATCTTGAGCAGTGCTGTATATGTTTGGTATAATGCAGGCCAGTTCTGTGAGTTTGTGTCAGTGTTGTATGGCCTAGTTGTGCACTATCCTGCATCCTTCCCCTAAATTATGTAATGTCCTTGTCATTTGGTCTACATTGTATTAGAATGAAGAGGGTGGGAGTTGCTCAGTAGTGTGTTCTATGCAGAGTTTCCTTTCTTAACTGTGCCCTAGGAGCCTGCATTTCCCTCAACAGCAAGTCGACATTTAACCATCTCTCTCTCTCTTTCTCGTCCTTGTTCTCTCTATCTTCTCTCTCCTAGAGGTTTGATGAGCTGCTTCAGCTGGCATCACGAGGGCAACACTCCAATGTGGACATGCTGGTCAAGGATATCTATGGCGGGGCCTACGAGTCCTTGGGCTTAACTGGTGACCTCATTGCTAGCAGCTTTGGGAAATCAGCCACTACAGACAAACGTGAGCCTGAGTTCTTTAATCTTACAGCCAGCAGAGTAAGCAAGAAGAGCGGTAGTAGTGAAATGATTAGAGTTAAACTCAAAAAATGTAATCATAAAAAAAAAAAAATTAAGAACCCCTCAAAATAATCTATGATTGATGTATAGCATGTCCAGTGTTCACTCCAACTGACTGAGCATTGTGGAGACTCACAGCACTAGACAGCACCAGAATACTTGCCTACTCCATAAATCTCCATCAATCAGTTGCCAAACTGGTCATATGTCATTTATTACCTCTCTTGTTAAGGGCCACATGCTCATCTTGTGCCCTTCGTTGGACATTCTACTCTGTTGGTAGCCTGACTGGATCTCAATCTGGGACTGAGATTGAGGTTGGTCTGGATACTTAGCCTTACCTTTTATCCAGAGTGAGATCAAATTGCTTGCAGATCAGGATGGCTTTTTGTAGGCTACGCTGTAGGACAACATGTAATTTATCTGCGACTAGCATAAGATTATTTCATAAAGGTAATTATAGCCGCTTAGCCTCTTGCCCACTACGGTTATACTACCACTATGGTTATAAACTGTATGCACTGATAGCCTGATATGATAGCGGATAGCTGCACAGGAGTTGGAGTGACCTTTCCTCCAGTAGCACACACTTCTCCCTTCTGGTGTGCTGTGACTGTTGAGAAATGTGGTGTGGTATAGCCAAAGGGCAACTGCTGTCATGCACGTTGTTGTTGTTGTTGTTGTTGTTGTTGTTGTTGTTGTTGTTGTTGTTGACACACCAAATGTAATATTAATAGTCATTTTGCCAGTCCCTCTGACTGAAGTGTCCTCATGTGATCTTGTGTGGATCCTTTTCAGATTGGTTGCGTGCATGCGTGCGCTCGTGCTCGTGTGTGTGTGTGTGTGTGTGTGTGTGTGTGTGTGTGTGTGTGTGTGTGTGTGTGTGTGTGTATGTCCGCGTGCTCTTTATGACCCATGTCTGTGTCCTCTCACATCTGCCCTCGCCAGAGTTCTCCAAAGAAGACATGGCCAAGAGCCTGCTCCACATGATCAGCAACGACATCGGCCAGCTGGCCTGCCTCTATGCCCGCCTGCACAGCCTCAGCAGGGTCTACTTCGGCGGCTTCTTCATCCGCGGCCACCCAGTCACCATGCACACCATCACCTACAGTATCAACTTCTTCACCAAGGTGAGCACTGTACCTGTGTGGCGAAACCTGTAGAGCTGGAGGGATGGTAAGTGCTGATCCTCTTGGCTCTGTGTGTGTGTGTGTGTGTGTGTGTGTGTGTGTGTGTGTGTGTGTTTGTGAGTATGGAATCTTGCAGCTTCTGCCATTGGATCCTAATAAAAACATTGGTGTGGGTGTGTGTGGGTGTGTTGGGCTTGTTTCGGCAGGGTGAGGTCCAGGCGCTCTTCCTTAGACATGAGGGATATCTGGGAGCAATTGGAGCGTTCCTCAAGGGAGCAGAGCAAGACAGTGAGTGTTCATTAGTCACAAACCTCTATTTCTAACATGCATCAATAGTCTTATCACCTTGTCTCTTCATTTTTTGATGCAGAATGTTTCTGGAGTGCTTAAATCATCAGTAGGCAATTTTTTTTTATGATTATTCAATTAGAGCATGTTGAACTGGTTATGTGGTTGCCCAGCAACATTGCTCATAAATCTGCCCTTGAAAGTTTTTGCAACATCATGATTGCTGGCACCTGCCTTCTCTGATTAATATCATCTGGTGATAAACAGAAACTGCGAGAACTGAAAGCATAAACATTAAAGTGATCCTACACAGTCCTGTCATACAGAAACTACAAATCCAACCATGACACTCAGTCAAATGGGGTTCTGGTGCATCCATGCACTGACCTCAGAGATTGCCCTCAGTTGTCCAGCACTCCTTGTTTCAGGTGCTGATGTGCTGTGATGCTAATGTCAGTTGATAATGAATGTGGACAACATTTGTTAGCACTGTTAGTTATAAATATATATGTAATATTTTTGTTGGTATTTCTGTCTGTCTGTGTCTGTGTCTGTGTCTGTGTCTGTGCCTTGGTTTGTGTTCCTGTCAGACCCCAACCAGTACAGCTGGGGAGAGAACTATGCCGGAAGCTCCGGCCTCATGAGTGTGTCTCCAGACATCAACCCCATGCAGCGTGCCCGCAGTGGAACCGTACGTACAGTATACCATGGTCACTCTGTATCTAGAACTTTGAGAACACCCGCTGAGTCAAAACACTTTGCTGTATTTGAATGGTAGTACGTGAGCATACTGTTAAATGGTGTCTTTACTGCTGTAGGATGACCTTTAGCTGTTTGTCATTACCCATTACTCACAGTTACTTTGCTGTGTGTCCAGAAGTTTGGTGTCCTATCTGTGGTGTCATTGGATATGTGTTGAAGTATTTTGTAGTTTTTTTTTACTCCAAACATTTCTTTTTCTGAGTTATTTTCTTTCCTCATAACATTCTCTATTTTCACTTCCTTTTTTTACAATATGCCATGCTGTGCCCCCCCCTGCTCATTTCTGTCCTCCTTCCCTTGTTTCCCTGCTCAGTTCATCGTAAGTACACGTCCACCACGGTGTGACTGTCTGTGTGTCTGCTGGGCACAGTGCCTGGGCTGTTGGGTTGTTTGTGTCATTTGCTTCTAAACTTGCTTTTTGCACCACTAGTGCCCCACCACTTATGCCAATTGCTGTGTATAACTTGTGTGTGCTTGTGTGTGTGTGGGCGGGGGCAGGGAGGGTGGGGGTGGGGGGTGTTGCTCTGTGTTATTGGACAGCCAAGTTAGCCTGTGAGTAGCTTGTGAAACAGTGTGCTTTGTGCTATATGATATACCAGTGCATTGGTCTTTAGCTCCATGTGTGTCTGTCTTTTGTGGTTCCTGGAAAGCATTGCATCGTTATGTGTGTATCTGACAGTTTAAGACTTTGTCAGTGTGCATATGCTTAAGCCGCAAAGACAGTTGTAGCCACGTATACAGTGATCTAGCATATTGCAAAAGTGGACAACCTTTGCATTCACTTGCGCAAGACTTGCAGTAGATGGCTCAACAAGTGATGAGAATGGTGATGATGTGAGGAATTCATCTGCAACATGATCCATATGCTGTGGAAGTGTGTGTGTGTGTGTGTGTGTGTGTGTGTGTGTGTGTGTGTGGTGTGTGTGTGTGTGTGTGTGTGTGTGTGTGTGTGTGTGCGCGCGCGCGTGTATGTGTGTTTTTGTTTGTTTTGCAATCCTGCTGCATGTTTGTCGTGTTTTAAGTGTGTATATAACAGAGTGACAAAAAAAACAACTAGTCATATCATGCTGTTTTATTTCCATTGCTACCAGTCACTTTTGTGTCCTCAACAAATTGAGGAAGTATGGATATTCTTCTTGACGGTAGTGTCCTAGTCTGGGGAAACCCAGGCCTCTTCTCTTACACACATCTGACATTTAGAAAGAGTCTGGATTTGAGTCCTTTTCGACTCCATTTTCAGAGACGTAACCGCCGTGAAAATTTCAGTTAAATTGGTCCATTAAACTCTTACCAAATCTTTTAAAACATTCTGCCAACACCTCTTTCTTGGATTTAAATGCAGTTGTTTACTAGCCAGGCTAGCACTGTTGCAGTACCTCCGCTGCATATTGTAGTTTGTCACAGTGCAAAGTCAGGCTTTGAATTTCCCAACAGAAATTGCAGAATGGCAGAACCAATAGGTTTAAGTTTGAACAAAGTGTTCACGCATGCTGAAGTCACCGTATGCCTATCAAGAGTATCCAGACTCTTTGTACAAAGTGAAAAAGCCTCGTCCACAGGATAGTTGTTTACTCAATTCAAAGTGAAATACACATTCATATGGTTTAGCACAGACACTGGTAGTCATTGGTTGTGCTCAATGTACTACTCTATCCGTCATCATATAAAGCCTGCCCAATGCCAGGAAAGCTGTTTTAAATGGTTCCTGTATCTTTGGTGACTTGGAAATGGACCACAATGCGCTCAACTCCAGGCAGACCTGTGGAGCGAGTTCAAGTTTGCTAGCAGGTCTGGCTGGGTTCCTCCCCACACTTGTGGCATGTTAGCACACGTCTTGAACATAGTAAAGCTGATGATAGCTGTTTAATGATGAGAGATGCTAATAAGACTTCTCCCAGAAAGTTTCCCTGCTGGGGTCGAGAGGTTGCCATTGTTAACCCTGGTCTTTGCTGCGTCTGTCTACAGTTCGACATGCTGGAGATGGACCGGCTGGAGAGGCAACTGGTCAACCTACCCCTGCTGCAGGACCCGTCTTCCTACATCCCTGACACAGTAGACCTCACTGAGGACTCCCACGCCAGAGAGTACTGGCTCTACTGCTTCGAGGAGGCACTGGATGGGGTGCTTTATTTCTCTCCTCTTTCTCTTCCATCTCATTCTCTCTCTCCTCTTTCTACTATTAGTTTTCCCTCTCCTTTGTCTCCTGGTTTTCTCTTGTTGTTCTGTATCTGTCATTTGTCATTTTAGTGGTTTGTTTTATTTGAACCTCATCTGGCCTCTTCCCCTCCTCTTCAGCCAGTAAACGCTCCGGTCATTTCCTAGGCCCTTCTCCGTAACTGTCTAGTGTGAGTCTGTGTGCTGAGTGGTCGGTTCTCTGTGTGGCCCAGGTGGTGAAGCGCGCCGTGGCGAGCCAACCAGACATCCCAGAGGCAGCAGAGCGAGCTGAGAAGTTCCGGCAAAAATATTGCCACAAGCTGCAGACCCTTCGCCAACAACCATTGTAAGAACCCTTCAGCGACTGAAAATCTCTCTCTCTCTCTCACTCACTCACACACACACACACACACACACACATATATATACACACACACACACACACACACACAAATGACATTCCCACATAAGGCATTGTCATTGTCACAAGTCCAAGGCTTATGAGGAGAGAGTACTGTGGGGCTCACAACTGTATCTATACACAACAACATACTTGTGTGTGGTGTACCTCATGAGAATCGTTATTTACACTATATGAGACTTGAGGTATTTGTCAAGTTTGCTGCTTGTCATTCCATGCATATCCACCCATGTGTAAGTTAGTGTGTGACCAGATTGCTTGTGTGGGTGCTTTGAAGCCAGGCTCTGTTTAACGTGAGTTTGGTTTTTGCTAATGTAGTGTTTCTCTGCTTGTTATCGCTAGTGCTTACGGATCCCTCACTGTCCGAAGTCTGCTCGACACAAGAGAGCACTGCTTAAATGAGTTCAACTTTCCTGACCCCTACTCAAAGGTTTGAGCACGTTGCTTTCCCTCTATCTACCACTGTCTCCCTCTCTCTTTCTCTCTGTCTGTTGCTCTCACTTGCTCTCTTGTACTCACCCTCCATGTAAACCCCCTCCCCACTCTCTCTCCTTCTCTTTCTCTTTCTCTTTTTCTTTTTCTTTCTCTCTCCACGTAAACTGTAGGCTCTGTGTTACTGGAGCACATGTGGCCTTGATTAATCACCGGTCCAATAGATTTTAACCATATTAGGGGCAGACTAGTCCCATTGTCAGCTGCTACAGAAAAATGTTGCAGATATATTAGGCATCAGTGTCAAACAATTTTTCGCTCTCCCTCTCTCTGCTCTTGCCTCTGCGTCTGCTTCCCAGATTAAGCAGCGTGAGAACGACATGGCGCTGAAGTACTACCAGAAGGTGGTAAAGTCCCTGGAGGACCTGAGCTGGGAACAGAGGCAGTTTGCCCTGGTCCGCGGCCTGCTGGCAGGCAATGTGTTCGACTGGGGGGCCAAAGCCGTCTCTGAGTGAGTAGCAGGAGGGCAGAGTGAGGGCTATAGAGCTATGTGGGATGCTGAGTGAGAGAGTAATTGAATTCCCAGTGTTTCCAACTGCCATGAATTGGCTTCATGATTGACTCATTCACGACAGTTAAAGGAGAACTCCGTCCATCTTTCAACCCATAGCCCTATTGTTTAGGGTTCAAGGTCTGTCATGAAGAAAAAGACTTGCTGTGAAAAATTGGTCTGTCATAATCCAAATAGTGAATTGGCAGCTTAGCTAGCAGTGCGCTATTTTGGTGAGGGCCCATGTGAGAGCTTTGTTGGAGGGAGGGGATGAAGAGAGGGATGGAGGGTCAAAGGAGGGGTGAATGATGGAGGAGATTATGATGGAGCGGCACAGGAATGCTTAAATACAGAGGTGCTTTGTTGACGTCGGCAGATGTGTTTGTGTGTTTCTGTGTCTGTTTAAAATTCCAACCATATAATATCTAAAATCTAATCTGCTTGTCTTGTAAGTAACAAAAATGGAAATTCTGAATTTTCAGTGTTCTCGAGTCAGACCCAGGGTTTGGTTTTGAGCAGGCAAAGCAGCAGTTGCAAGGTAATAACATTCACTCTGATCCTCTTTGTCCCTGAGAGAATAAAATCTGTTTTAATCAAATCTAGGCTATGACAAAAAATAATGTTTTTTGTTTGTTTTTTCTTCAACAGAAAGACCATGGCTCGTTGATGCTTATAACCAGTGGATTGAGAGGTTGAAGGTATTTGCAAAGTCAAACTTTGGAGACACCTCACTTGTAGTAGACATTTTATGATGCAGTTTCTGCCTATGCAAAGATATAGTGAAAAGCACATTACACAGAATGCAAGAATACACACAAAATACCATAGGAGTAAATACTATGCACACATATAGAAGGAAACAACTCTCTTTGAATATCTCATTTTTTATCTCTCATCAAGCTGATGTTGCCTAATGTGTGGACACTGCTAATGTGCTATTCCTGCGCTGATAGTAGCGTTTTTGAAATAGATAACTTGTGACAGTAATGCACTGTATGCTTTGTGACACTGTGACCTCTGTTCCTGAAGACCTGTGATTGAGTTCCATGCATGCTGGCTTTGTTTTGCAGGGAGAGCCTCATAAATGTGCATTGTTTTTCGTAGATAATAGTGGAATAGACATCATTTTGGGAGTTTTCCCATTTGTTAGAGAACTCCTCATCCGTGGCACACAGGTAAGGTTACAGAACGTTCTTCACAAGTGGGCGGTGGTACCGTAGTGGTTAAGGAACCTGGCTAGCGTGCAAGTAGCCTGAAAAGGTGTGGGTTTGAATCCCAGCTGCCACTGTTGTGCCCTTGAGCAAGGCACTTAACCCTAAGTTGCTCTAGGGGAGACTGGCCCTGAACAATTGATAGTTGACAAAATGTAAGTCGCTTTGGATAAAAGCGACTGCTAAATGCATAAATGTAAATGTAAATGAGTGATATCTCTTGCCTTCATTGCTCAGGTTTTGTTTTATGGCAGGGAAGTTCAAGATTTCTTTATATCATCTCTTTATACAAACATAACAGAGAAAATGATCAACATTTATTATGAATGTAAACATACCAGAGTTTGTCCTCTCTCGATTATTTTTCACGCGTGATCTATGCTAGGTTGTCCTTGCCAGTAACTCTGGTCCGGCTCTGAACGACGTGACTAACAGCGAGCTGCAGATTTTGACCGAGCGAATCGCTGGCATGGACCCAGTCATCCAGTGAGTGTGGAGTATATTCATGCACCCGTTCAAAGGCTTGAGGTCTATTTGGTTTGTTTGTGGTTGTTCAGACCCCTGCAGTACTCATGGATTTTCTGCCCTGGTTTTGCAGGTCTGCTGTCAAGGACGACAGGCTGACGTTGGTTCAAAGTGGCTCCAGCTCCCCATGCTTAGACCTGAGGTAAAAGCTGAAACACACTTTATAGCGTTATCATTTAGTGGTACAGAGGGACATGATTTCAAAAGCATTGCTTTGTGTTTCATTTTTTGTGTCCCGCAGCAATGAGTCAATATTAAAAGGCTGCTGTTATAGCCTTGTGGTTGTTTTTTTACCTCTGCTAAGGAGGTTATGTTTTTGCCGCCGTCTGTCTGTCTGTTTGTCTGTGTGCAAAATAACTCGAAAAGTACTGCACGGATTTGGATGAAATGTTCAGACATCATAGTTATTAAGACAAGGAACAGATGATTATATTTTGGTGATGATCCAAAACATTGTCTGGAATTTGTGTTGCGTCAGTGATCCTATATTGTCCTGGCGGAAGTCGGCGCTCTCTAAGTACTTTTCTAGTTTTAGCTTATTATTGATCATGTTATTGCTCCCCTCTTTATTTCCCTCTCTCTTTCTCCAATGAACATTCCTTTCTTTTTATAACAATCCCTTGTTCTCTCGTTCTCCAGCCGGCTGGACAAAGTCCTAGCCACTGTAGTGCGAGAGCGTCGGACTGACCTAGTGATCATCGAGGGCATGGGCCGCGCCATCCACACCAACTACTACGCGGCGCTAAGCTGCGAGAGCCTCAAGCTGGCCGTCATCAAGAACTCCTGGCTTGCCGATCGTCTGGGCGGCAAGATCTTCAGCGTGGTCTTTAAGTACGAGGTGCCGCCCAAGGGACAGCTCTAGCCAATTGCCCAGCCCATAGCTGCACCATAGCCCTCTGATAGAGCTCCATTGCTGGAAGGCTGAAGGGGTAGTGGAGGCCCTAGTGTTCAGGAGGCTGAAAGGCGGGAAGTGAGCATCAGTGATTGTTATTGTATAGAGGAGAAGGTGACAGTGGTGGTATTGGTGGTGGTAGGGTCAGGGGTTGAGATAGTTCTAGAATATTATGAGGGGTCACGCTTGCCTTGTCAGTCAGAAAAGTGAATTAATCCGCCCTGACACAGTGGCTGACCCTGACGCTTTGAAATTGAATGTGGTGTTAAAACAAAACAGAAACAGAAGTACAAAATGAAGATAGAAGCGAATCAGCCGACTATATCAACAGAAGTGATCGCATTTGATTTCATTGGAACTGTTGCTCTGAACCACCTGTATCCCTAGGCAACTGATCACAGATCCCCCCACAGATGCAGTTGTGTGCTCCAACAGTATTCCTCAGAGCCACAGGATTAATTCAGTTTTTTTTTTTTGGGAGCGGGGGACTTGCAACAATGTCGTTTGTGTTGGATGATCACCTAAAACTAATTCAATGCAGACTCCAGTCTGGCAGTAAATCTAAGTTTAAAGTAACTTATTATAGTAATCTAGTAACTTGCCTATTGTTTTAGCCTCGTTTCAATCTGCAAGGTAAGGCTAAAATAGCTTTGTGCTAAATTTGATATTTTCTTAGCGCCACAGACTGCCGGTACAGCATATCTTCTAAAATGGTAATAAAACTGAATTTTAATCTCTCTGAAACTTAACGGAACTTTATGACAATCATGGAGATGAATTAAGATTGTACTTGTTTGACTAAAACTCTCACCAGGTGTACTTAATGTAATGGTAACCGATTCTAATCAGACTGGCAAACAAAGCCCTGGAACTCTTAGCCGATGTAGGACATCTTACTCCCTCTAGTTCTGCATTTCTGCACAACTGCCTTCGTTGTTCTATATAGCAGTATAGCATCGGTTCACAGAACACCTGCGTTGTTGCTATGACATCATTATTTCCTTGGGAGCAAAGGCGATGTTCTAGATTTAAAAACAGAGAAAAAAAATCTTGACTTTGTTTCAGCACCTTTATCATGCTTTTTAGTGGCAAACTGATTATGTATGTGTGTACTGGTATATACTGGTACCTGTGCCTTGTGGCTTAGTTCTGGTGGATGACAAAAAAATAAAAAATGAGGAGTTGGAATACTTTGGCAAAATCAGATATAGTGGTATAGAACTCGCCTCTGTGTGACATGATCATTCAGCTGTCTTAAAGAAAAAAATGAAACTTGGCTCTGTATGGAGAGGTTTGCTTTTGTGTGGAGTTGTCAATTGTCAAAGCTACCACTAGGTGTCAGCCCACACACATAGTTGATCTCACACAACATGAAACTGACTTGTTGGGAGTTTTGAGGAAGTTGTCACAACAGTGGATGGTGCTCTGACATCATTTACTCACAATGCACCTGAGATTTTATTGTATAGGATTATATGCGGTTATTGTCCTTATTGACTTCAGGGTCGGGCAGTTAATATGTCAATATTCATACTAAACTGTACCTGTACTATAACACTGTCCTCTGAGAGACTGAATGTATCTGTTTTCTGTGTATTTGTGAATGGTATCTGTGTTTGTGTGTTCAGATTTTAAGCTATGGTTGCTTGTGGTTGGCACTGTCCTGTGTCGTTTATGTTTGTCTACTTGAGTGTTTTTCTCTCTTTCTCTGTCTGTCTGTCTTTCTCACTTTCTGTCTGTCTGTCTGTCTGTCTGTCTGTGTGGATTACGTTGGTCCACACAATCATTCAGGGCTAACAAGTAGGGAGCACCTTTAAGCTCTCAGATGTTCATTAGTAAATGAGTGTATGACGGTCTGTCTCAGCGTGTGGTGTTAACCCATTTGTGTACTTGAGAGCAAGCTAAGTGTTCCCACACACCATTTTCAGAGATTGTGTCTGGCCTTTGTGCGCAGTCAACCCAGTGGTGAGTACCTTCTGCCAAGTCCCCTAAAAGGTACTTGTGACGCTGGCAAAATTGTGTGCGCGTGTGTGTGTGTGTGTAGACATGAACAGGGGTCTGCCAACCATGTTTTATTTTGGTTTTGTGAAAGATCTTTTTTTTTTCTTCCTGCTCTGTTTGAAGTCTGAAAAATGTGTCAGACCAAAGCTGCTGGTTTTATGTCCTCTGTTCAGTGTCCAAAGCTTTATTTGCCGTGTCCAGAAGACTCTCTTGTGAAATTTTTGTATGATCATATGTAAATACACTGTAAGTGTGTAAATATAAGCAACCCCATCTGCATATCTTGGCCTTTCGTCGAGGTGCACAGTATTTGAGCAAAAATGTTATCTTGACAATCACCTGTAATTACATTTTTAAATATATTTTCAAAATTGTTCACCAGGTTGTTTTTTTTTTTTTATTGTTATTATTTCTCACTTTATTCTGAATAAATGCAAAGACTGAAACAAATGAATCTTATGGGAGTGTGAGTTCCAGTGTTTTGATGGTTGTAAACTGAGTGCCCTCAAATGCCCATTCATTTCAGCAGTTTTTTTTATGATTTCTGAAAACATTTTACAGCATGTTGCAGAGCATTTGTTGTCAACGCCTGTGTAGTGGCTTGAGATCAGCAGAAGTGAGATGGCGTGCTGTATTTTTCTTAGATGGTGGGGAAAAGTCTGTGTCATAGAGTGCATACTGCTGTAGGGATCGGATTATGGTTGTCGGGACCCCCCAGAGGAGCAAGCTCCGGGAACGAGGGCTTTGGCACCATGTGCCCATCAAAGCGCAGTGAGTGAGCGCCCCTGGTGTTGGCATGGAGCGCACGCCCCGTGTGTGGCGCGGCAGGAGGGGCCGACAATGCACAAGGCTCGGCAGGGGGTCCTTCTCAAACCCGCTACGCTTCCACTTTCTCACCCGCAGCCAGCACGCACGCCACAGCAAGATAGTTCATCGCTTCTCCACTCTTTCCTCCGTATATTTCCCTGGGCGCTGTTCAGCTTCTGTCTCTTTGTCTCGCACTACGTCTTCACGTCAATGTATGGTGCTGGCTCACCAAGTGGGCGCAAAATGATGACACATTCTCCACCGTGGATTGTTGTCTTGAGGCAATTGGCACGTTTCCTTGGCAAACTAAATCGTGTTTAATAGATTGTCGGTGTGGTGAGAAATCCGGTCTATTTTGACTCTCTGAGGGCTCCACCAGCAGTAGTTTGTGTAGTTCTCTTTCTCCATTTATGTTGACTAAGAATAGAACTTAATGTTGAAAAGGTTTTTCTAAAGGCGTTGTTTCACTTAAAAATAAATACATTTTATTGTTTCACTTAAAATAAATAAGTTACAAAATTTGGGTCTTAATAATACAGTTTAGTAACGCCCAAATTTCCGAAGAATAGGTATTGTATGATGTCTAAAATGTAAACTTACAGTAGGCCAAGGCTTTAAGGGGACAGGTGCTTTACTGAGTAAATGACTGTGTTCCTACCTGCCCCCACATATTGCGCACCTCATTTTATGTCACAGTCTTGCGTTCTGTTGGTTCCAGGCTCTACAATATTAGCCTATAGCTACCTGATGTATGTCCCAATTGGGACGTTGCTGTTATAACTGTCGCCTCACAGTAGCCCCGCGTTCAATTGTGTCCCAGTATTCCGACCCCTCCCTGCACCCTCAGGTAATAACGCCTCCCCATCTTGTTCCAACGAGACCACCGCTGACATCAGCTCTAACGAGGACGCGCATCGGGTGACGCGCCTGAAGCTCGGATCCTCTTTTTAGACCAGCCTGCATCCAGACATTCACATTCTACACTCCTGAGTCTGCGGGCTACATCCCCCAATCCTCGCATCTCCTATGACCCGTCTGGGGTAGCACTTCTCATAACATCAACGAATTTATTTACACTGGTGAGTGAAAACCTTTTAACTACTGCTACTTATATTTGTTTTAATGTCAGTTTGTCAAACGTGCATTTGTATAGGCTAATTGTCTATTATGGTAGCTTAAGTGTCGGCGCTTGGAATTTCTAAGGACCGCTACTCCTTGTCAATGACTACAAAATAAAATATCGGAACCAATTTTCCGTTCAGTTCTTAAATTAAGTTTTCTTCTCTTTAAACCGTCTAAATGTAACAGTATAACCATTGTTTGTGGTCAAATGCCTGCTTTGGTGGTTCCTTTTGTGACAGTTATCCATTTTATAGAAATAAAATGTGTTGGTTATCACTGTCAGAGTAGTAGACAGTAGTAGTGGTAGACAAATATAAATTAAATAGTAATTATAATCTTATCTTCTGAATAGTTAGAAGATATGCATTTTAATTTTGGGCTGTTCTGTGTTTGTAAATTATTTACATAGGCTACTATCTATGCACTATTTACTCACTTTGCTGATGAAGGGATTTAAGGAAGCTGCTATGCTCATTACATTGACGAGGGTGTAAATTCACATTAATTCAGTGTGGCTGGTGTGTAGGTTACTGAGGTGAATGGGTCTTCTTCATAAGGCCATGCAATTAAAAGTGAATATAAAGCGGATCCCAGCTATATTTGTTCTGCTAAGACGAGCAAGTCAGCCTTGCAACTTAATTAAAATAAAACCTGTCTGATCAGCATTAAATCAGTCCTGGTTTCAGACTGGCGCCAAGATGAAGGGGTTATTCAGGTGATTTGAGGGAAAATGAGAAAACTTTGAGACAGCTCGGAAAATGGGTTATTCACCATAAAGCTTCTGAGGATATAACGATTCTACACTATATGATATTTAATATCTGTATCACTTTAAAGTCACCCTGGCCACTTCAGATTCTTGTCTCAACTGTGGAAATGATTACATTTGTGTCACCGGCACCAGCTTTGTGCAGTTTGCCGTTCAGTGGCACTGTTTGGAAAGCAGTGGCACACGCGGAGCTTTGTCACAAGCACAGATTGCCGTCCAACTGGGAGTGACGTTGTTCACACCTGGTAGGCTGTGGTGTTCTCACCCTCCAGGCAGGCTGCTCAGTCCTCCCCCCTCTGTTCATGGACCTCTCTCTCCTCTCTCTCCTCTCTCTCCTCCATCTCCTCCCTCTCCTCCCTCTCCTTCTGCCGCCTTCGCCACCACACCACACAGCCTCTGCCTACAATCCACCCTATCGGCCCCAGCACAGAATTTACCCCCACAATAATACCACTGTTCACTGTCCACTGTCCAAATACCACTACAAAACCAGGAGAACACAAGGTGACAATCTTCAACGGTCATAAAACCTTTTGTTGTGTGAATCCCATCTTGTTCTCTGGACCCACAGACACTAAAGAGGACAAGAAAGGCAGGCGCAGGCACTAACAGTCCCTATGACAATTGGCAACCCGGATCGGCTCAGGTCATGTAGTAGGTCTCTTTAATTAAATCTGTACAGCACCCACAACCCCAGGGGCCATTCCCTGGCTCCTCCTGCCCGCGGGAGACCAGTGCATGGAGGGACAGGAGGGCAGCACACGGTGCAGATCAATAAAGCCCTTTTGTATGATTTGTAACGCTAGCCGTCAGCGTGGTAGTTTGGATGTGTTTGATGGATGCGGGTGGCAGCTGGTGCCCCAGTTGCGGCCCAGATTGGTCACCCTGCTGCCCCGCTCACCCCTAATAAGCACAGCTCAATAATGACAAGCACAAGGGCCCCTGGGGCTTGAGCAGAGCAGAGCTGAAGGCTCATCCACAGAAGCAGGTGTCACTGACGTGCTCTTGTAGCTGGTAATATTTAGGGCCCTTTTGATCATAGAGCAGAATCTCTGCACAAAATGAGACACTTAACAGAGGCTCTGAGGAGAGTGGGATGAACGAAGAGTGTATATATCCACTCACCTCTGAATAAGGACTTTCACACTTTACAACTACATTATGTTCAAGTGCACTGATATTATTGTGTCAGGCTCCCCTACCTACTTTTGTACAATAGTAACGCATAGGTGGTGTTGTATGAGTGTGTCTGCATCTCTGTGAAGTGAGTGTGTGTGTGTGTGTGTACGCGTGTGACACAGAGAGAGAGGCGCAGCTGGAAGTGTGGTTGGTTGTGGGCGTCTTGGCGAGAAGGCCCCTGCTGCGCGAGCGTCAAACACTGTGCCAGCACGCTCACTCACTCCATAAAGGCGACGTGGCGGGGAGCCACTGGTGTCGCTGTGTGATACCGCTGTGGTGTTGTGATCACCCCAGCACATCTGTTGCACCTGCAGCAATCAGGCAAACATTCAATCAGGTTCCAAGCCTCTCTTCTCTCTCTCTTTTCCTTTTTTTTCTTTATCTGGGTACTTGCTGTCTTCATTCAATCCTTTCTCTCATTCTTCTTTTTAGTCACTTCCATCTATTTTTGTCTCATGTCTTTGCTACTTTCATCAGTATGTTTGTTTACCCTTGTTCTCTCGTTCTCATCCTGCGCATCCCCCCCCCCCCACCACCACCACACACACACCACCACACACACATACACCACACACACACACACACACACCACACACACACACACACTCTCCCCTCTTTCCCTGTGTCCCTCTCTAGAACAGATGGACCTTGCTTATGGCAGTGTTAGCACCTAGGTTATTCTGGGGGCTGAGGGGCGGAGGGAGGGCACTTTGTGTCTGTAGTGCATTTTGAGCGCTCCGGCAGCTCACATTGTGAAGGTGCCAAAACCAGTCCGGTGCTGAAACTACAGCGTTGTTGTTGCCACACAGTCACACTTTCTGCAAAAATAGCCTGGTATTGGTTAACCTATTTAAACCACTGGTTCAAAGACCATTTGGCTTTCCAAATCCTATTCTAATCTATTCTCCTCTATTCTATCCTATGCACAGTTTTTCACATTCAGTTGAAGCTTTCAATTCAATTTGAGTCCAATGAATGTGCCCCTTAGTCTTTTTCCTCTATTGTCCTCTCTGTACATCTTTATCATCAGTGTGCATTTAAAATGGGGGAGACGTTGCTTGTGGTCCTCTTTCTCCCCGCTGACTAATCTTTCTTCCATCGACCCTCTCTTTTCAGTCAGCCTTGTGTTTGGATTCATCGCCCGGCCTTGCGTTTGATTTCATGCGGAGATTTAAGTCGCACCTCTGTCAGCCCTGAGAAAGTCCATTAGTCATGGCTGTCCTCCTCTCTCTCTCTCTCTCTCTCTCTCTCTCTCTCTTTCACTCTATGGAGTGGGTCCTCCAGACGCCGGCATCAGCACTGCTCAGCTCACCAGTGCCTGAACCTGTAGAGAGAGTATATGAAGAGGAAAGAGAAGGAAGGAGGGTATATAGAGAGAGATGGCTGCAGAAAGAGACAGAGAGAGAGAGAGAGAGAGAGAGAGAGAGATGAAGGGAGGGAGTGATCTGGTGAGGAAGAGATCAGACAAAATAATACAGAGAAAGGAATGTGAGGGATGAGAAATGAAATGACACAAGAGTTTCTGAGACAAGGGGCAGAAATTGGTCGAGTGAGTGGATGATGGCTTATGAGGGCATCCACACAATCTGGAGAGGGGGAGAGTGAGTGAGAGCAAGAGAGAGAGAGAGAGGGCAAAGTGCACCTGACTCCAGCTGAATGGACAGGCTGTTTCCTGTTTGTGTGTCCAAGCCCAACATGTTCAGCCACAGAGAAACAAGCTTCACCTCAACAGGCTTCTAGCTGGGTAGAGAAAACCAGCCAGAGCTTTCCTTTAAAAAAAAAAAAATCTCTCCGTCAGCTCGGTACAGGCTGAGGCACATAGTCTGGTTATGGGAAACCAAAGAGAACCTCCTGCCATGTTGTTGTTTGATTGCAAGCATGTTCCTCATTGCAGAGGAGGGCTCCATCTTAATTCCCACCATTAGCAAAGCCTTTTGTCGGGGGCCCGGCCAGCTCCCAAGCTCAGATGCTCCAAGGCTGCTAGAGCTCCTGAAACACAGGCACCAGATGGCTTCTGAAGCCCTGCAGCTCTCAGCATGAGGAGTGAGAAGAAGTTATCAAAGCGCATTAAAGCGGACATCACTGCCCAGCCCAGCCCAGCCCAGCCCAGGCTAGGCCATCCCAACCCATCCCAACCCCAGCCAGCACCGATCCCTGTTTGTTATTATGGTGCACATCAGCTTTGCTTTTTTCAGCTTCTCCTCCTGCTGAGCCATTGCCTCTTTACTCTCCAGAACTCAACAGGACCTTTAGGCTTCCCTTTAATCCCATTTACAGAAAGTGACAGTGTACAGTTTTTACTAGTTAACAGATTTATTAGTAAACAATCTGTTGTTCGTGATGAATAAAGTGTGGATTAAGCTAGAATTGAATAGTGATTAATCCAGCAAAAATACTCTAAGCACTGATATCAATTTGGAAACACTGTTTGGAAGCTCTGTTGTTAATAGACAGTTTGTTTACCCAAGAGATATGAAGGTTCTAATTCTGGTTCATAAGTAGTTTCTCAGAAATTTGAGAACTCCACAGAAAAGCACATTGTGATGATTCTTTAGCTTCTCTTCTGACTGGCCTTGGTGATTCTAAGAGTCTCTTTATTCTTGGGGAAACTCTGCTTTCGCTCTTTAACTCCTTTTTGCTCTCATCACGCTGCCACCCATCCAAGAAACAGGAGTTCCCCCACCTCCATCCCTCCTCCTCTGTGTGACACTCATCCTCTATGCAGCAGGACCAACTGAGCTCTGTCACCCCGCCGAGCTCCTCTGCTTCATGTCGACCGCTGTGAATGATGCAAAAAGAGGCTGTGTGTGTGTGAGAGGGTTTGTTTCTGTGTGGGTGTGGTGTGGGTTTGTTGTGTGCGTGTGAATGTGCATGTATGCGTGCAGGGCTTGCCCCCTGGTGCCCAGCGTGAGGGCCGCTCATCAGAGGCAGGTGCCGGCAGCTCCTCTGCGTGAGGGGCTTTGATTAGGGTCCTCATCAGGAGTCCTCCTCAAAGCCCCACCTGTTAGACAGACATGAGACACACAGCGGAGAACGCAGAGCACAGAGGGGCCCCGCTGCAGCCGGAGGTGGCTTTCAAGTGGGGGACAGAGAGAGAGAGAGAGAGAGTGAGAGAGAGAGAGAGGGGAATAAAGAGAGAGGCAAAAAAGGGAATTACAAAGAGAGTAGCGCAGTTCCTCTGATGGGAGGGAAGCTAAAAAGACATGGACCGAGGGAAACAGGAAGAATGTTAGAGAGAGCGAGAGGGAGAGAGAGAGAGAGAGAGATTTTTTGCAGATGAGAGAAAGTTCTGTCCCTCACCACACTGCATTTAGATTCTGGGTCAATCAGCTATTTGTAGAGGCATTTCTCTGCTCTGTGTTTTCTATTTATTTTGTTATTTGTTTGTTCTTGTTGTGGTTTCTTCAATTGGACTACCATAGTATTATCTTTCCTTGTCGAGATGAGACAGCAATCTGCCTCTCGCATCCAGAGATGTGCTGTTTTATTCAGTGTGTTTCCTTACCTTGGTTGGTTTGCTACATTCCTCAGCTTGCCTCTGATATGATCGGAAGCCTTATAAAGGAGTGGGTTCAACTAGGAGGATTCGAACAACTTCAAGGATTTCGGTATTAGCTTACCTGTTATCAGTGCAAGAAGCCTGGTGTTTGAAGTGGAACAAGAGAACAAGACAGTGCATGTTTTAGTTCTCCTCTCCTCTCCTTGCCTGTTCTCTTTTTCTAAGCCTCCCTTTCCAATCTCTCTCCCAATCTCTCAACAGCTCACATTCTCCCACATTAAGCTGTACAAAGGCATAAATTCGGGTGCTAAGCCCCTCGCTCTCTCTCTCTCTCTCACTCTCTCTCTCGCTCTGTGGGCTGGTAAACTGTGGGACTGGTTTAGTAGCCTGCTGAGGCAAAGCACAGTGGCACAGCAGTGATTCCCAAGCGGAGGGTCCACAATGGCAGGGGCAGATTTCCCCTGGCAGCACTCACCCCCCCCCCCCCCCCAGAATGCACTTTCTTACACTTAGCCTTTGACGAGCGAAGCGCTCCTAAATAGCTCTGCCGTGAATACCCAAGAGCTAATCTTTTAAAGCCCCCAAAACACGCCTCCCACATCTCAGAGTGTCTGTACAGTGTGTATGTGTGTGTGTGTGTGTGTGTGTGTGTGTATGTCTGTGTGTGTGTGAGAGAGAGAAAGAGGAGAGAGGAGACCGAGAGAGAGAGCAAGCAAGAGTTATTAGTACAGGCTGATGAGAGTGTGTGTGTGTGTGTGTGTGTTAATGAATGTATGTGTGTGTTAATGCGTCTGTGTGTTGATGTAAATAATGAGGAGTATGTATTTTAAGCATGCATAATATGTCGTCTGCACATTTGTAGGTGTGTGTGTGTGTGGCTGTGTGTGTGTGTGTGTGTGTGTGTGTGTGTGTGTGTGTGTGTGTGTGTGTGTGTGTGTGTGTGTCAGAGTGGGCCAGTCTCAACAATGCATCGATCTACACTCACAGCCCTCGCTCAATATACCATTGGCATTGATTTCCCATGCAAGTGGCCGTCTCGCTACGCCACCAAAGACGGCCCTCCCTCCCCTGCCCCGCCAGACCCAGATTGCCCCTAGGATGAACAGACACCCAATCCTTGGGGCAGGAACCCACCCCACCTCCACCACCACTATTTGGGTACCAACATTGACACTCCCCCAAGCAATCCCCCTGCCACGTGTCGGCATGTCTCCGTAAGATTATGACTATCATGGCCCCGCCTGTGCAAACGCACTAATCATTAGCTGCTGGAAGTTGTGTCTTCGCTGCTCTGCTCTGCTGCTCTGCAGCTCTCCCCCAGTGAAACGTTCAGTAAATAGGTGATTAGTGACTGGCTCCAATGGAAAACCTTTTGGAGTGGCAGGCGTGCTGTGAACATGCCCCAGTTCCCATAGAGCTCACTGGCTGTGGGCTGAGGAAAAGGGGAGCTGTGCACAGACTCCTACAGCGACTGATGCTGCTGAACACAGCAACCACTGGTGGGGAGCACAGGGGACCAGAGCTGCAAACAGGGGCTCTGTGATGATTACCGTAGGGACCGCCTTATGCTCCCCTCCTCCTCCTTTTCCTCCTGCTCCTCTGACTGTCTCTCCCCCTCTCCATCTCTCATTCTGTGTCTGTGTGTCTGCCCTATCCTCTGGTGTCATTGTGCACAGTCCCTAAGAGACTTGGACTAGTGGGTCCCTTGATTGGTGTGTGTGTGTGTGTGTGTGTGAGTGTGTGTGTGAGTGTGAGTGTGAGAAGGATGGGGGGGGAGTAGATGGGTGTGTGTATATGTGCTTGTGTGCATGCTTGTGTGTGTGTTTGTGGATGAGGGCCAAGGTTTCACATTGTCTGTGAGAACAAAGGATTAAAAGGGGAAAAAAAATAATTTGGGAGAAAGCTAGACCTTCAGGTCACTGTAGCAACAAGAAAGGAGAGATGGGGAGATCAGAGCTGCATGCTTGGGGAATGTGTGCATGTCACTGATTTTCAGGCTGACTCTCATCCATCTCTTTGATTTTCTCTTCCAGAGCAGCAATCTGCCTCTGCTTTACCTTCAGATCCTCCAGCATCATGTCTGGTCTCAATATTTTTTTTCCTTCACTAAACATCTCCCTTGACTTGTGTGCCTTTGAGATTATAGCCACTTTTAGCTCATCTGTGGGGCTGTTTGTGCTGTTTCTCACCAAAGCGTTCAAAGCCGATAAGTTTTGCTGTCAGATTGCCTCTGTGCAGATGCGTTTTGGCACATGTTTGCTTTGGTTAATGTGATTTCCACTGATGCTTGGGCCAAGGTTGTTTGCTCACAGAAATGGTTTTGATCCTGGATGGCTGCCCTGTGTCTGTGTTTTTTTTATTTTTTATTTGGGGTCCTTGAGCTGCAACTTTGTTTGAGTTGGCTCCTGGCGGAAAACTCTTGTAACATTAACATTCTTGTTGTGGTCTCTCTCCAACAGGTGGTGCTGTTTTTTTTTTTTAAAAGATGGCCGCTCCCAACTGCTGGCTGCCCTGGGCCCTGCTTCTTGCTTCTCTTGCCTGCTGTACGTTGTCTACAGAGCTGAGCTCCACGCACCCCAAGAGGGGCAGAGGAGGGGGCGACAACACCTTGCTCCTAGACCCTGAAATGGGCGAGGGGGGTGGACGCCACCGCAGGAAACACGGTGGTGGTGGCGGTGGTGTAAGAGAGGAAAAGGCCAGCGCCAGTCTGCTGTCACACAGGCGTACAGTGCACCATCCTGCCCGACCTGAAGATGACGGCCCGGGCCTGGAGGGCTTAAGCCCTGTCCGACTGGAGATGGGTCCAGGGGGCAGGGGGAGAGAAAGAACCCACCGGGGGTTCAGAGGTGCCCCCCAACACACCCGAGACAACCATCCACCTGGCGGAGAGCTGGGTAGGAAGGGCAGGAGGCACGGGCACGGGCATGGACACGGGCACCTTCATGGTCACCAACACGGGCACCAGCACGGGCATGGGCATCAGGCCGAACACAAGAGGCACGGAGGCCGGAAGGAGAAGGCCAGACATGGTGAGATCCGGGAGGGGTCAGGTCTGTACTTCAGACTTCTACATTCAGCAGTCTAGTCATGTAGTAGATGTATGAATGCTGATGCTCCATTGGTGTGTCTTTGCTCAGTGAAACTAGAAACCACTAAAGCTTCCTGTTGTGTCTTATCACTTATTTCATTATTGACCAGGAGAATTTTATAATTATAAAGTTTTCTAAAGTTTTATTTAATGAAAACTAGTCCTAATATTAGAGCATATTATGTTATCATCTGTTAAGCTAACCATGTAATCCCCATTGCAATTTTGGTATTTTATATTGTAGCCTTTGATCAATACGGAGGTGTTAAGCACAACTCTAAGCAACATGGAATATGCTTAATACTGTATGTTTATTACATTGTAACTGTTCCATTCTATGACTTTTTTTCATGCCTGGAAAGAAATATGTAGTTGTCATATAAGCATAGACCTTATATGTGAAATATTGATTGAGGGTGCATCGGCTATTTTGACTATACTTAATTGTTGGAAATCGTAAATTGTCATTTTTGAACTTGACTGTATTTGAAACTGGCTTGTTTGGCCCTTCATGTCAACTCACTCATCAACTGTCAACTAGGCATCTCTGCATTACCCCGCAGGCCTGATTGATGGTTGTGTTCCTATCTTTAAAGAACACACCACCTCACATGTCATGAGAGAGAGAATATTTATCATCCTGTCTGCATGGTCATCCCTCTCACTCTCCTCTCCTGCACCCTTCACTCACACCCAGCTCCCTTCTTTCTCTCTCTCTCTCTCCCCCCTCTCTTTTTGTGTCTTTGTCTCTATTTCTCTCCTGTCTCTTTCCATCTCCCTGCCTTTGTGACGTCATCGTCTGTCTATCTTGACTTTGATTTTTCTCACCATCTTTCTGTCTCTGCACACATTCCAAATCTCTCTCTCCCTCTTTATGTGTGTTTCTTTGTCTCTTCCTCTTGCCTCTGTGTAGGTTTTCTTCCCGAGCTTGAGCTGGCTTCTGTGCTGAAGGACAGGGACCTGCTCATCGACCGCTCCTCTACCCCTAACCACAACCCTGCCCCTCCCTCTCATGACCCCTCCCCCACTTCCCGCATCCCTGTTACCACGGTGACCAGCGAGCATTCCCCCACGTTGCCCCCAGCCTCCACCAAACCCCAGGTATCTATGTGCTTTCACACACACACACACACACACACCACACACACACACACACATATATACTCAAGGATCTCTGAATGCTTGGAGCCTGTTATTCGCCACAATGTCCTTCCCTCGGTGAAGATGCCAAGCACACAGAGAGAGGCTAATCCCTCTCGGTCGACTCCCCCGGTGTGATGTGAGTTTACGCATGATGTGCACCGATCAATGCCCGTTCTCACCGCTCTTTATGCGAGCCTGAAATCAGACCGAGCGAGAGGAAGGCAGAATGAGCTCTTTTCTGGACACCCATGAAAAAAAAGAAAAGAAAAGAAAAATAAAAACACAAAAACGCAAGCCCACTGGGGCCTAGCTGTTCAGCCTGGATGTTGGGAAGGACCAGGAAACAAAAAAAGGTCCGGGTAATTGCTTATTTTCCCCTTGTAGTCAATGCTGCTTCTGCTCTCATTATGCATTCTCATCATTTAGAATAGCTAATCAACACGTATTATTGAAAGGGTCAGCTTGGCAGGGATTGGACTGTGGCCTGGGCCAGCGCCAGCTCTTTAACTGGTTCTGAGCCCACCTCATCATGACTCCAGTTTGTATGCACCCCCAGTGTGTGAGGGTGTGTGTGTGTGTGTGTGTGTGTGTGTGTGTGACATACATTTGTGTTTATGTATATGAATGTCAGCTTTGTGTGTGTGTGTGTGTGTGTGTGTGTGTGTGTGTGTGTCTGTATGCATTAGTGTAGGTGTGCTTGTTTGCACACAAGTGTGTTTTTGTGTGTGTGTGTGTGTGTGTGCACGTGTTCATGACTAGTGTGTCTGTCTGTGCACTTGTTCTGCTGAGCCCACACACATTGCTCTGAAGGAGGGTTAGGGGGTTAGTGCTGTGAGGAGAGACTGGACTCCAGCTCTGGTTGATTGGGTGGTGGGAGGCCCATCAAGTGGTGTATGTGTGTATGTGTGTGAGTGAGTGTGTGTGTCTGTGTGCGTGTGCTTGTGTCTGCCTGTATGCAGTCCCAGGGCCATTGCTACAGTAATTCTCCTGTCTACACACACACACACACACACACACACACACACACACACACACACACACACACACACACACACTCCCCTCCACTACCCACTAGTCCTTCTGGTATGGGGAGGGGAATGAAGGGAGGGTGAGAGCCAAGATGGCCAGTAAGCAGTTAGCCACGTATGTGTGCGTGTGCGTGTGTGTGTGTGTGTGTGTGTGTGTGTGTGGTGTGTGTGTGTGTGTGTGTGTGTGTGTAGCAAGGGTAGTAGAGAGGAGAGGGAAAGGAGGCTGTGTGCCCATTTTCCTCCTCCAGCTCCTCCTCCTATAGCCATCTGTCCATACATTTCTTCCATTCTCTGTTTAATTTTCTGTTTTGCCTGCTCTCTGTCTCCACTCTTGCACCAGTAATCACACAGATCATCCATCTCTATGCTCTCACAGCTTCATAAGCAGACCTGGAAAAAAAGCAGAACTAACATTATTGAATTCTCTATGACTTAAAGTGATAGAGAATTCAATGTAAGAATGGATGCGGGGAAAAAAAAAAACATTATTGAATTCTCTATCACTTTAAGTCATAGAGAATAGAGAATTCAATAATGTTTTTTTTCCCCCGCATCCATTCCTACATTGGACCACAATACCCAACATATCCTCTCTTCAGAATGAAATTCTAAGCGTCCTGCCTATGTTGCGTCATTTTAGATCAGAATGGCTTAGACTGTGTTTGATATGGCCTTGCTTGTCTTTGTACGTAATATTCACTGTCTGGCACTGTTGCGCTAGGACTTCATGGGGTTTATGTGGGAGGAATGATGGGATGTTATGTTGGTTCATGTAGAGAGAAGGTCAGACTGTTTGCTTCGCTGTTTACAATTCCAACTGTGAGTGCCTTGTCACCCGTGGCGTGGATCTCTTTGTTTCAGAGCTGTCAGCGGTTGGCGAGTGGCGACGATGCTGTCTGGATTTAGCTCCTCGGTGGCACGTCGCTCCCGCCGCCGCCGCCACCGCCTCCAGTGCTGTTAATTAAGCTTCGATCCAAGTGGCTCCCTTTAATAAGAAGCCTGAAGGCTGGGCTCCTTTGCAGTACATCTAATTGATGGTGTTTGCTTTGGAGGGTCACACACACACTGGGGAGGCTTCGATCAGCTTGACTGGCTGGGGCTCATGTGTTGCAGTGGGTGCTGCTGATGCGGTGCACCACACGGAGGTTGAAATGCCACCACCGTCTTTGAGGGCAGTATTTGCTGAGATATGTATTGATGGGTAACCTCAGTTAGTGCACTGCAGGAGTTGGTTTGCATTGTACTAGTCAGCTCCATGCAACCTTAATGATTTGTTATGAGATCGATGCACGTTCATGGTTGATGCCTCTATTAGACAACATGAGTAGATTATTAGCACATCGAGTGTTGCCACATACTTAATTTTCAAATTGTCAATATAAGTGCCACATATTGATAGAATACACACTTGTACACACTCAAATGGAGACACACACACACACACACACACACACATAATACACACAGAAACAACAGAAACAAACTGTGCAACTATGGTTGTCTTGTATCCATGAAAGAATAGGGGTGACATTGGCCATAGTCTGGCATATTTTGTTAAGTTGTGCCTCATCTTTCATCTTCATCTTCATCTTTCTCATCTCGTCTCTTCTCTTCATCTTTCTTGTCTCTTCTCTTCTCTCCACTCCTCTCCTCTCCTCTCCTCTCCTCTCCTCTCTACCCTATCTCCTGCTTAATGTCTTTGAGCAGAGCCTCTGTCGGCACCCAGGCAAAGGCAATTATGTTGTGCGCAGCAGCTCTTGGAGAGCCTGTAAATCACCAGCGAGTGGAGCTCTGCCTGAGAGCCGTCAGGTTTACGGCTCCGCACATAGCAGGTGGCGGCAGAGGGAGTTTTAAAGCCTCTGTACGGATGTGTGGTGGTGGGGTGGGGTGAAGGGTGGTGGAGTAAGGGGGGGCAGGGTAAACAATTTCTCTGTTCAAGCATCAAACATCAATACTCTTTAAATTGGTTGTGGTGCGGTTTGGGTGTTGAGTGGGTTCACTGCACAGAAGGCCCATAAATGTTTCAACAATGGGCTTGCTGATGTTTTAGCATTCTTCATAAAGTCAGCAGTGCATTTGTGTGTGTGTGTGTCAGTGTTTAGGCATTCAAATGAATTTTTACTCTGAAGGCTTCAAAAGACCTCAGGTGTGTGTGTGTGTGTGTGTGTGCATGTTTGTTTATATGCATGTGGGTGTATGCACATTAAGTAGCCAAGATAGTAATGCACACAAACAGTCCAACTTGCAGACTTTAACCCATGCCAATAATGATTCCCATTCATGCTGACAATCTCAGCCACATGTGGACTGCTATTTGCTGAGCTGTGCTGTGCTGTACATTGTGTCTGCAGAAGTCTGGCCGAGGAAAGGCCCAGGGTGAAGTGATGCCCACTCTGGACATGGCCCTCTTTGACTGGACCGACTATGAGGACATGAAGCCCGTGGACTCTTGGCCCTCATCCAAGAAAAAAGGTCAAGCTTTAAAAACTGTTCCCAGAGTATGAATTAATAGCACTGTGGTTGCAGGTATCAGATTTGCATTACAGCGATGCAGTGAATCTACTTATTTTTTTCACTGGTAGGAGGAAGAGATTCATCAAAACATGTAAATGTAGTTTTTGTCATTTTCCACCTCAGGTTTTACAAATGGCATCATTTCTGTGCAATTTTAGCAAGTAGAGCTCATCCCCTGTGTGTGTGTGTGTGTGTGTGTGTGTGGTGTGTGTGTGTGTGTGTGTGTGTGTTTGTGTGTTTGTTTTATGGCTGTGCATGACTACCTTCCCATAAATGAATAAAATGTGTGACTGTGTGTGTGTACTGCAGATAAGCGCCGCAGTAAGAACCTGAGTAACATGAACTCCACTGCAGATGCAGATACCATAGAGCCGTGTGACCACCACCTGGACTGCCTGCCCGGTCAGTAGTACCCCACCTACTTCCCTAACAAAACCCAATGAGGAGAAAGAATGATATGATTGACAGCTTAAACTGAACAGTTCTTTATGGTATTTCATTTAATTCCATCGCCACCCATAGGTTCCTGCTGTGATTTGAGGCAACATGAATGCAAGTACCATAACCGAGGGCTCAACAATAAGTGTTATGATGATTGCATGTGCGAGGAAGGTGAGTGTTGGCTTACGAGGGTTACACGCACACACACTGTACACACACACACACACACACACACACACACACACACACACACACCACACACACACACACACACACACACACACACACACACTGTTCAATAAGCTGTTGAATTTCACAAAAAAAAAAAACATATCTGGCCACAAAGATTGCCGGCATTTTATTATCATACATCAAACCATGTATCAAAAAATGCATGGAATACATCAAACAAATGCTCACTAGACAGAATACACAAATGTACACAGACAACACTGGCACCTGGGTCAACACATGGCTGGAAATGAAATAACTTTGAATCAAAGCCAGGATGTGAAATGAAATTGGCCAGTGGATCCAATCTTAGGCACAAGCTATTTTGAGCCCCCTTCCACCTAAAAAAAAGTAACTATTTGAAACTTAAATGTGACTCAGTTGAAGACTTTGTACTATCTGCAGACAATTTATGAAGTTTATGCCTGGCCTCACCCTTACTGACGGCATGATGATGGTAGCAGAAGGCCTGGGCCAATAATATTAGACGACCCAAAGAATGGTTCATAGGATATGATGGCCAAATGATCTGGCACTTTTCCAATACAGCCAGAATTATTCAAGCAGAAAGCAATTTTAGGAGCATTGCAATTGAAAAGTGAAATTATGACAGAGACTACATAATGGTCTAGAGAAGTCCTAAATGCTTTTTTTTTCCGTTTTTACCATTTCTACAATGACAATAAATCATTGATGCAGGGCTCCGTTGCTATGCGAAGTTCCACCAGAAGCGACGCGTGACTCGGCGAAAAGGACGCTGCGTGGCGCCGGAGTCCGCCAACATTGACCAGGGAGCTTTCATCACCATCTGAGGGAGAGAATGAGTGTGTGTGGAGAGTGTGTGAAAGTGAGTGGAAAAGGGAGACAGGGGGTTAGAGAGAGATAGAGAGAGAGAGAGAGAGAGAGAGAGAGAGGGTGTGGAGTTAAGATGCTAATAAATGACCTACATACCCACCTGTTTGTCAGTCACACAGTCCAAGCCTCACAGTAGGGGACGGAGGGAGGGACACCAGGTGGATCATGCCAAATGCCAACAGTGCCAGCTAGCCCTGGCTATCATTCCTCCACACCCCCTGCCCCCCACCCCATCCTACTGTGAGTGTACTATGTACTGTGTGTCAAAGGTGACTGTGCAGCCCCCTTGCTCTACGAGTCTGCACTGTACATAGTAGTTCCTGTCCATGAGCGACCGCGTATTTTTCTTCTTCTATGGGTAACATGATCATGCTTCAGTGGTGCTTGTTAACTTCAGTGATGACAGATGGCTGTTCTATTTGTTCCATTTTAATATGCTTTATTTATGCCAGCCTTATATAATAACAAGACGCTTGGTTCTTTTATTTTCACTATGCTTTTGAGGTGACAGAAGAGCTCGTCTTTTTTTTTGGGGGGGGGGGGGGGACTGTCAAATCTGTCTGCTAATAGGAGAGCGGGATGAAGGACAGTGATGGATGTGTGTACATAATGGCAGAGATAAATGACAAAGACGGAGAGATAGATGGATGGTCTGGTTGTCTGACAGTGAGGAGGCGTCCGTGAGGGCTTGCTGGCAGCGTGAGTGGAATGGTCTCTGTGCTGTTGCTGATGCTATTGTCACGGATAAAACTGGCCTCCTCTCTCAGAGCTTATTCTTCTCTTTGAATAGACCTGTTTCCATGCTATACTGTACACCTCATATATTGTATGTCTTTTATGTTTATGATGCTTTTTTCAATTCAGACTGTCATAATTAAACACCTTAAAATGGTCCTGTTTTGTGCCATCTTCTTTTCTCAAAATAATTCAACATAATTTCAAGATAATTTCTGAAAACTTTGGTTGTGTAACCACACAAGGACACAATATAAAAAGAAACTATATAAAAAAAACAGCTTTTCCTTTATGCAGAAATGCAGGATTAGATTTAGATGTAAGGCAGAGTCCTGAATATTAGTTGGCAGTTGGGAAATGAACATAGCTGGAATATGTTCGGAAATGTTTGAATATTCCATTATGTGGTGACTGATGGTCCCTTAACTCTCTTTAATGGGCCATCAAAGAAGAGTTTCTGTGCATCCATTACTGCCATTTTAGTCATTTATTTCACACAATGAGCAAGTAATACACTAAAACATGAATGAGGCAGACCCAGCTGTAATCAGTTGTGTGAGGACTTCTTATTTGTTGGCTACACTTAAAGGCCTTCAACATAAAAGCATTTAAGAAGTTCCTCGCCTTCAGGTTGCACAGAGATTAACATAATGATAATGATTGAATAATCATTGAAAAGCACTTGCTTCTGTTCAGGTCTGCACACACACGTACAAACTCTCTCAGACTGAGATAGAGAGATAGACTTGCTCGGTCTCACATGATATCAATAACACACAGTCAACGTCCATGAAAACACGTAAACTAAAGTAAACGGGTCAGTGTGCGATGTGCAGTGCTGGACAACAGCCTTCTCAGCTGATGGCAGTGGCACAAAGCATTTTCTACAGCGCTGCTCCGAACTAGAAGACGCAAGGACCCCACAGCCCACTTCACACTTCACTGCCCTACTCCAAATAACACAGTCAATGATAGACCCAAGAGGGGCAGAGCTGCCCTTTAGAGCATCCCCTATGGCTTTTACAGAAGAGATGCAAAATCCTTTGCTCTACAGAAAATGGAGACTGTTTTTCTCTATCTCTTATCAAGCAAGCTGTGGTTTTCTACAATTCACTCTTCTTTGATGTTTCTAAACAGAAAAGAATGTAAGGTTCTAGATCATTTCACATGGGCATCCACGGGATCACAACCTGATGTTAAACAAGGATCTTGGATTTTCAGTTCATGACACCTTTGTGTCAAAACTAATTATGTCAAGGCTGGCAAACAATTTCCCTTCACTGCCTCTTTGTTTAGGCTAAAGACATTCATGTCTTTCTTTAGCTGCGTTCCGTTACTCTGCAGACAGACATCAACAATGCATAAACTTTCTCACAGAGTCCACATGGTGATAACTTCCTCAGGAACAACGTAAAATAAGTCAATTATCTAATGAGAGTCCTTGAGAAATGCTTGTCAGACCCACCAGATGCAGGTGCCATTAGGCAGCGAGGACCCCAGGCTGTCCACAGAGATGCCAGCTGCCCATCTCAGTGGGCCTTCAGAGGAGACGCTGGGTGGCATCCGGTGTGTACTGGGGAGGGTGGTGGTGGGGAAGGGAACTGGTACACGCTCCAGTTGCAGCAACCTGCTCCAACCTTGGCCTTTTAACCGTTCTCTTCAACAACCAAATTAACATCTTTGGCTGTATTTTTTGTTCTACTTTTTTAAGGCAGTTTTTTTTCTCTTTCTATCACTTTTCTTTTTCTCTCTCTCACGAGATCTCACTTTCACAAACCCACTAACACCTGCCGGAGCACGCAGTACAGGCGGACAAGCTGTGATTCCTCACTCTCTTGTTACCTCACACATGGTTTACCTCACGGGAAGGTGAAAAAAAAAAAAACTTTTTTCACACACTGACAGAAATCCACCAAGTCATAGTTACCATCAATACACATAAAAATACCCATGCGTGCGCACACACACACACACACACACACACACACACACACACAAAAGGCGAATAAGAGTGGTACATTTAAGCTGAATGCACATACACAAATTTGTTTGTCTGTGTTACAATGTACACACACAAAAAAAGCTCTCATCTCTCTTTGTCTTTCATCTCTCCTTTACCATCCCCACCCACACACACACACACACACCCACACCTTCCATCTCCCTGGTCAAATGAGTGGACACACACAATGCTCAGCTTCACCCAAACACAGTTTCAATCAATACCAGTAAATGTTTGCCTATGAAACATTAGCCTGAATAACCAAGCTGCTGTGTCAATATTCGTGCAGCTTCTTTAGGAAATGGATGCTTTTTTTCTCAAACCGCAGCAGGGCAATCAGAAACCGTAATGCCGTTTCTCGCTTTCTATTTCTAAAAGCACTTCTGATGTATTTTTAATAGCAACTTCTCAGCATGCACAACCCTCTTCTTCCCCTACACCCCCAAATCCACCCCCCTCCTCCACCATTGCCCTGGAAGGAGGCCAGTCGAATGATAGATCACACCACTCATCCCTGTTGGAATACATGCACAACACAGACACAGCTCCACAGAATCTGCTCGGACTAAAACTTTCACCACAGCGATGGGAGGGCCGGCTGCCAAGGCCATCCATCTTTTTAGCGAGGGAAATTAAGAAGGGAAGTGAAGAGATGGAATTGTTTCCAGCAACATTAACTGCACCAGGCCATATCTATTATCAACCCTGAACTCTGAACAGGTGATGTGCGACTATTCGGAAGACTGCAGAGGTCATTAGATTGTCGGGCCTCATTTGGTCCTTGTCACAACAAGCTGCCAAATACTCTACTCACTGAATTAGTTATTTCTTTCTTCTGGAGCTGAAGAAACCCTTCCCTTGAGTGAGGGATGAAGGCCATAACATACACAGTGTTGGCCTGAGATGCTGCACTTACGATGGGATTCCTATACTCTCAAATAAAGTAGAGTACACTGTAGTAGAGTACCAAAGTAGTATACCAAAGTAGAGTATACCATATATATTATGCCCTGCCTGGTATTTGCAACTAATTACCTCAATATGAGTTTAAGTTTGGTCTGGATACCTAGCTGTCATCTCCCACTTCTCTGAGGTGGGATCATCGAATATAGATCAAATCTGGGGTAACTGTCCATTGTTGATTAGTTCCCTATCTCAGGCAAATGAAAAGATGTGCAAATACTGTAGGCCTGGTGGCCATACTGAGCTGCAGAGTGAAATCAAATCGTTCTGAGATCAGGGTGGGTTCTCCCAGGCTACTGCCGTAATTTCTAGCCACATTCAAATGCCATGTTTGTGCGCCCTTTCAATCAAAGGTCTTTGGGATGGACACCATGAGGTCAAAGGTCACACCTGCTCCTTGGAATACTGTGCTATACACCAGAGTGCCATCTGCCCATCACGTGTCATTCTAAACAAAAGATGTCAGCCTTACCCCGGTTGCTGTGGAAGAAATGCCCCAGTGATCCCTGCCATACTCCTGGGACACATGCATTGGGTATGTGTTGTTCAATTACACCAGCCCACTCAATCAAAGCCAATCAGTGTCTGATTTATCCCCTGAGTGCGACACATGTGGCTCCTTACATACAACACCTACCCAGGCAGTCTTCTGCAGGACTGTGCATTTTCTCAAAGACAGAGGGAAGAAACAACAAATTTGAGCTCTTCACAGTTAATTTAGTTTCCTTTTTGTAAAAGCTCTTTGGTCTTATGCAGTCTGCAAAAGTGGATCTGGTGAATTTACACCTGCTCAGGGCCAGATGGTAAATAGACTGCATTTATGTAGCGCTTTTATTTACATTTATGCATTTAGCTTTTATCCAAAGCGACTTACAAAAGAGGATAACATTCAAGCTACAACACAATGAAAGAAACTAACGAGTGCATATTGCTAACATACTGTAAAAATTGCAGTATTTTAAGTGAAAGTGCAATAGTGTAATGAAAGTGCAGTATAAAAGAGAGATTAAGTATAAGAGGTTAAGTGCATTCCTGGTATTCAGAATTCAAGCCAGGAGATATTCTTGGAAGAGCTGGGCCTTCAAGAGTTGGTGGAGAGGGTATCTGTTGATCTGGTAGCGCTTGGAAGGTCATTCCACCTGCATGGAACAACACATGAGAAGAGTCTGGATTGACCTGCGTGAGGTATTGGCCGTGCTAGATACTGTTCCTTGGAGGAGCAAAGTGGTCGGCGGGTGACATAGGGCTTTAAGAGAGTATTCAGGTCGATGGGAGCAGAACCATCAATCACCCTGTAGGCCACCATTAGTGCCTTGAATCTGATGCAAGCTGCTAAGTGTAGTCAGTGGAGTTCAATGAACAGAGGTGTGACATGTGCCCTTTTTGGCTGGTTAAAAAACAGACGTGCAGCTGCATTCTGGATCATCTGTAGCAGTCTCACAGCACAGACTGGAAGACCTGATAGGGGGGCATTGCAGTAGTCAAGACGAGAGATAACCAGGGTCTGTACCACGAGCACTCAGTATGCCTCACATTCATACAGAGGCTGCCATGCAAGGTGCCAGCCTGCTCACAGGAGCAATTTGGGGTTCAGTATCTTGCTCAAGGAAACTTCGAAGGGGCTCGAACCTCAAACACCACCTACCCCACCTGCGCTAACATTACCCCAACAAATCCACTCCAGAGAACAACTGCTGTCTGTCCCTGTAGAAAATAGACTGAATTAATTGTAATTCAGTTTGCACTCTGAAGTATCTTGACTATGTGAGAGGTTTGGTGTCAACATGGTGGATCACTATATCTGGGGTGTAATGGCTATATAATTTAAAACTGACAGAAATCAATCCAAGCCAGTGATATTGATGAAATTACCTTTCCTATCTGTAAGTGAAATATAATGGATTGGACTGACCACACCATAAACAGTTTCAGACATTCAACACCTTCCTGCAGGAGCAAAAGAGAGAGAAAAGGAAGGTGTGTAATTTGATTGGGTGTTGAAGGTAGATCTTTTATTATTTCCAAATAGATGTTTCTATTTGTCCTGAACAGAGCTTTCGCATTTACTTGTATGCTACAGTGACCACCTGTGGTAGAAAGTGATATATTAGATGGATTACATACTAACTTCAGTTGTTATCTGGACAACATGTTGAGGTGTCTTCAATACATTTGTCAATACAGTTGTTACTAGACATTCTGTTATTTCTAGGCCATAGCAGGCCTGTGAACCCAACTTACATTTAAGAAGATGTAGGGCAACAAGCAAAAGACCTCCCATGTCCAAGTGGTGGCACCAATGGATGCAGTAGACTAGTAGCCAACCAAAGAGCAAGTATGTATTCTATGCAAACAAAGGATTTGAGTGGTGTGTTTTTGGCTCTGACCAACTCATTGCCAATGTCAAAGCCAATTAAAACAACCGCTGTTCATCAGCGGCGGTCATCTCTGTTGTTTACCAACAAACATGGTGCTGCTCTGATGTCACCATGTTAAGCCCACCCAGAGATTCTACACTTGGCTCTGAGTCTGCCTATATCAGATTGACTGATGTGATTGGTGCCTGGAATAGCTAATAACCTCCAATAGACCTCTGCAGTAATATCACCAAAACGTAACTGAAACCCCACCGGTTCCATGTGAAAAAGCCTTTAACATTGTGTTTATGAATAACTGCTGCTTTCAAACTCTGTGAAGTCTGAGATGCAGACATTTTTGCCTTTACATTTTTGTCATCTTTTCCTACTTGGCTTTTGTCATAACCTGCTTAAGGGTGATCTTGGACTTTTGCTAACCAGGACCTAACACAGCATACTAACCTCTGATTCAGGGGTTCTCAAACTTTATTGGACCGGGGACCACTCATGGAGCAGAAAGAGTTCCATGGACCCCTCATAATCGCAACACAAGTTTGACCGTACATGTGTTCATCCATTAGTTCAGATAAATGCTAGATGCTATGCAATGCGCTGCAGACCCCTGGGGTTCCCTGGACCCCAGTTTTAGAACCAATGCTCTAAGTCACATCTCTCAGTCAAGATCACATGGAAAAGGTAATGTTTTACCATTTGTTTCTCTATTTAACAATCATTACGTACCCCAAATCCACACTTTTGATAAGTTGTGAAGTTATTTATTGTCATTACATCTATGCATGTTTTTTGATGCAACCTTAACCAAGAGAATGTGACATGCAAAGCAGGTGCAGACGCTAATAGCCTGCGTTAAGCCCTTAGCAAGCAAGAAAGATTACAGACACCTGGCAGGAAAAGATGACAAAAGCATGTTGGCAAAAATGTCTGAATGTCAGACTTCTCCATGACTTACAGAATTTGAAAGCAGCGATTATTTTAAAAAATAACTGTTAATTCCATAGGCTTTTTCGACATGGAACCAGGGGCGGGCTTATGATTACGTTTTGCCAATGTCACTGTGGAGTTCTGTGGCTCATGGTCAGCTTAACCTGCGGAGGCTGAATGTCAGCAATTTTCCCCTAGAATTATGGACTGCATCTTAAACATGTCCTACATTTTAATAATGTGTTGCTTACTGTCACTGTGCCCAAATCTGAGGCAGCCATATCCACAAAACTGTGTACTGAGTACACTGTTACTGGCATTCAATTGCATTAACACTGAACAATATGGGATGCAGCATCATGAATAGTTGCACATCGAAATCAATTTGTTTTAACATTCATATTCACATTAAGCATAACAAGATTCCTGACAAGGACACTACCAGCTATACACCCTTTCAACAATCACGTGGGGGAAAGAGAAATATGCGCAACCTTTCAAAAATATATGATTTTACACATCAGGGTCACTAGGATATGATTTGGACTGACAAGAAAGACAGCCCTCATTGTAATTCAATGTTTAGTCTAAAAAGCAAACTGGAAAAACAAAGACGTTATTGTAAAAAAAATGTTTAACTCTGATAAATTGTGAATAGAAGTGGGCTGAGGAAGGTGCTTTTTTGAAGTAAGATGAATGAGAGCACTGCGGGAACTTGACGGAGCAGCTTTGAGTCACGTGGAATCAGTCAGGCACTTGTCACATGGTTTGTGTTTGTCGACTCTCCGAAGGGAGGGGTTGTTAAACTTTTGGCGGAGGAGGGCCAGTCAGTATGCTGTGGAAGTTTACATTGTGGGCAAAAACTTGAAAAAGCAGAAGTTTGCCCAGAGTCAGCGTTGATCCGTAATTATGGAGATCCCAGCCATAAACCTCAAGGTAATTTTAACGATTTCATTTATCAGAAAAAAGGCAAATTGTTTGTACCTCTGTACTGGGAAGGCTACTTTGTCAGAAGTTGTCGATAGCTTTGAAGGTAACCTTATTATGGATGACAAATGCAGTGAGTGAGAGACTGGACCGAGGCTATTTCATAAAATCAGAATAGTTCACTTAGCCTGCCAGAGTAGCAGCAGCCTAGTTTGTGTTTTTAACATCGTTTAACATCGTGTCGCATAATTTCTGGTTAACGTTTGAAGTGTGAAACTGCGCTGGTGTCAAAGTGAATATGGAATGCTTGTTATTTGTGGATCTATGCTTAAAAGTAGGCCTATCAGAAGAGTACGTGACTTACTGAAGTGACCTATGTGACGCACGTTCCACAGTGAGGCGTAAATTAGACGATTAGTAAACGTGATGATATTTACTTGCTTGCGGTGACTGCGTTGTTTATCCTTACAGGCCATTGTACTGGTTCACTGGTTGCTGACAGTCTGGTGAGTAAATCCGAAGGCTCCATGGGGCTTTTTTCCATACACCTGAGGAATTTCTCTGGTAGGCCTTGCCAGCACCGGCTGAAGAGGCTGTTCAGGTCTACTAGTCCGGTGGATGGTCGCTTCCTAATTGATGAGCCTGAACTGTCTTGAATTATTATTTGTTTAAAAAGATCTCTCCTGTCATAATAGAGTGAACATGTAATTTTGTATAATGTTTAATTGGTCTCATTTTGGTGCACAGGGGCTGCATGGCATGGCTCCCTCCATCCTATGCTTGGGGAAATTTTACTACGCTGGCTGTTGGTGTATGGGCGATTGCGCAGAGAGACTCAATTGATGCTGTACTAATGGTGGGTCACTTTCACATGGACTTACACAAGGTTTTTTTTTAACCAAAATATTTATTTGGCACAGAACTGAGAACTCATGGTCAGAAACGTATTAAATATCTGACTGTGGCAATGTTTCTCAGTGTCCACACATGTATTTTCACCTCTTAGGAAATTAGTGATTATTAGAGTTAAAATTTGTGTTATACTGGACCCAAATTGAGGGTTGTTCCGTCCATCAGATACCTGAATCACTAAACACATTTGATTCTCTGCCATCCCCCCACCCTACTCCACCCACCCATTTTTCCCAACAGTTCCTACTGGGAATGCTCGTAACCATTCTGACAGACATTATCCACTTTGGAATCTTTTACGAGGCTCTGGCAGAGAGGAGCAGGGACACATATCGCTTCAGCGTGGGCATGTCTATTCTCAGCCTGCTCCTCAAGCCAGTCTCCTGCTTTTTCGTCTACCAGATGTACCGGGAGAGGGGAGGCGACTATAACGTCAACTTTGGTAAGTGAGCACATAGGAGCTTGGCTGACTGGATACAGAGAGGTTCATAGATCGGTGGTCCAGAAGTTTTGTTCTCTGAAGAGGTTTGTGATGCATGTGCCCGGGGATTTCTTTGTAAACATCTCCTCTTTCTGTGTATCTTCTTGGCGAACAAGAAAATGTTCTCTTGAGTAAACTAATGGTTTGCTCTTCCTCTTTGTAACACTGGCAAAACTGTTGTGTTTGAAGCTCACTAGAGAGAAGAGTGGGGGCAGAGAGAACTAGAGGCTCAAGCTAATTAAGTTAGCGGGACGGTTGGTCACAAGACGAATGCGCCTGATACACCCAGCTTCTCTAATGTAAAGCATGGGCCAGACAAGAGCTGTGCTCTGCTGGTAAATGAATTGATGTGCCTCCACCACAAATGCGCTCTTAAACAAACTTGAGTGCCTGTTTGTCGGGGAGAGATGGAGTTGTAATTATAGAATCCATTAGCTGTCCATGGTCATAGGAAGAAGGCGTGCATGGCGTGTCTGATTCTGCTGTGATGTGGAAAAAAATAGAGGAAATGCGGGAAATGTTGGAAACTGCGCTATGTGGTCAGTGAACCTTGTAGCTGCAGTATGACTCCATGTGAAGTCTGTTGATGTTAGCTTGTGTAGTGATGTATTTGTCTGATAATTGACAACACAGCAGGTTCAGACTAAATTTACTGGCAGAAAATTGAGAGCAGGTTGATGATTGCTTGCATGTGATTATAGCATGTTTTTTTCTTTTTCTTAATATTATGCATGTTGGTATCGGAGACTGTCTGTTGTTAACTTCCCATGGAGTTGACAATCCTTAGAGTTTTTGTCAGCACTGATGGGTGATGGGAGGTTATTGTGAGCAATGGACACTGGAGATGGAGAAATTGGAAAAGGGGGAAAAAAGAGACATCAACCTCCAGGCCCCACATGGGCATGCGTGAGAACATAATGGAGGCCCTGCCAGTGTTTGAGTGATGAAACATTGAGGGCATCGTGATGAATTTGCAGACTGTATTCCTGTGGTGAACTTCTCACCTCTGGAGCCATTCCCGTGTTCCATTTACTGAGGACCGGAGCTCTGGAGAGCAGAGCTATTGACTGCTATAAAGCAAGCTTAATGGATGTTGTGTTGACAAAATATGAACATTTATAATAAATACTAGTGGGAGAGACTATGTGGGATTATAGCCCTGCAAATCTCTGAGATCTCACATTTGTGACGAATGTATCAGTGCCAAGTATGGTGTAGAACTTCCATCTGAGACTGTAATTGGCTAGCTGTTACAAAATCACTGGATTTAGCAACTGTGGGTATTTCTGTAAGGCATTACTCAAGTCCCGCCCCCCTCCCCCTGCATTTTCTCTTCTGTCATGAGGTAGTCGTGTATGTGTGTGTGTGTGTGTGTGTGTGTGTGTGTGTGTGTTTGTGCGTTTGTGCGTGCCTGTCTGTGTGTGTGTGTGTATAAGAGCACAGTGAAGGCTGCCATGCATCAACCTGTTGTGTGCTTAATCGTGCTGGGATGATGGAGAGGCTAAGTGTAAAATGGGTCACCCTTACCAAATTCTCCAATGTCCTTGTCATTATGGTTTCCAATGTGTTTAGCCCTAAGTCTCCATTTATTGTTGTGGACAGTCAGAAACCAGCCTATCAATAAGGCAGGTCCTGCTAATGACTACATGTAGACATACATTAGGAGGTTACATTAGGAATTGCAAGGAAGTAACAGTGTATTCTAAATCAAGATGACTAGTTTTTTTTTTTAAAGAAATATATATATATATATAGTGTGTGTATGTGTGTGTGTGTGTGTGTGTGTGTGTGGTGTGTGTGTGTGTGTGTGTGTGTGTGTGTGTGTGTGTGTGCGTGTGGAGGCATATTTGGTCATTTTAGTGCCTTCTTTTCCTCTACTGTACTCCCATCCTTACTGTTTTTTGTCATTGTACTTCACTGTCCTCACTGTTCTGTGCTTATATGACTTGTTTTTCTGTGTCTTCCTGCTCCATGCTTGTCCCCTCACTGCTGTCACCTCTGTTCCTGTCCTCTTCATCCATGTCCTCATCATCCTCATCAGATCTGGAGACCTCCGTGGACAGTCACTGCACCACAGACAGTGCAGACAGCAATTTTCGTCGCTATTAGATGCCATTCCCTCTCCCTTTCGAAGCCGCACCCCCAAAACCCCCCCAACTCCTCTTTCTCTTTTTCCTCATTTTGGTCTTCTGTTCCTTTTCCCCTCACCTCTCTCTCTGTCTCTTGTTTCATTGTCTTTGTGGAGATGCTGTGACAGAGGGGTGCAATTATGGCTGTGGGTATCCTCTTGTCCCCCTCTGGCTGTCTGCTGTCGGCTGTCACATGTCAGTCACCATGCCTGTAGGCCTGCTTCAATCTAGATCTCTACATGTCTATGCATGTCACAATCATCAAGCGACTCTTGTCTTGTCTTCTCACACATGTTAAAATGTAGATGGTAGCTGGTGTTTTGTGTGTTACATTGAGGTTGTGTTTTATTTATTCAAAGTTGCCAAAGGATGAAACAATTGTGCATACATTTTGACAGCGTCCAAACGATAAGAGGACTTGAAATCTAATTTGATTATCCTGTTGTTTATTGTTGTTATTGTTGTTGCATTCCAACAAGTCTAAACTTAACAGCTAAAATGGAGGACCTTTGGGGAAGATTTAAGGGTTTATAACGTTATACTTTCAAGTGTAGAGGAAACAAGAGAAGCTTGTGGGACAGGGATATGTGCTTAGTCATCTTCAATAATAATGTCACATACATGCTTAGTGTTGACACTCAGAAACAGACAATTTACCATTTAACAAAAATAGTTATGCCTTATTTTTAGGCTTAGTAACGCATGAAAACAAGAAATCTTTGTATTTTCTGAGGAAAGAGGCATAGAAAACTATGCAGGGTGTTGGTTGTATTTGTCTGTGTGCATTGGTTCATTCATATAATTTAGGTCTTTGTTATTGTCTTAAGCTTCTCTGTGTGTGTGTAATGTCATTTTTGTCTGTGTTTACCCAGTAGTAATTTATTCACAAACAGGTTTTATAAGTAATATTTTTAAATAAAATGTGACCAAGAAAATTATGCAATTGGCAATGCAGTTTCCTTCTGTCATTATCATGACTGCATTTCCTCTTTCTTTTTCACATTTGCAATGAACAGTTGACACTTCCTGAAATAATTTACACAGTATATTATGTAGTAAAGGTCAGTATGCCTTAAAAGAAAGTGTGTAATCCATTCAGCTTACATCTTCTCAGAGACAAAGAGTATCATCACTTGCAGAACAACCTGGGTAAATAATTTGTATTCAGACATTCCCCCTGAAGCAATATATGTCCAATTTGAGGATTCTAGTAGGATCTTAGCAACACCTCCTCAGGCTGTCAAAATAAGATTACGGCTGAATATTGCAGAGGAAAGATGTGTGTAAATCCTGTTTGGTGGCAGATATCCCATGGTGGCCCAAGGGGTCCAGGACATAGTGAAGTCAGGAGGAGAATATTGTAAGTAACTGAGAAAATGGCCACAGAGATGGATATGTGTAGGAAATGAGGAGATTTCTAAACCTGTACCTCAGCACCCAAACATGCAGTGCAATGGATGGGAGTTGAGTGGTTGATCTGAGAGCTGAAGGCTGCAGTTTGCTTCCACTCCATTCTTATCAGCTGGCTCATCCTTTATACAAATCGTATACTGTGATAGATCTGAGTTGGGATTGAACCAGGCGTTTTTGTTACATCTAAATTTTATTAATTTATTACATTCATCTAAAAATATGTTGTAGTATAATTTATTATTTTACTGTTTTAACATCTGAGATATAAAGATTTTCTTTCTGAAGCATATTACTGACAGAAATGCAATAGTGGATGCTGTCCGATGATGATAAACAACAAAGGGGGGGGGGGTGTTGAGGGACTTCAGGTGAGATTTCTTTTCTAATCATACTGTCCACATCTTTCCTGGTGAGACTGGCAGGTTTTTTGTTGATTGCCCCACCATTGTACCATTACTCAGTTGTCCCTTGTGTGTTGGATGTGAACGAGCACCTGCTGACAAAGTAGAAAGCAGCACAAAGTGCAATGATGATTACAGTTGGACACAGAGCTGCTTTGCCTGGAGGACCAGAGGGTGCTTTTTTGTCCTCTTATTGATTTGGAAGAGCTGTGGGTGAGTGCTGGTCATGACAGCATGTCATGAGGAGGCTGACAGACGGAGGGAGATGATGTCTGGGGGGGCTGTTGATGTGGTGAAAGAGACTAACTTCCCTCCCATGTTCCCAAAGCTGTTGGTGAAACATCGCTAACAATGTTCTATCAACTTGTGTTTACGCACCTATGCACAGAGTTGTATGCACAGACCACACACTCACAAAAAGACTTCTCTGCCCCTTTCTTTCTTTGTGTCCTGAACCATACATGTTACACAGTTTTCTGTGGCAGAGGTTAGATCTGACATTGTTGTATACTCAAAAAGAGTTGCAGTGCAAAAATCACTTCAAAGGTTTCTCTCCTTTTTTTGCCCTCCCCTTGCACCACATGATGAACTCATATAAAGGCAATGGAGCACCCTTGTCCTAGGGCTTTTGTTAGCTGTAGTCTTTTCACACAAATGGATTCCCTCTCTGCCTCCATGGTCATCCCACAGTGCTGTAGAACCGTTGACATTGTTGTAAATTTGTGCATTTTGTGTGTGCAAAAATGTCCAAACATCCAACTTCAGTGGAGTTAGACTTTAAAGTTTTGTTGAAGAAAAAACTAACGAGGCCACACCTACAACTCTTGGCACTTACCATGGCATGTGTACTACTAAATCTGTATTCAGGTGGTGTTTGTGTTGATTTTGAAGTGACTTAAACTACTCACTCACTCACTCCCTCTGTACACTATACTACATTATCTCTCTTCCACTCCACCCACTCACCCAGTCACCCTTCACTAACTCAGTGACCTCACCCTCCACATTATTCACATTTTTATTTATTTGTTTGTTTGTTTATTGATTAATTTATTTGCTGCATGATGCACCCCACTTGTGGAGGGGTTGTTTCCAGATGTCAATTAGCGTGATTATGATGAGGCAATTTATGGAAATGCTTCCTTCACACAAATCTTCTTTTCAATCACTCAGGGTTCCCCACAGTAACACGCAACCGGGATGCCTACCAGTCCATCGACCAGCAAGACCAGTCATCCAGTGGTCCAGCTAACCCCTTCAACCAGGCAGAAGGCAGCAAGCCAGCACGGTCCTACTGATACTGTGTCAGGGCTAGTGAGCCAAACTCAGAACCGTGATGATACCTTTTTTTTTTTGATGAGCGACTTTTGAACTACCGATGATGATTATGATGCATCTGATATGTGGTTCAAGCGTTACTATAAGCACTTAAAGGAAAGTGTTTTGTTACAGTTATAGTCAGCGCACGTAGCTTTAGTGCATTCAAACACCATGAAGTATACAGATAAAATTTGATTCTGTGTCAAGGTGTAGGTCAAACACTGGATTTTTGTAGGGTCAGACAAACATTTGCCTGCACCGTAAGATATATCTCTGGCACCATGGCTTTATGGCAATAAGGCTTTGTGCCATTACATACACTTTCTATGTATCTCTCTTGGCATATAAAGTGATAAGAATTACTCTGGTACATCTTAGGTCTGAAATTTGCTGTTGGCCTTTATTTGTTGGGGCCAATAACATAAAAACCTAAAATGTAAGACATTCTACAAATCAAGTAGCATTCTTAATTGCGAAATCTAGTCACATTCAAAGAGTTTTTTTTTCTCTTCAGCAAGATACATTTACTTTTATAGTGGTCATTAATTTATAATGTCCATGGCAGGGGTGTGGCCATCATGAAAGAAATTGCCTGCCTCTTAATGTCCATCAGTAGATGCGTTAGTCGGTTCAGTATTTTCCGATCCCTGGACAACTCTTTGCAACCAAGTAGTCTGAAACAGCAAAGGCTTTTCAGACTGGACAAAAATACATTATTTGATGTGTGGTCAGCATTATGTGTCAGGACATTGTAGCCACTGCCAGCCCATCTTTACCAGTGCCCTGGGAATGTTCTGTTATAATTTAAACCATGGTTTTGTTCTAATGTCTAACTTAACATGTGAAAAGTGAATGATATAAGCATCAAAATATATTAGGACCTGAGTTTACAATTTTACCTGATCATGCTGTTGTGTGTTTGTGTGTATATGTAGCAGGTCACAGTGTGTGACTGAACAGTATGTTCATCAGAATCATACCAGCAGCTTCTGTATGCTGTATCAGTGTCACATCTCTTCTTCATTTCTTTTAATGGACTGTTACTTCTGTCGCAGCTGTTCTCCTCGAGTCCTCTCATTCCATACATAAGCCTCATTAGCATTTGGGTGTAGTGATACATGGTTCTTCCCATCTCCAATGTTGCCGCTTTTAAAATTAGACCTCCCTGCTGTTGTGTCTGTTTGTTTTTCATGCCACATAACACGTTTCCATAGAAACCATGTTAAGAGGATAAGCATATTTGTTCTCTTCCCATCAGTATTTGTTTTCTTTCCATATGCATTCTTTGGACTTCTATGTCTGTGGCCCCCATTTTCTCAAGTGTTGTTTTCTGTTCTTGCAATATGTTGCAGTGTCATTTCTGAGAAAGGTCTTGTTTGTTTGTATGTTTTGTGAAAGTTAAAGTGAACAAGCTTTATTGGGTCTCGGACAAAACATGTCTGAATTTAGACATGATGTTTACAGTCTCCTCACCAGCAGTGATGAATCAGGTGCAAGTCACTATGAACAACATGACACAGCACACGAATTACAGCCTCTTCCTCCTTAAAGACCCGTGAGATCACCAAATGCCAGTGCCGCCAGCCATCGTTGATTGATTGTGTAAGCTTGTGAGGAAGCTACTTACCAACACACACCAAGCCTTATGTCTTATGCTAATGCTGATTTTTTACATTTTACATTTGATATCTTTTTTTCCTGTAGTTATTCCTGAAGTGATCAGACATTTTTATATTTGTTGTGCTGTCTTGAATTGGGTGAATTGTGTGTGGCACTTCACAACCACTTGTATGCCAGGATGAAGCACTTGAAGCTTTATTATTACCGATATGCAGGGTAGTTTTCTATGTCAATTCAATCCTAGCTTTCCTTTTTACTCCTGAAACTGAGTGATGTAAAGAGTCTGTAGTGCTGTCAAATTGTAAAGGCTTGATTGCTTTTCCCCCCATCGTGTGCCATCCACAAGCAGGCGCCAGTCATTCTTAATAAACAGACTGATGCCATGCCATTTGTGTTGTATTTGTGTCTATGATTTCTCTAAGCACTCAGTCCTCCAAAATGACTCGACAGTTGAGGCACAGTTTCCCAATGTACACACAGGGCGATGTGATTTTCTTCCGAAGCCTCGAACTGTGGCCTTACTGTGATGCCATGGCTGTGGACAGACTTCAGGACAATGACTGTATTGTACTTGGGTGAACAGATGAATGAAAACCTCATGCTTGTCAAACTTAAATCTTTCTTAATGCAGAGTTGGCGAGAGAGGAGAGCATATTCCATGAGAGGATAAGCTATTAATGCTTTAATAACTTTATTTGTATGTTTACATGTTGTGTATATAACACATGTTCCAAGTCTGGAAACCATTTCGGTATCTGAATTCAACAGTGTTTCATCCTGGTGTTACTAGCCTGTGCATCCAGATGGACCTTTAGACTATTGGGTGCACTTCAGCGTTAAGCTCTGTCCTTGCTCTCATTAGGCCTTCTTACCATTTGAATGATGATGGTGTTCTACTATACCTCAAAGAAGACCCTTGACGTCAAACAAGCTGAAGCTCAAAAACACAAGCCAAACAGTTCTCTCAGCGTTGTACCAGAGATGGTAAAAGCAGAGCTTGCAATAGTCTTTGGTTTTACCCTCTCCGTCTTTATTTAGCCCTCCTCTCGCTTTCCTCCCTGCGAGAGAACGTCGAGGAGAGGTCTTAATTACCGAGTAACCAATCTGTTAATGATTCGTTCCCACAGAGCCCTTAACGAGCACGGCACGGCGAGATCCGGGAGGGAGGAGGTGGATGAGGCTGGCAGCGGAACGAGCTGTTGATTAATTCGCGGCTGCGGGGCTCCCTCTCCGTCACAACAGGCTGACAGGTTTTCAGGAGGGCACCTGTGACTTTCCGCATGTCAAGGACATCAGCGCTGCCTTTGTTTCCCCGCGTAAAAACAGCAACTCAATTTGTCAGACTTCTCGCTGCATCAAATCAATGTCCGGTGGGATCCTAACTGCCAACATTTTTTCGTTGCATGAGGCTGGCCCAAATTGCATACCCTTTGCGACATTACAGTGATTAAGTAATTTTGTCAGGCTTCACGGAGACATAGTGACATTGTATTTGATCTGCTGAGTCTGATAATGCTCCATTATGCTAAGTTTACCAAAGTTAGAATGAGTACTGTACAGTAGGCTACATACAAGGGACGACTTCCTAAATCCCCACGGAGAGCCTGCTCAAATTGAGTAGGCCAGCGTTGTGCATTGAAAGAGTTGATTTTTGAACACTAAGAACAGATTTTTTTGAGAGATTCTGAATCACAGATTAGATCCAGATAACAAGTTGGAGACTGTGGTGATGGGCCGCTGATTATACAGAGTTTATTTCAAACATAAGGACAGAAATATTAAATTTTTTCTTTGATTTTCCATTTGTGTGTTTTTTTTAAAAAGGTAAATGAATAGTTCTACTAGTACTACTACTACTCTGCTACTATAGGCCAACTAGTTCTCAATTGAAATGGTGAGCTATATATGTAAAATTATATTTTTTCCCTCTATTTTCCCCTTTTAACTAGTTCATGAAATGTGACATTGACATTGCACAACACTTAACTAGAAAGAAGTAAGTTGACTCCTGTCATTGATTACACCCCTTAAATCTCATCTTTAAAATTACTTATTAGGCCTACCCTACAATTTTTTATCTGTACTTCTATCTAACTGTAGTCCACCCAGTTGCCCCCTCAAAAAAAACAAACTAACTAAAAATAATAAACATGATTGGTTGCAATGAACATAACTGGTTTGTGATGTCATACATCCAGTCTGATTATTTCAGACCTTGCTACCAACTAAGGTTTTATGTTTTTAAACAGTGAAATTACCATTGCACAATAATATTCTCCTGACTCCTGCCTGTAACCTGTGGCCAAGGTTTTCACATGACTATTCTATTCCACCATGCTATCTTCTCAGTGTTCATTCATTCAGTCATTATACAGTCACCCCATACAATTTAATCCCCACTGGGCCCTGTAGACATTATTGCTAATTTATGATGCTAACCTCAGGCCAATGTTGTGCATAAATCAGCAATAAAACTCTCATTCATTGTAATCCTGAGGCCACAGAGAAGCACACCACAGCGAAGCAGCTTCTGTTAAACCACATTATACATGGTAATGGTAACATTGGTAACCTGAATGAGTGTTCATGTGAGTTATCAGAGTGAAACTGCAATGGTAATGCTCACATTGGTAACCTGGATGAATTTTCAAGTGAGTTATCAGAGTGAAACTGCAATGTAAACTTATTTGCTTCCATTTGGCTAGAAGACATCTGTATCGCTGCTTAGGCTTTTGGTTCAGATCATTTATTAGTTGACCTCAATCTACATTTATAACTTGTCCCATGAGTTTTGTTGATAATAACTAAAAAGGATGACAACACTGTGTCTGGACTTGGTCCTTTGAGGGAGGTAAGATGTGCTCAACCTTTTCTCTTGTGTCTCTCAGAAGCCAGCTGAAAGCAAGTGCATTAGTGAAGATCAATTCATATGAGTCACTTTGTACTATGCATCAGTCGCTAAAATCAGAGTAATAACCACACCCATATCACTGGTCTCTGCACTGTCATCTGTGCAGTGTGTAGCACAGTATGTACAAGCAATGGTATGCCATGAAACTCAGTGGTGCAATCTGTGTGGCTGCATGACTCAAAATGTACTGTGCTAGAAACTGAATAATTTCAACAACCCTCAAATTCTATTTGATAAATAAAAACAAGCTAAATCTGTTTTTGTTTTCCATGGCAAACGATCCATTTGGATTCCTTGAAGAGCCCTTAGAGAGCCTACCTGCCTGTGCTATGATGGATATGGCCTCCTTTGGGAGTTCGTTTTCACTCTTTGACCTTTTTAATGTGACTGCTGAGACTGTTGCCAAATGCAATCAGTGTGATTCATGTCCCAATTACTGACAAGCACCCACACCAGAGGCTTGTCTGTGGCAGACATCCTCAAGCTGTGACGGTAATGATGTGCTGTTACACTGGCCCAGTTGATCTGTTAACAGGTTTGATCTGACTTGAGTTAAGCAAGCTGATGTGAGAGCAGTGACCATTTGATGAATAAGTCTCCTAGATGAACTTTTAATTCTGATCGAGGCTCACACGAGACTGCAAATATCGAGACACAACACCTTTGGTCAGTACAACACATGCTCCCTCCTCTGTGTTTTATGGAGTTTTGTGTGGGCCTCCTAACTGAGTGATGAGAAATGACTGAAGTAGGTGTAGGAAGGGAAGGTAAGAGATGAAAAGGAGCGGAAAGAAGGAAGGATGGAGAGAGGGAGACAGAAGGAAAGAGAACGAGAGGAGCGAGGGGATCCAGTGGGTCTGTGAAATGGGATGATGTATGACCTCTGGGATAGACCGGCTGGAGAGAATAACAGTACAAGAAAGAGAGTGAGTGAGAGCACACATTCATTTTTCTCTGCACTCCCCCATGTTCTACCACACATGTATTTTTAATGAGCTGCAGCCCCTCAGCTTGCCTTTCTTCATAGAGGAGGCCCTGCTCTTGAGGGTCGAGATGACCCCATTATTTTCCTCACAGTGTTATTGCCTCGTGCCTGGCCAGTACTCCACCACCCGTCCACTAGAAAAGATGCAGGGGGTGGCAGGGGTGTACTGAACCTCTCCGTGTGGAGTTGGGTTGACCCTCTGCTCCCATTTGCACTCTTCAGTCGTTCTGCCTCGACACGAGGTCTCCAGGAAGTAATTGGGGTACTACTTGCGCAAGACAAATTAGATCCTCGTTGTTAAGAGAGTTCAGCTTGTTTCCTCAAGGATTGATGAGCACAAGAATCAAGTCTTGCTCTGCTGCCTATGAATGCTACGCAAGGCGATAACAAGAATTTCTTGCTCAGTGTGTGTGTGTGTGTCTATTTCAGTGGAACACAACGCAAGCGAAACCGCAGCAATAAAGGACAGGGCAAACAAGCGTGAAGGGAGGTATAGAGGAGAGGGACTGAAGGAGAAAAAGGAGAGACTTACTGATCACTCCCTGTGGAGATCTCTGGAGCAATGCTGACACAAACTAATGTGCTGGTGGTGGTTAGGAGGCAGCGAGGAATACATTACCTGGCCCGAGCGTGTCTGGGGAGTCGCCATCAGGGTGTGTGTGGGTGTGGAGGAGGGTGGCTGGCTACTTCCATATATACACACCTCTTACATATGTATGATTTATGAGCTGATTGGTTATTGACCCGGTTGCAGTGCAAGGCAAGCTCATTGGCAGACCATCAAGGCTTGCACTCATTAAGATGACTTATGTAACTACCTCTGAGGTCATTTATTATTCAAGTGTCTATTTATGCAATTACAGGGTCTGATATTTAATATGATATAGAATAGCATTTCTTTGTGCATGAATAATTGCATTTCTTTGTGCATTAATAACATAAGTAGAAAAATAATGATATTTTAACCAAATAAATAATCATTTCATAATATCATAAGCTCAGTCAAAACATGAAATGAAAATATCTCTTACATTCAGTTTGCATAGCTTTACTGTGAACTACTGTGGTTCACTGGCTTGGGATCTGTATGCTAGCATGACCAATTCTTATACATTCTAACGGTTTCATGAACAGCCATGTACGTTATACTGTATGCTTATGTGTTCTTTTATTATCTCCCATTTGCCTAAGAAAAATAAATTAAATATTTTCACAATATTATAATATTCACTACAGTCACCAGAGTGTATTTCACTACAACCATAGTCATCAGATCAGGCAATATGCAAATACAGTACATTTAAAATCTTTCAGTCTTACTGTAGACTGTATTAGATGACAGAAAGTGTTTTCATGACACATTCCCACAGCCTCTTTAAGAGTCAATAAGTTGGGAATCACACAAGCACAGCAAAGTCTCTGTTCAAAATTTCCATAGGGGTCCATAGGGGGCAAGACCTCATCATTCAACTCAGTCTTTTTTTTCCACCGACACTGGATCTGTACTCCAAAGAGGCAACCACTTCATCATAACCACACATGACTTATTCATGAAATCGATCATAAACACAATCAATGCCGATCATTTTTCACAACCTCAACTAATGATCGTTTTTTTTACCTCTAGTTACCGACAAACAAGTTTCAGAGTCCCCACGGAATAGTAAGCTCCACTATCGCAGCCCATGCTATGATGGGTATGAAGTCGGGACTGCATGGATTTCAAGCTAGAGGGCAATGGAGGTGGAATCCTCGGGCCATTGAAGTTCAGAGAGGAAGTTGAGACAACTAGGGAGAGCCCCTGAGTTTACCCCGTGTGGCTCTAAAGTTGAATCTCCTTGTGAATAGCTGCCTCCTGACTTCTCTGCTTGCCTTGCCAGTTGTAGTCATTAGTTTTAAGCTTCTCAGCAGGCAGTATTCGAGGGTGCGTTTCCGCTTTTGGGTCCCATTTGTAGTCACTCAAGTGAATTTCATTGTTACTGTTGAAATGCAAAACGAGATGGTAAGGTAGTGTAATTTTGTATGAAGCCATAAAGTTTAAGTGGTGTGGGAAAACACACCTGTGCTTTGACTCAGAGGATGTGGCGCTGTCCTTGTATATCTTCAGCACTGTGTCGGTCAGATCGTCCTCAAGATCTTCAGGTTCCTGGTACCTATGAAGCAAAATGCAGCAGTCAGTGTCAGTGTTGGGAGGCTTAGCTATTTCAGTCTGTGCTAATCCCACACTGGAGGACATCAATACCCAAGTTAAGGTCAAACCGTATCTAACAAGAGGCAACTGTGAGGATCTCTGTTTATGAAATTCCACATTCAAGAAATTATCTTTGTGTAATTGTCTATAACTGTCTTCCCTTTCCATGTAGAAATACTGGGGATTTTATTTCACAGATAATGTTACAGAGAAACCTAAAAACTGAAATGTCTGAAATGTCATAAGGCATTATAATATTATAATGTTATAATATAAGCTTTTACAACTTGAAGTGTCAGAAAACATCATAAAGCTTTTTGGCCTTTTCTGTGAGGGAAACATAGCACTTTACTTATTGTCTGTATTGGTGACACTGGTTTTTATGAGTAGTTATGTGATCAGCTCACTTTACTTAGAGTATGCAAGTGTTTGTTGCTCTTCATTATTTGATATGAGCAATTGGGTATAGAAAAGGACAATTAACAAACTTAAGCTTTAAATTGCTTATAAGATAACATTATAATGCCCTAAGTACATGAGAATGTACAAACAGTTATGAACACTAATTACATTATATATAAGGCTTTATGAATGCATTATAGCCCTTTATAAATGTGTTTATAATGCTCGGTTCACAGAAAGTGTTACCGCAATGGTAATTTCGTAATAACTTAATATTTTAATGTGAATTATATGCTACCATGAATCTTCTCTGCAAGATCAAAATGAATACGTCATTGGACAGCTCTTAGAAAGTGACAAATGTTGGGATTCATTCTAATTGTACCTTGGTTCCAATCGTTCCTTAACCTTCGCTATAGACAAAATATATGGCCCGATCTGGCGTGCGATGGTGGTCAGGTAACAGTTCTCCTGTTTCAGCTGCAGCAGGTCGTGGAGCTGGGCTGGAATATAAATATCACAATCATCACTTGAGCACATGCCCTCAATGAATACCAACACCAGAACAACAGCATGCTCATGTGCGGAAGTGTGACTGCTGTCAGCAGTCACCTTTTTCAGATGCAAGCATGGCTCAAGGTGTCTTATACCTTCGTAAATCTCCTGTTCGTTCGTGACTCGCTGAAAGGTCTCTTCCCAGATCTACACAAGAGAAAGCATACCATCAACCACCCATGCCACACTAGATGTGATGGACTTTTGTGAGACCTCATAACAACATGACATTTCCCCAGTTTCATTTGAAACATCCTTTATCTACACAACCTCATTTTAAGTACTTAGGTACCACACAAAGAAGAAATGCCAAGGTCTCAGGAATGTTCACGCTACAGAATTCAAGAGTGCTTAGACCGACTTAGGCTCAGGAATGCAGGCTAGGAGAGACTTTCACTTGAACATACTTCTGAATTGCATTTATCTGGTTACACTAGGTTAGAAAATGTCAGCTTAATAAACTGGCAAGGTGCACGGTGCAATGCTAAGTGAAAGCTGGCGTCTGTATGCATGTTCTGCTGATGGGGCTTTTCTTAGCTGTTGAAGGAATAACTTTTTATTTACAATTGTAACAATGTAGCATATCTATTCATCAGCATTTACAATGGCATAGCCATGACAGAGTACCTCTTCAAACAGGGCTCTCATAGTCTGCACGGATGAGTACTGGGAGGTGATCTGGCCATCTATATGCAGAGACCTCTCCAGGACCTCCTCGATGCTGTCTGTGTTGATGAGGGAGTGGTGCTTGGTCAAGTCCCTGTGCATGGCCTGAACCTGATCCTTCAGTTTCTGGATCTCTGTCTGGAGCGTCTGGAGTACCACGTGTATAGATATGTCCATACACGGTACGCAGACACACACACACACACAATAAATTAGTGGTCTTCATAAGAGCATCACTCACACCATGCCCATGGAAAATACAAACAACCATCATCAGTTAAGGCTCTAAATATCTGAATCAAATTCTTCAAGGTCGTGGAGCTTAAGCGTAAAACCTAACTGTGCCTCCTAGGTAGGTACACAAATATGACATCAATCTAGTGCTTTTTGTAGAGAAAAATACAAACTCTAAGGCAGGTTCAGAATGAGAAAATATTTGCTGTTTTTTATGGTACAGTAATAGCATTAAGGTACACTACATACACTTTCAGCCACAGGGACTTGCAGCACAATAATAAAGCATTCATGTGTCTAGCGGCGGCAACAACGCTAATAGCAAGAGTAATCTGACATCAGGTACTCCTGCTCTTACCCTGTAGCTGTTCTCATAGTTGCGGCAGTGCTCAGTAAACGGTGTGTCGCCTCCCTCGGCCAGAAGCACCTTGGTGCTAATATAGCGGTGTGAGGTGGGCCGGCGCCCCCCAGAGGAGCCCAGAGGCATGTCACTGATGGACGGGGAGCCGCAGGACATGGACATGGGGGACTGGAGCCTGAGGGAACAATAACACACCCATGAGAGCAACATTATTACCAGTACAGAATTTGAATGAAGGGCCTGAGTAAACAACAGGTGTGAGATGAAGAGCCTGTGTAAAGAACAGTGTTGTCTATGCATTAACTGGTTGAATGAAAGGATCAGATTACCATAGTTCAATAGAATGGCTTTAAAGATTAAGAAAAATGAGGTAACACTGAGTTAGGGTTATGAAACGATATTGGTATTATGGTGTTGTACTAGATATGTTTTCATTGACAGGGACTGGCAATATAACAGTAAGACATTTAACAGATGCTCCTCTTAGAATGGCAAAACACTTTCAAATACATCACAATTATGATAACTATTAAATGTTATCAATAAATAATGCATATGTGTCTGTATACTTTACTAATACAAACCCATTATGATCATTATGTGTGTCCTGACCCATGGACCCATGGTAGAACCATACTCTTTACTCTCTTCTCTACTCGATGCAGAAATTCACTGATGAAGATAAAGGGTACTTAATCCACACACTTATTTCCTCCCCTCTGTTCACCTCTCCTCTCTGTCAGTGTTTTACTGCAGTTAAAGAGCAAACAACAGGCCTCGGCATGGCAGCACTTCATCAATCACCGCTAAGTATTCATGGAACTGCCGTTCCGCTGGTCATGTTTACAACCAGCAATGCCAGGCAGCAGTCTAGGAATGCATGACGGAAAAATAACTTGTGCCTCGACAAGTGGAATCCCTTTATTGAGCAATTAATGATCTACTTAGGCCCATGTGAATTGGAACTGTGAAAGTCACATTCAGTATATGCAGTCAGTGAAGCAGTGCCTGCATCATTTTATTGCATGCAAAGTGGCTGGTACAGCTGCCTGACTGCAGAATCAAATGTGCCGTATAGCTGTAAATTTAAACAACAAGTGTGCTGATGTTAAAGTGCTTTTTTGTGATGATCAACACCAAAACAATATGACGTACTGATCCTGACAAACTAAAAATATTAAACACTACTCTTCAGAAACAGTCTCTGGTGCCATCAAAATCAACATCAAAATCACCATCAAAATCTTTTTTAAAAACGTCTATTGAGAGTTTTATGCTACGTTGTCTTTTTACTGCAATCTCTAACATGTATTGTGTACTAAAGGTATTATTATAACAATCTATATTGGTGTAATTTCACATTCTTTCCCCAGATCATGAACTTCAATACACATTTACTCGGTGGCCATGACTGGTACATGAGATGTCTCCTGTACTGCATGTTTGTGAGGCAAACTCATAGATTTGTGTTAATTAGCTCCAGATGAGTAGTTTCATGTGCTTCTTAAAATGAAATTTAAAAACTAGATGAGATTCACCTGTGATATAAACTAATCATGTTTGGCTCAGAGTAAAAGCACATCTAAGGGAGTTGGAGTTTTTTTTAGAGCGGCATCATATATTTATACTCAGTGACATTTTTCTCAGCTCTTTCAAAAAAAGAAGTTTGGAATGTTTTCTTACCCGCTCAAAATATGATTGTGAAAGTTATATTCATAGTTAAAGTTATAGCAGCTATAAAACCGGCAAGTAAAATGGTCATATTTCTGAATGATTCCCTTCGCTCCTGAGTCAATATGAAAGTAAACAATTCCATATAAATCACTTTTTTACTTTGAATGATCCTAAATACACTGAGGAATAGAGCATAACAACAGACAGTCCTTGAATGCATTAATTAATGTCATATATTGCAATTACTATCAAAGACACATCTGTAAGGGTTAAAAGGTATAACTTTACCTTCAGCCCTGAGCCTTTGTTAAGTAAAAAAAGTGCTTGTTTTCCTGGTCCTTACAGGAGCAAACAGTGCAGTGCAGAATCCAATCCCTGAAGAGTGGCTAGTTTCTCCTTATGTGTCTCTGCGTTCTCTGTCCACTGGGCAATGCCGCAGACCACTAATACCATTAAGATATTGGCAGGGGCCGTGACATCAGTGGCACGGAACAAAGTGCCCCCACCGACTGTGCCCACCCTATGTGCTCTGTTCTCATGCCCCCCTACACCCGGAACTCCCATTACACCCACACCAATGTTACCCCACCACTGTCATTAAACCCCCACCACACACACACACCCTCCCCAACTATACTCCCACTCTGTCTGCCTCCCACCCCCACCCAAGTCTCTGCCGTCCCTCTCAAACACTCAACTGCATGGCTACAAGATGAATCCTGGAGAGTTCCATGAAATTCTGATAAAAATAGTGTTGAGCTGCCAAAGTGACTGAGAGGTGGAAAGGGAGAGAGAGACACACATGGCAGAGAGAGTGGGAGATAGAGATAGAGAGAGAGAGAGAGAGAGAGAGAGAGTGAGAGAGAAAGAAAAAGGGCGGAGGGGGTCTGGGAGTGGCCTGTCTGTCAGAATGAAAAGAGGAATAATGAATAATGAGGTAACAGATTACGGCTTGAAACTGAACTGAAAGAGACACATGCAAGGTCAGTGTGTGTCTAGAGGGAGAGTATATCTATATCAGTTTTTGTGTGTGTGTGTATGCATATGCATGTGTGTGTGTGTGAACATGCACCAATGATGTATTTGCATATGTCTTGGCGCTTGTTTGATTGTGTGTCAGCTGGGCTAACCCGAGAACAAGGCCTGTGATTTATGTGGAAAGTTGGCAGGGGAGATCTGCGTCACTGTCATCCTTGCACACACAGATGGGCAGCTCATCCATTCGATACGTGCGTCCAGCCTGATCAACTCTGACCCCGCCTCTCTATGGATTCCTGTAAAAGTCCTTGTCCAAGCCAACACTGGTGCTAGATGCCAGGACAATGACAGCCTTATAGCATTGCTGACTGAAGACTGGGGCTTATGGTGAGACTGAGAAGTATTTGCGTAAGCTTGTGTGATGGGTAAATCCAGGATGTAGGTGATGGCAGAGCAGTGTTGTAATGTTTGACACATACGGGGTATGGCCACAGCCATGTATGTAAGTGTTTACATTCACACACACATAACAATCCTACGAGAGTGTGTGCTCATGTATCCAGACACAGATACAGCGGCCCAACATGACAAGGATCTTAAACATAGTTAAGTCATGCTGTTTCTGTTCAGTAAATGGGAACCGCGCTACGAATGGCAACAAATGGCAACTTTCATGGAAGAATATTGTATACACCATACACCACAAGGCAAGTACCAGTAAAATCCTTTTAAGGATATCAGTTGATGGCTTTTATACAAACTGTAACACATTCAGTAACAAGTATGTAACAAATTCAGGTCAAAAGACCATTCAATAAAATACGCTACAGTCATGGAGGCAAATCAAGTTGAGCCACGTGAATCAACGCACCTTTTGAGAAATACATCCTCAACCCAAATTCTAAAGACTGAGAAATATAAATCTCGTGTAACACTGCGCCTCCTGGAAACGGAACTTCCAAGAACTGTGGCTCAGCACGCATCTGGCCAGCCTGTGCTTATCGCCTTCGTCTCTGGCACTCCATGGACAGCTCTAATGCTGGCTATAAGCGGACTGTTGCCACCTGGTCTGCCGGGGTTACATAAAACAGTGACCCCCCCCCCCCCAACATGAGCCTTGACCACAGGTGGGATGACTGAGTATTTCGCTCATGTCTGTCTACGCCTGTCAGCACCTGCTAGTTGTGCACATAGGCGTTTTAGAGATTTCTGTCACACAAAATCTCCTTGAAAATGAGATTGTAAGGTGCACAGCAAACCCTTGTGACACTGGGAATGAAAACCACAGCAAACCATGTCTGCTTTTGCAGATATTACACTTTTCTATTATTACTGAAAAGTGTGAGAGAGAGCGAGAGAGACAGAGAGAGAGAGAAAGAGAATCCAAAAGTGAGAGAATGGGAAAGACTGGGGTGGGCATGCATACACAGACAGTCAGCCAGGCAGGCAGACAAACAGAGGAAGAGAAAGAGGAGAGTGTGGACTGACCAGCCGCTGATGCTGGTGATGGATGGGGGTCTCCTCTGACCCAGAGGCAGCAGGGGTTCCAGGGAGCGGGCAAACTCAGCATGGTAGTCTGTGTTGATCTGGAGGGCAGAGGGGGAATGAAACATATTATTTACCAAGGGGGACTAGGGAGACTTTTTGCTCCTAAAAAACAACTCAAATAACACCATAAATGAAGGACAGAAGGAGAGCGCATGGGTGTGATGGTGTGAGCGTATGGCAGTGTGTAAATGTGTTTCCCTGTTCACCTGTATCTTCCTCTCCATGTCTCCGCCACTGGTGTGTCAATATATGTGTGAATGTGAAGCATACATTGTAAAACGCTCTGAGGACTCGTAGGATTAGAAAAGCGCTATACAAATGTAGTCCATTTCCTCTCTCACCTTACTGCTCTGAGTTGGCCTCAATCTATGGGGCAGCTTCACAATTTTACGCAGGCGATCCATCAGTTGCTGCAGGAACCAGAAGCAAACCATCAGCTACTATTTATCCTTATGGGGTTATGGGTTTACTAGAACCAAGGTTTGATATTAACTACACTTTTCAGATAAACAAGTGCATTATCACTGCCATAAACAAAATACCATGCCCTGTATCAAGATATAACATCACAGTTAATAGTATCCAACAACAAAATCAAGATGTACATGTTCGTATTCTACAAAATCTACCTGATCGCTTGTTATAATAGCATTGCTATCAGAGTCATTTCTTGCATGTTAATGAGTTCATATAAGTATAATGACACAAACATTCTACCAGTGGTAATAATCCTACAAATACCATACTTCACTATAATGCTCCGCTGCACAGTTTGATAGAGGAAGGTTCTTCACATTGTTGATGCTGTTTAATTCAGGTTCCCATGCAGTCATGATTGTCTTCACATGGCATTCATAAAGCACTTACATAGCCCATGTCCAGGAACTCAAACTTGTTGGCAGAACTGAGGAAAGCAGAGCATGACACCAGGTGCACCTGAAGGGGCAGACCAGTGAGGGAGGGATCAGACAGACAACTGAGGTGATTGTATCCAGTGTGTATGTGTGTGTGTGTGTGTGTGTGTGTGTGCGCGTGTATGTGCGTGTGTGTGTGTCTGTGTGTGTGCATGTGTGCGTGTGCCTGTGTGTGTGTGTGTGTGTGTGTGTGTGTGTTTATGTGATGTACCTGGAGAGTGGGGAGGAAAGCAGCCAGGTGTGAAAGCTGTTCCTTCATCGCTCTTTCTTTCTCCTCATGCTGGCTGCACACAAAATGCAGACCACACTGTTAGAACATATTTGCAAACACACACATATATATACACACAGACACACACACACACACAGACACACACACACTCACACACACACACACACACACACACATGCAGTATCTCCCCCTCCCTACTTCCCTCTCTCTGTCCCTTAAGGAATTAATTGCACAAACGATACATAAACAGAAAACAGCTATGGGATCTCTTTAGGACACATTGCATTGCACACACACATACACACACACACACACACAAACACAAACAAGTGGGCACACATGCGCGCACGCAAACACACACACACACAAACTTGTTTTGGTTTGTTTAGATGGTTATTGATTTATCTTTTTAGTCATTGCCAGTGAGATTAAATGCTGAAACTACCACACTAACAAAGGTGCTTTGTTCAGACTTGAACGATGTGCCCTGTTGCCCTAACATTATCTAGGATCACCAATGAAAACTGATGTGGAGTCAGTTCTTTTGGCACCTCAAGTTAAAGATGTGACTATGAGTGTTCACCACCTGTGCTGTGTGCTGAATTTAGTTCTTGTCTCTCTTTGTCTTCTTGATTTGTTTCTTTCTACAGGACTGGCTGCGCTGTGTGCATGTGACATCTACAGCACATGCAAATGAAAAGTCTCACACTTGTGCCAACACGCACACATACACATACACATACACACACACACACACAATAGATATACGACATCTCCGTTCCAAAACAATCAGAGCAGTTTTTCTCCATTTGACTCAAAAGTTCAATTTAGAGTGTATGTGTGCCTTCACACACACACACACACACACACACACACACACACACAGACACACACACAGACAAAGAAAATGAGAGCGAGAGTGAAGGATGGAAAGGGGGGGGGGGGCATAGAGGATGGCGTTAGAGTCAGACATAAATAGCCTTTTGGTCCATTCCTGGAAGCAGTGCTGTTGGGCTTCCAGGCAGTGATCCGAGAGAGGCAGAGGACAAAGGCACAGAAATCTCGTTACTCCATCTCTGTAAAACGCAACCTGATCTACCACACAGCTCTACCATAGCTCTATACTTGCCTCACACTGTGTACAATATCCTCTCTCTCTCCCTCTATTGACCTGTTGGTCTACACTCTTTCACAGTACCTGTCTTGTGTATGGTGTGTGTGGTGTGGTGTGGTGTGTGTGTGTGTGTGCCTGTGCCTGCTCACATATCTGTGTAGTTATGTGTATGGATACATGAGCATACTATTGCCATGGTAGTGCATTACTTGACAGAGACAAAAATCCCCTAAATCAATATGCTTCACCTTGACACAGGTCAAGGGGCGGTCAGTACACGCAATCCACAGCTCCACTTCCTGTGGTCCAGTGCTCCTCATTTTCACACCCAACAAAAGCTAAATAATTTTCTTGGGGTCCAAACTGTCATGACTCATTTGAGCTCCGAGCAGGCGGCTGTACAGTAATAGAAACAAGACTAGTGGTGCTACGCCGGCTCATTAATTACAGCAAACACCAGCCAGAGAAAAAGAAGGAGGAGGGAGAGGTACAGTACAGTGCTTGGGTATATAAATCAAAGTGGTGTGTGTGTGTGTGTGTGTGTGTGTGTGTGTGAGTATATGTGTGTGTGTGTGTTTATGTGTGTGTACGTATGTGTGTGTGTGTGTGTGTGTGTGTGTGTGTGTGTGTGCGCACGTTCATGCCTGTGTGAGTGTGTGTGTGTGTGTGTGTGTGTGTATATGTGTATGTGTGGGTGTGTGTTTGTAGGTGTGTGTGTGTGTGTGTGTGTGTGCGCGCGTGCCTGTGTGAGCATGCGTGTGTCTGTACCTTTGGGCAGCTCTCAGGAGAATCTCCTTCCTCTCTGCCAGCTTCTCCTGTGAGGAGAGAAAATGTCTGTCTCATCTACTGTTGCCACTGACACTATGAGGTCAGCTGAAGGTACTGTTCCCAGCCTTTACTGCAGTACTGCTCTCCTGAGCACTTCTACTAATGTCTTGTGTCTATGTTAATTACAATACAAATTGTTTTGAATTTTGTCTTTCATTCTGGTTATTTACACTGGTAATCTGGTAAAAGGTATGAAGGCAGGCTCAAAATATGTAGTACTGTCACAGAGAAGCTCCTACGCCCAATTCATTTGCTTTAGTATTTCAATTTGCAGTAGCTTAATCATCGAATGGTATTTTTTGTAGTGTGTATATATGTGTGTGTGTCGTATGCATCTTATGCTATAGGTGCTACGGAATGTTCGAATTTCCTACAGGATAAATAAAGTATCTATCTGTCATGTTGCCACCCTCTAAAACAAATTTGCAGCCACACTCAAAAATAGCTAATAATAACTAATAATAAGTTGTACACTAGAGTTATGTACTAGAGGAATGCAAGCAAATTACACGTCTCAGTATTAGAAGGCTCATTATATTGCATTACACTCGTATTCCTGATGCGTATTCTTAGTGACAGAGACTCATAAGGTCATGGCGCCCCCTGCTGTCGACTGACCTGCATGCTTTTGAAGAGGCAGCAGATGGCGCTCTCCTCCTCCTCCACGTTGCTGCGCACCTCCCCGATCATGGCCTTGAGCAGGACGATGGCCTCCCGTGCTGAGCTCTGCAGCTCCTTCACTGCCTTCATGAAGGAAAAAAAAAAACACACGACAGTCTATCCTCTACACTGATGTTGGAGACGAGTAAATAAAAGAATCACTGAAATAGACAGGTAATGTAAAGATTATAGGTATGGTGGCACCTACAGAGTGAGACAGATAAGCTCATTGAGTCTCATTCACTAACTGCTCTTACGACACACGCTCACTCAGGAGCACTCTTGCAAACTGAGGCACTGAGTTGTTCATACAGCATCAATGGTTCTGCATTTTCATCAATTCTGCAGTTGTAAAAAACCATGAATTTAAAATACAAATATATATTGTAATAATTCACAATTTGTTTATAACAGTAAATCTATAATTCTATAAATCTATAATTATATTATAATTTATAATTTTCATTATTTTACTTATCATTTTTGTGTTTTAAAGTAAAATAAACATAACAATACATAACATTTTCAGATCTAATCCACAAGCACTCTTTATTGTTCACTGTTAAAAAATCGTCATGTTCCGGTAATGAAATTGTCATGCACATATACTGTAGAATATGTGGTACAAGAGCATGGTACCTCAGTAAATGAAAACAGTAAATGAAAAATGAAGCCCCATTTGCAATTATTCATGTATTATTTTACTTATTTATTTGTGTGTTGGTGTCTTTTACCCTGCCTTCATTGCATTTTTATGTGGTTTGCTGAACTTCTCTGAACTTCTCTCTCAGTTTGTTTGCACACGGTCCGGCAGTGCTATGCCCTCTTACGGGGATTGACGGGGGTTTACCTATGCTAATGAATGAAAACTGACCCTCCCCCTAAACTGGGATTCAGCATCATAAGAATGGAGCTACGAAAAATTTGAGAACATCTTTGTCAATCTGCCTAAGAACTTTTTAAGAAAAAATGTAAGAAAATTCTTAAGAAGATATTAGCAATGAGGCCCATTGTCAAATATGTGCCACTAATCCTTGCATTTTCTCTCTAAATTAAATCATGATTGTCAATTTCTCTCCCTCCCTACTTCTACAACTCCAAAAATAAATTTTTTGTTTGTGTATGTGTGCAATGCATGTGTGTGCCCTTCTGTTTATGCGATCGCTGGATGGATTTCTATCAACTTTGTGTAGTTCACACATATTTGACAATGAGCTTATGTTTGCATATCTACAGTTTATGTCTGTGTATTGCTAAATTCACATAAATAAACTTCATCTGAGTCTACCCAAATCAAGACTTCCATCACCTTAACATTGTAGTATAGGGAAGGGGCCTTTCATTAACTATGACAGCATCACATTCTAATGGATCTGAATTTGAAGATGCATTGTGGAACAGTTCGGTATGTTCTGAGTTTAATGGGCAAGTAGTCTTGAGGTCATTATCCAACATCAATTCATTTTTGATAAAATGACTTGTGAATATATAAATAGATGAACACTGTGTATCATCCCGACGAGCATGTTGTTCTCAGTTCTGAAACAATGCATAAAAATACAGGAAAAATTTCACAGCACAACACTGACACATACTGGTTAGGTATCTAACTTTTGGCTAATTAGCTAACTTTTTTTTTCACAGGAAACAAGTTTTCACAGCAAAAAAGATAAACACTGTCACCAGCAGTTTTCATTCGTACAGCAGTTAATCACTGTTAATATTGTTAACACTGTTAATAATGTTTTTGCACTTTTTTGCACCAAAATTTCACTTTTCTATTTACCATTCAATGAATGCACAAGTGAAATGCAGCTTACCATACTGTACTCCTGTGCAAGCAGATGACAGTTTCATGTTTCGTGCATAGCAAAGAAATAACATCTAGAATGGCAACTAATAGATATTGTCTTATCATGTCATATTGTCTTTGTGCAAGAGGGGTGCAAATGGAAAACATATTTGCGTGTGGCAACTAAACTCGGGATACTTCGATGTCAACAAAATAAAATGTGCAATTTGCATTTGCACCAGGACAACAGCTCACGTGGTTACAGACACCCATATGTGGGTGAAGCACTGAAACACACAGAAAGCAAGGAGGTGTTTAGAAAAGACAAGGCTACAGTTTGAATCCCTGGTTTTGCCAAGTAAATTTTGTTTTCTAAATAAAGGGGAAATGGAGCTGAATTAAAACAAAATTGAAACTTAATAGCCTACAGGTCTTGTAAATAAGAATTCAAGAAAAAATATATATTTTTTGCATCTTTTTTGTATAGTTCAGGAATGGACAACTTGCTTCTTATCACTCCGCTGATCTCCGGTCAGTGACCACATTGCAATAAACAAATTCTTCATTCATTTTGATGAATGCACATTCAGACTATGCATTTAGATCACTAAAATAGGGCCGTGTGTGTGTATGTGTGTGGTGTTTTTGTGTGTGTGTGTGTGAGAGTGAACATTGATGAATATTATGCTTGCAGAGGGACACAACCAAAATGAAAGCTACAAGCTGATAAAGAGGAGGTATATGTCATGACCTGCTAAGAAGAACTGCATAACAAACCACACAGACTCGGCCAGTGGGAGGAACCAGACTGAGAACCAGATGATTAATCAAACAGCAGTGTGGATTGAGAGAGTGTGGATGGGCCTGTACATAGAGTACTGGAAATGGTCCGACCAAAGTAAATCCTTATTCTGGTTCTGGAAACCAGAAGTACTTGACAACGGGGGAAAGGATGACTGTGCTGTAATGTGGCTAAATCTCAAAGGGAAATGGGAGGAGAGGAACTGTGCAGATTGTGTTCATTTACTTTCTATCTACAAGGGGAGCTCTCTGGTTTCTGTAGCTCTGTGGATTAGAATGTCCTTACAAGATGTGCTGTTTCCACTGATTTGCTTTTACAGCCAAGCTGGTTCTGGTCTGCGAGAATAGGACCTGGCAGGCTGTCGACTACTGTGAGCGTCATCACATGGAGCTGGTCTTGGCCCCCTCAGAGGAGCTCCAGGTCTGGGCAAGGGAGGCGGCCCGGGTGCCAGCACGACTCAAGTGTGGCTAGGTATGTTCTTCATTGCCCCCTCAACCTGTGGTTCTAGACAAACAGGGTGGCTGTGTGCCTCAACGAACTGGGCTGCCGGGAACGGCACCGGGACGGATGAGTGCGGGCGGGCAGGTTCCCTCCAGTCGGGAGGCAAGCAGAAGTGGGTAAGCCAACCTGAGACCGAGAGACTCAACTTGTGTGTGTGTGTGTGAGAGAGAGAGAGAAAGAGAGAGAGTTTGAGTGTTAGAGAGAGAGAGTGTTTGAGGTTGTGTGTGTGTGCTTAGTGTGCATTCAACAACGCTGCCATTTGTGTCCATACATTTTAAACAACACGCACAGTTTTTTCTCTCATTCCCTTGTCTTCAAGTGTCTAATCATGGATCTGAAGACACTACCTTTATCAGAGGCCAGCACCTATCTTACTGTATTGCACCTGTCATCTCCATGCTGTGGTTTAGTCTCCAGTTATTGTTCTCATCATTCTGCCATGGTGTTTTCCAATGGCAGAATCTGGCACAATCTGTTGGTTAGTATAGTACAGAGGTTAAGATGGTTTAAATTAGTGGGTGTGTCTTCAGTAATTAGAGAACATGACAATGTAGCCGTTACATTTAGTTATCTATGCTGCGTCCTGTATCCATACAGAGGCATTGTTCTTGTTGCAATAGTTAACATGCTCAACACCCAATGAACAAAACAAGCATGCTGGAGAACTTAATCTGTAATCTTGATTCAGATCAAGATCAGTCAAGCCATAAAATTGGGGTCTGAGTTTAGAGCTACGTTTTTATAAATTATATGCATTTAGTTTGTCCCACATGCATTGATGGAAATACCTGCTAGCATCTTTTTTATGAACATGACCCCAAACATGAGTCAGAAAATAGGCCCTGATGAATACTCGTATGAAGTAATAAAGTAATGTAGCCTAAAGGAAAAATCTAGTGTGAATCAATCCATAGCCCTGTCTCTGTCTGTGCAGTCTTGTGTACTTTACTAAGTCAAGCCTGTCTACTAGGCCACTTGCAAATAGAAGCATCATTCGTTCTGTTGACTCACCATCACAGCCTGGTCAAGCATCTCACAGCCTTGGGCATAGGCTGTCTCAATGTCAATGCAGTGAGTCCGGCTCTCCCTAGGACAAACAGTGAAACAGGATCCTACTTAAGTGTTTCACTTACATGGACCAGTCTAACTTTCCTAAATATGGACCTAAAATATTTCAGCCATACTCATACATGAATAATGTACTTGTATTTGTATTATTTTCATTCTTTCATTAGTGCCGATTCAGGTCGACTTTGCTGTGGAAACAGTGGGACTAGTGGGAGTGTACTGCAGCCCCCCCCCCCCCCCAAAGTCTTATCAAGTCTTATGGAAAACACTGTGCTTTTATCACACATTATACAACATGTCCTTATCACACATTATACAACTAGCTGGTGATGAGTTTACAGCCTTGAGTACAAGGAAAATATGACATAACAAACACACTAACATGTGCTTCACAGTGCAAGTTCTTCATGAGAACTGGGGAAGAACAATGTTTGCAACTGCAGTGAGTGTGACAGTGCAGCTTTTCTGAGCAATAATGCTATTCACAACAGTAAAGGGTCGTACCTGTCTGCTTATTTGTTTTTCAGTCTAAACACATAAACAAACAAATGACCAAACACATAGGAGGACACCAAAAAAGATAGGAAAATGATAAAATGAAAAAGGGAGGTCGAGAAATAAAAACTGACAGAAAGGTGAAGACTGATTACTGTATATATATATATATATATATTTTTTTTTTTTTTACTGAACACCTTCAACTGAACTGAGACCAAACTACTGATGATAGACAAACGAACCATACATCACAATGTCAGCATCAAAATGGTCTCCTTATCTCTTGCTGTTACCAGAGTTGTGCCATGATGACCAATTGATGACAGCTGACCTACTCTGTCCATGCTGCCTCTGTTGCTGGGGTGGGCCATTTTGGATATTGTATTCAATATAAGAAAAAAAATCAGGCCCCTACCTATTCCAAAATGTCATGCAGCTCTTGCCAACTTCCATGACTACAGTAAAGCCCTTCTAATAGAACTCCCAGCCTGCTGTGAAACCACTACAGATAGTATGAACAGAATGCAACGGTGTGGATGGTTTTCACCGGCCAAAAAAGGTGCTTGCTACCCCATTGATCACTGAACCCCATTGGCTACTGTTAGCATTCTGCATCAGATTCTTGTCACTAATGCTGACCTGCTGGCCCAAGTGATTGCTGGGTCTGTGCCCATTTCAATAAATGCTCTTGTAAGGACTTTTGTTACCACTCAGATAGTGTTCTTCCAGAAAGTTCATCTGGCACAGCCAGCCCTACATTGCATGGCAATCTAGACTCCCATTTGTAATTCAAACTGTTAATGGTAGTCCTCACCTGTACGTTACTTTGGATAAAAGCTTGAGCTAGATGAACACATGCTAAAGGTTTGTGAATGTGGTGTTCCTGTCTCTTTGGAACCATCATGATTAAGGGCTTGAGAATGCAGTGGAAACTTACACCTGTAAGTCTCTGAAGCAGTTGATGCACAACATGGACTTCTTCTCCGTGGAGAACATGATGTAATGCTCATCGTGAAGACCTAAGGGAAAAGTCATTGACCTGCAATCAGTTCCTCTGCAAGTACGGCAATGTGAACTGGACACAGAAATGAGAAATGAAAAACATCTCCTCTTTCTTTTTCTATGGTTTAGAATATACCATTAGCCATCTGGCACCCCTTCATTTCAAAAGCAAAGAGCTAAAATCATACATAAATTAATCATTGGATTAAGGATAAGGAATATTGGAAAAGCATTATGGTAAGGGGACTTTACACAGACCAACAAAATGAGGAGCAAGGAGGATGTTCCCATTCTCTGCACTACTGACTGTTTATCTACAGTGGAGATCGAGATGAAAGACTGTATGTGGTGATGGAACATGGCATTGGGTCACCTAGCCCTACTTTCAAGGTGTGGGTCCATGTGGAGGCACAAAGCAAAGGATATATTTATTTGCCTGCAAGATGGCAATATATAAGTTTAAAGATCATGAGAGAACAAGTGTTTCATTTAAGCAATAGAGAGCCGGAAGACACTTGTTTCTCATCTTCCAGTCTGACACCCGTCATGTCAGTACCTCTAATTACTTCTATGTAGGTCTCTGTTTATCCAGTCTCATGGGCTCCACTGTCCATCTGTACGTTACCATGTTACCAAAGTGGGCATATAAAATGAACATCATAAAAGAGGCAAAGGGCCTGGTGACTCATGAGCAGAGGAGTGATGAGGAAGTGAGAACTCACTGCACTTCCTGTGTCCTTCCTTGGCACGTTTGACCAGCGAGACGATCTCGTGCTGGGAGAACATCTTAGCCTTGTGGGTGATCTCCTTGCACTCAGCACACAGAGGCTGGCTGCAGGTGTTACAGTAATACATTGCCCCAGCATCCTGGGCATGCACACACACACACACACACACACACACACACACACACACACACACACACAGAGGCACATACACACAAACACACCCATACACACACGCACACAGAGGCACATTCGCACAAACACACACACACAGACATAAACACACACACAATCATAAATCATAAACAAAAACACACAGTGGAGAGAAAAGTAAATGAGAGAGACAAATAAACAGACACACATGCAATGAGCACACACAATTACACACACATACACACACGCACACACACACACACACACACACACACACACACACAGTCACATACACAGCAAACAAACAAACAAAAAATGCTTTCTAATTTCCCAACGGTGAACTACAGAATGAAAACTAAAGCACATTAGACTCCTAGTTTACTTTCATTTGCTGCTTGCCTTCATGGAGGGAATTTATAAATATCATAGAGAGACCCAAGAGTGAACTTGTCATAAATATTTTCCTACCTCAAAGATCAACACAAACACTTGAACTGACAACCAACTTCACATTGGAGTTTTGCCTAGGATTTATATGGAAGAATTGTGTTTTCGATTGTACTGGATTAGTGTGGTGAATGTTTGCTTGTGTGTGTCTCAACATATTTGAAGAGTTCAGATGCAAAACACCCTTAATTTTGATAAATTTTATCTATTATCAGTCCAACTCAAATTGGATTGTTTTGGCTTGATTTGTCTTTACATGATATAACATTCAACTTCCATTTTGATAGAGATTACGTGGAAATGACTATAAAAACAAATACATTTTTGTATATTTTTGAAGATGGACTTAGAGGGTTGTGCATCTGAACTCTTCATTTATGTAAGCACAGTAGGTATGAGATATGTGCGTTTATTGTATGTAGTGTATATTATGTGTGTGTGTGTGTGTATGTGTGTATGTGTGTGTGTGTGGCTACCTGTATCTTGCTCTCCATATCACAGTTGGCACACAGCACAGTCTCCAAGCTGTCTGAAGAGTTGTCCACCAAAAACTTGAGCAAGCGATCCTCAGGAGGGAGAGCGTTCATCCCCTTCACTACAGTGGGGTATCTGACACACACACAAACACACACACAATTCATCAATCTGCCCACATTAAAGTAGTCAAGTGCGTACTTCATATCCAGATTTTCATGATTTTCATGATCATGATTGATTTCACTCATAAGCACCCATCCCCAAATATGCTAAGAAAGGTTGCAACAACATTGGTTTCTTTAATTCCATCTTAGTCCAACAGAGGGCGCTAATTTCATTACAGTGGAATGGAAAGCACAGGCATGCCATGGGAAATCAAAGTGGTGCCTTTTCTTGACACCATGCTGTTTCCAAACAACAGTGCTTGAAGTGATCATTATGTTAAATAGGAAATCCATGGCTTTGTTGCTGTACGCCTGGAGCGCACAATGTTTAGACCAATTTCAGCGAGTTCAGGTACATCTGACTCCACAAGAGGGAAAAAAAAAAAAAAATTAAAATTATAAGTGTACCTTTACAAAAACAAACACACTGACAGTAAATCAAACATGTCCCTTCTGTACCTCTTATCTCTAACCTGCTTATCATGTAACTATGGCGACCAGGCCCATCTTGTCCCACTAAGCAGTACGGCAAATTCCTAGATTACGTCCTTCTTGAGAGTGTGACTGGCACGGATCAAAATAGCCAAGCACAAGTGGCCCATCTCTCTGGTTAAGCCGACGGCACACTGTCTGGGACTCTGGGGATGTAAGTATGGGACTCCGCAACATGGGAGTTTTACACAGATTTCTTCCAGAAGCATACCCCCCCCACACACACACACACACTGACATCCTTCTTCAGACTGCTGTAAAGCACTAATGAGTCTAGTAATGAGTAATGAGTATAATAATATCTAAGGCCACTTCAAGGTTAGATAATAAAAGCAATATTAGAAAGGATTTCCATTGTCAGTAGGGATAGCATGAGGTTAATAAGGGTTTGAGTGCTGATAGGATGAGTATGAAACACTAACTCAAGGGGGGGTAAAGCTCCAAGCAAACAACAAAGGTTGACATGGTGCTGGCAGCTTTCAAAGGCCAGGCATTCCCCCTTCCCCCAAACACTTATCAGTACGCTCATAACACACAAATACACACACATACACACACACACACATACACACACACACACACACACACACACACACACACAGACAGACACAAAGATTCACAGATACACAGATGTATACACAATACTGAGCACACACATGCAAGGAACATTTTAGTGGGAAAGCCCAGCATATTGATACCCTGAGAAGCAGAATTTCAAGTTTACCCAAACAGCAATGCCTGATAACAGTGCCTTCATGTGTGTGTCTATGTTTACTCTATCAGAATTTTTTGTCCAACACAACTTTCATTTCGTTTGAGCCCCCAAACAAAACAGGCCAGAGGGGTAGCTCACCAGTCCTGCCAGGGCACTGTTTTCACACTTGGAGAATAAAAAGCTACCAGATATTGGGGACATACCAAATGAATGTTACAAAAAAGTGCTCTGTGCTAACAAATAGCTTAACATCGCTAACTGCTCCTTTGATACCATATAAGATCACTGCATGCAGATAGACTTTAGGCACACTGGCAAATTGCTTAGCCACTAAACAGGTCTCTCAGTTAGGGTACTCTACTAAGCTGTCCAATGACTGCTGCCTAGTTGGGTCATTATATCTGTTGCTCCCTTAAAACACTGTGTCTCTGTCACCAACAATGTACAGCTGTAAACTTGACTTAAGGTTTGTCGTAAACATGACTCAGAAGCTCTCCCAACACACAATAACAGCAGTGCAGATGGAGCTTACATAATACACCCTGTTGCCTCTGACACCCTTAGATCAAAATGTTCCTCATTTAATAGATGGTCCTGCCAAGGTATGCTAAGTTGGTATTTGTGTCATTCTCCAATCATTACTTGCCTATTGAGTTTGACACAGCAGGCATAGCATGAGATGATTTATAGAAGACTGAGAGCAGATGATAGGTCTAAGTTTATACCTACTTCGGGCAATTATAACACTGTGACCTCAGTGAACATTGCCATTAAAAATAAGCAGTGTTATCTATAATCATTACGCAATTATTATGTTTTTATTATTACAGCATTCTAGTTTGCCATTAAGTGCTGTTTTACATTCCCAGGTTGATGGATAGACCTAGCAACTATTATTAAACAGACTTTTTATTACATGGAAATCCATTTAGCACTAAAAGGAGACAATCATTTCCTATTCTCTCTACTGCAATAATGATGAGCTTAGTCAATCCAAAACTGGTCACAGAATGGATGCATGGTGTATCTGTTCTGTGATGTTAAAATAGAATGTATTCAACTTTGATTTAACTAGCACCATTAACACCCTATATTTAGGTTGAGGATTGACATGGTCCATTAGGGCTAAATGGCGCTGCACAACTGTTGATTTCGTGTCATGACATCACAGCCTGGCTGTCTTCTAATTGGTCCATGTTTAGTGGCTATTTATGTCTATGTTTATGTGTATTCGGCAGATGCTTTCATCCAGTGTGATGTACAATTAAGCAATATAACATGAGTGTGAGTGAGGGTGTTCGTGGATATCCTCATGGGTGTGGTTTGGCCACAGGCATGAAACCAAAGGCTGAGAATGGAAGAATGGAGTATTGTACCTTGTTCCCTGATGTTAAAATAAAATATATTTATCAAAAACAGTAATTATTAAAGTAATTTTACAAGCCCAATTACAACCTTATATTTATGTTGGTTATTGAAATAGTCTGTTTTGCCTAAATGGCGCCTCTTAGGCAACCACAATTGATTTGTGATATGTGGCATCACATGTAGACTGTAGGCTCTAATTTGCCCATGTTTTAATGGCTATTTCAAGATTTACATATGCAGGATGGCACAACCATGTTTCACATTCATGACAGCTCTGTGGCACAACCTCTCCTAATTCAACAAAGCTAAAAATTGTTTTCCCGTCTATGAGCCCTTTAATTTATTTAGTTGTGGTTTCAACTCAGTGGTGTTATTATGATTTAGTCGTATCAGCTCTTGACATTTACACTTGTTGGCTTCTAAATCAAGTTTGTAGTTTTCATCAAAGACTTTTGCAGGAGCGCCAAGGGCCTGGACACAATCTTGTCCTGGACTGCCTTTCACTTCCCCTTGCTGACCTCCTCATACTCTTACTGAGTCTGTCCTTATTCTGCTCTGGAGGCAATGTGGCTGCAGCCCTGTGCATTCCCATTCTACATTGGCACAGTCCATAACAGCTGTGCAGTGTGGCCCAACGGAGAGTATAGCCTGATCCATTCCCAAGGCTCCTGCTTGCACAGCACAGGACAACAATGAGATAAATATAGCTGGGTGCGGCTTTGCCACTGCAGTTGTAGATGCCCAGAGCTTCTCGGCGCAGTGAGGATAGTGTTACAGCAGGTTGCAAAAGATTGATGGCCCCAAGTTGCCTTAACAGAATAACATTTCTAATCTCCCATCATCATCATCATCACACACACACACACACACACACACACACACACACACACACACACACACACACACACAGACATACACTTCTATTAAACACACACACACACTTCTATTATATACACACAAACTCACACACACACACATACATCTATGCTCACACATGCACACCCATATACATAAATACAAACACACACACACACACACATACACACACATATGCTGATGCACACATTTTTACAAGTAATTCATATGCACCACCCCACCTGTGTTTCCATACGTGTGGCAGTGAGGAGAGACGCCAGTTAAAAGTAGGCCTCAATGGAAAGAGCATGAAAGTTATGTTTGGTTAGCCTTCCACATCAACTGGGTATTATCCCAGCTATTGTTTATGACAAGCCAGAGATTACCCAGGCACTATGGAGAGAGAGCCAGGTCAGTTGCTGCACCATGAATAGGTGTTTTCATGTTGTTGAAGGAGGTTATCTCCTCATATGTTTGACATCATCCAAGTATTTAAAAGCTTGGCCTGGAAACCATGTTAAACTACACCATGTTAAAGGAATATGCCACCTTTTTATGAAATTGAGTTATATACCATCCTACCTGGAGTTAAATATGTTGGTGCATGCATTTTCTTAGTCTGGCAGCATCTCTATGCCCAGAGAGCAGTGCTTTGGCAGAATATATATATTTCCAAGTCTGTATATGCCTAGGAAATTGCTTCAACATAATTTGCATTGCCATCATTGTGAATACACAGGTAAAAAGAAGTGATTAGGAAAGAAATTGACTTTTATGGATGACTTTTAAAGGCAAATTCAGGCCCTGCTCCGTGGTAGCAGGGCCAAGTCAACATTTACCAAAATCTTATGCTCCTACACCCTTGTCTATTACACCACCCCATCCCCACCTGCCTCCCGTGTTTACTTTAGTCTTTTTCCCCCTCTCTATTCTTAGCACACTTCTACCTTTCTCCTTTTCACTTTCACGTTCTCTCCTTTTTCCTTTCTTTCTGCCCCTGCACCAGACACTCTACAACCTTTTTTCTTCTCTTCCTCTGCTTTTTACTGTCTGTTGTTTTGTCTTCCTGTCTTCCTCCACTACTGTTTCTCTCTCTCTGACCACACCCTTTACTTTCTGTTTATTCCCCATACCGGATTCCTTACTGGTTTTCTCGTACTCTCTTACTCTGTTTTCTTTCTCTCTCTTTCTCCCTCCACCAACCTCCCTCTCCCTCTGTTCTCTTACCACTCACTCTCCACTTACCTTCTCTCTCCCTCTTTCCTCTATGTCTTCCCCCTGTACCAGACATTCTATTGCCTTTTTCTTTCTCTTCCTCTCACTTTTTTGTGTCTTCCTCCTCCCTTTTTTTCCACACATCCATCTCTACCTCTCACTTACTTCTCTCCCTCTATCCTTTGTCTATGCCACCCATACCAGAGGCTCAAGTCTCTCTCACTCTCCTCCTCTCTCTCCCCCACTGAGTGAAGTCCAGAGGGGGTCTTAGGTAACACAGACCACACCATGAGTCACTTCTCAGCAGGAGATGAAATAAGGGCAGCTACGGGTCATTTTTAATTGCCTGGAGGGCTGAGATCAATGTAGCCAGGCCATCCCCTGCCAACATGCCTGTGTGGGAGGCCGTTGTCGTGTGACAGCAGCGTGGCTCTGTCGGAGCGTAGGGTACGCCTGGCGTCCCGCGCCGGGGGCTAAAACTAGACCAGGGGCCTGACTGTCCATGCAGCTGTCTAAGCTACAGACAGACACCTGACAAGACACCTGTCTCTATTTTTCTTTCTCTTTCTCTCTCTCTCTCTCTCTCTCACGCACACACACATACAAACTCAGTCACTTTCTTCTCCCTCTCTATCTGCCTCTCTTCCTCCCTCCCTCTTAGTCACTCTCTGCTAGAAAGTCTCTGGTGACAAAGATGCTGTGAAGCTCTGGATCTACAACGTCATCCAAAGTTGGACAAAAGAGATCAAATAACCACTATGACATAAACATAACTGAAACCAAGACTTTCAATAAACCTCCTTACATGTTGAATTGAAGTAACACAAGCACTTAAAGTAGAAATATCGGAATTTCCTTTTTTTTTAAACAATTTTCGGCAAGAGGTTGGGAACCCATTTAGCACTTACGAGCATTTGAGAACAGATGAAGGTGAGTGCATCACAAGGCAATTCCGCTTGCTATAAGTGTGAGTATCATCGTTTTTTTGAAGATTTTAAGAATGACTACAAATAAGTACTGCATTTACTACAGAACAGCTATGCAGTTACTACCAAGTGTTGTCATATACATTGCAAACCCATGCTGGTATAATAATATAAACACCATATAAACTGCCTGGTCTATAGGTGTAGACAGAAACTTTGACTAAGTAATCAAAGTAAAAGAAATCACAGTAGTAGATGGATCTCCACACAAACAATTTTAAAAAATAGTGTGCTAAAGACACAGAGTGAAGACTACTTAGTACACTACATGAACCTTGTTAATACTAATTGTTTAATGACCGTTTCCCTGCGAGAAAGAGTATAGAGGCTTTACCTATGAAAGGGCATTAGGGTACCAAGTTTGTACAATATAATGTAGCTGTTACCTTACAGCAGATTCACTGACTGGTAGACATGATTATTTTGCTTTGCAAAAAGTCTGGGAACTCTTGAGAGGTAAATGTTTACTTTGTGGTGGGTGGGAACTTTGTTTACACTTTAAACCTTTTGGTTCTGCCTTCAATTTCTGTTTGCTGATTGGAGATAAAGCAAATGCAAAGCAAACCGAAGCCTTTGGTGAGTTCCTGACTAGTACTGTAGCAAAATGCAATATTGAGTGGAGGTACTACTGTAGGTGGTGGTAGCCTGGCTAGCTTTTTCAAATGTCTTTTTTACATTTGACCAACAGCTATAAATAGTAATAAGAATGAGACATTCCCATTACACAATGCCTGTGTGTGTATATTGTTTCTTCATTGTCAAACATGATGGAATAACTAGATTACTATTTGCTAGAGTCAAAGGTTTATAAAGAGAAAACATGCACTTGGCATGACTGAGAAACACCAAACCACATTAACTGCATACTGGACCCTTACCCACAGAGGGGGCAATTGAGGCGGTTGTCACAGGCTCTGCCACGCAAGCAGCTGGCACAGAAGATGTGGTAACAGTCCAGAAGACATGGTTGCTGGTACTGCCCGTGGCACAGGTGGCACACCAGGGGGTGGCAGCTGGCATAGTCTGACTCCCACAGACTGTCACAAGTAGAGAAAATGCCACCAGACATCTGAGTGCACAAAGGCAGGACACTTGTTACATTTGATTCAATTATGCACATATAGAATTAAATATGACTCCCACTTTAATGACAACATAAGTCACAACGTGCACATTCATTTCCATGACAGAAACCCATTTCCAGTTTTTTGTCCAGTTTGAAAATAGCAAGTTACAACATTTAGCAAAGATACTGTAATGCAATAGGCTACTTTCAGTGAATATCTGCATTATGAAGCTGCACACAGTGACATTAAAAAGCAAACCAGAAAATTTAAATCAAGGCCTGAGTCTAGCCTAAGTCATAAGGATAATAAACTTACCACGGCCCCTGAAGCAGACTTCTTTGGTTAGAAAGATTGTTTTATTCCAGAAAACTACTGAAATCTCTCCTCTAGAATGGTCTTTGAATCCCAGTGCTCATGTAGTTCTGTAGCTCTGCATTTCTGTCCAGCAACTGGTCAGCGCCAAAAACAGGACAGCCCTGAGTTGTCTGAGCTGATGAGTAGTTCTCTGGCAGCAACTTCCCTTTTCTCTCCTACAGTAGTTCCTGGTGTAATGAGTGACTGTCAGGAGGTGCCGCTTTAGCTCCATAGCAAAATGACTGCCATCTGTGTCGTGTCAGGAATGGCAGCAATGCCGGAGTCCCTTAAGAGTGGCCTGACCAAGGGCTTCTGACGCCTGGCAGCTGACATGCCCCTGCAGGGAGGTGGGAGGGAGTAGTGGGGGTGAGAGCTGAAGGGTGGGGTAAGGCAGTACAGGGCTGAGTAGCAGGGGTGGGTTCTATGGCTCAAGGTAAGAGAAAACAAATGACAACACACAGAGGAAATACGATTCAAGTGCTTGATCAGCAAAGTGTAAAAATAACAACAAACTTCAATCCCATCACACTAAGCCTGTCCATACAGTTCATCGGTTACAAATAGGTGACTGAAACTAAGTAGGCCAAGCAGGTTGTAATTTTGCAGCTAATAATTCGAGACACCAACAACACTGGTTATGCCTCAGAAAACAAAGAAAAACAAAAAATATGTCATCTAGTTCTCCTCTCAATACTGCAACATTGAGTTAAATTCTATAAGTAACGGCGTAGACTATAAAAAAGAAAAAGCAAAGCTTAGACTGTAGTGTAGTGGCCTAGTATTTAACTCAGTGTTGCAGTATTGAGAGGAACACTAGATGACAGATATTTTTGTCTCTCTTTGTTTGCTGAGCACCAGTGTCGCTGATGTCTTGAATTATTAGCTGCAAAATATGCAGCACAAAGACAAAGAATTTCCAACAGTATTCCACCGTTTTTCTTGAATACAGACTTAACACTGTTAAACCACACTATTAGGGCAAGACCAGGTATGACAAGGAACATCAACAGTGACTGCTGTAGAGTAACAGCATGCTGTGTCCGATTTCCATTCCAACTGAAAATATGGCGAACAGAAGCCGTGGTTTTCTGGCGACTTTAACAGCTGTAAAGTAAGAACTTGAAGGACTTTAACAACTACAAGTGAGTATTTTAAGGATAACTGTCACATACAATGCCTTAATATTACACAATGTGAGTTGTATTTAATGTATGACTATAGTTTTGTGTTGTATGTTCGTAACAGAAATAATATTAGTAGGGATAGCTATCTATACGTTGCTAACATGAACTCGGTATGAACGTCACACAGAGGTCAGTTTTGATCAAAATGTAAACGGTCCGTCACACAGAATTTGAACTGTGTTCCTGACAGGCTGCATATTCATAGAGTGCGTGAAACCATACAATAATCCACCAGAAAGACACAAATATTCCCATAGAATTCCAGAGAATCCCCTCCACCCAAATATAGAAATACATATCAACTCTCTTGTTTCTTCTGGTGGCATGGAAGAAAGCAGAAAATTCGTTGGATTCCTTGATATAAAGGTTTATACGAGACATATATTAAGGTTTATACAAGATATGCCAGATATTAATAGTCGAGAGTGTCCTGAAACGAACAAGATATAACATGTACATAGATTGCTCTGACAATGACCAAGATAGGCCTAGGCCAAGGCCTATTATTGGGGAACAAAATGTAGTCAAAGTAGTCTAAATTAGCCCAGTCCCCAAGGGGTTAATTGTCTTCTGATTATTATGCTAATTGCCCAAAGTGCAACTTTTTTGACGCCAAGTTCAGTTTTATTCACAAGGCCTATAGATGACATTTCTGTAATAAAAGTTTAGACTACTCAACATTTCTGGTTCTGATATGGGGCCCTATGGAGCTTAGCAGTGTACTAAGTTAAATTGGGTAACAGGCCTAATGAGTCTACACCTCTTTATGATGACTTCCATGTTGAATTTAGATTATAAAGTAGCATAACCTACAAGAATTGTGTTACGAATATTATGCGTATTAGGTGTATTCAAACTGGTTAACTTAACGTGATCATAAAGTCATTTTAAAATAAAATGTGTACGAGCCTGTGCAATACGATTCATCGATACGCTCAGCAATCGATTTAGCGCCTTACTCAATTTAGCGCAAGCGCAGTTGGGCCTCTGCCTTTCTGCCTTGCCTTACGACCATGGCCCCAATTGTGAGTTAAATACTGTGTCGTTAATTTAACGTTTTATAGGCTATTTGTACACTAAACTGGCTGTCTGTGGTAACGTTGTATCATGTAACCACCGGTCTGCGATTCTCTTTTTTATAGTGTCAAGAAACTGTCAGAAGTATATAAATATCAACGGTTTTGTGAGGACTGTCTGAAATGAGGCCTGTACATTTTGAACCACGTTGTAGCAAGTGAGATAGCTAGCTAGCAAAGTAGTTAGCTGCTGTGATGTTCCGGTGTGTGTTGAGCTAACCCAAAATGGCTTTAACTGAAAGAATGTGTTGATGTGTCGACAGATAAATACCGATTGTGTTCTGGCAGTTTTTGTCCAATGGTTCGTTCATTTCGAGTTGGAAAACGTGGAGAAAACTTAGGGAAGTTTGCTGCTTTAACGTTGCTAGTAGCGTTGATTGCAGTCACTGGCTAATGGTTACATTACACTCAACTTAGCTAAACATTTCTAGGGCTATTTAAGCTAGCTAACTCATGTTCCTTTACCAGATATGTCACGTCTTGGCATTAATAACCAATATAAGTTATTACGACACGTGGCAGTATCTCTAATCAAAGGTTACGTCTGAGTGCCTCTGACTTGTCAGATGTGTTGACACCCCTATCATGGTTTCAGATATGTAACTTGTCTTAGGTGACTATCGAGTCTGTTAATGAATTAGGCTACATTAATGTAACGTTACTTTGTTCAATTATGTACAGTCGGGCAAGGTAATGCAATTTAAATGTAGGATGTCAGTGGAGTTGGAACTGAAATTGAAGCTGGTAGCAATACAAATCTGACACATGGACGTTAATGTCTGTTTAGATTTTGAAAAAGTAAAGTTGAAATGTCAGCACTTGTAGTTAGCCTCATTCCCACACCCCGTGTAGCTAAGTGGTCTGTATAGCGAAGAGATTAGTGCATAACTGAGTCTGTATTGGTGTTATGGGCTAAACCAATATGTGCCATTTGTTCTAATAGAAGAAGCAGGCCACCAAGGGTGGCAAGAAGAAAAAGCAGGTCCTGAAGTTCACCCTGGACTGCACCCACCCTGTTGAAGATGGGATCATGGATGCTGCTAACTTTGTGAGTATAGGCAGGAATTCTAGCTGGTTTGTCATTTGGCCAAGTTATACTTAAGTTTTCTTATTTGCTATCTTAGCTTTTATTGTTCAGCTCGTTCTGGCGTGCTGTGAATTTGGAATGTATTGTGTTGCCAACATTTTGTTTTTTCCACACAAATATAGGAACAGTTCCTTGCGGAGCGCATCAAAGTGAACGGAAAAGCTGGCAACCTTGGAGGTGGAGTTGTGTCTATTGACAGGAGCAAAAGCAAGATCTCCGTGACCTCTGAGGTCCCATTCTCCAAAAGGTATGCTTATGTTTTGTTCTGGTACTCTTCCATCCCACACAATGTCTCAGACCTGTCCTATTGTTGTAGTTGGTGATTTACTAGACTGACCATTGACCTAAACATGCAGCAGCCACATCGTTCCATCATTCCAGCTCCGAATTGACTGCACCATGAAAAGCCAAAGGGTCCAAATGAGAGCCTGAATATATCTGGCACATATAGTTAGACAGACCTATTGAAAGAACATATTGCTATGCTGTGAGCAATGACCACAATCCTCACAAAATCACCATGATCTTTTTTTAAAAAAAAAAAAAAAGTAAAAATCATAGCAATCACTGCATTTTGCCTCCATGCCAACCTCCTTTCGTTACAATATAGTAATCCCTGTAAAAGTGTTAGTAAGGGGACACGGCAGGGTGCTAGGTATAGCTCAGTCTTGCTGTTTTTACACGTTCTGTTGTAGTCCGAGTCCCCCTTGCTGTGTCATTATTTGTTATTATGCATTGTGTCACAACCATAGACCAAAGACCATAGACCCTGAGAGGAGGTGACCTTGGTCTGATCTCAAGTGAATTCTTGAGTGGTTTGCTTATGATGGGAATGTGGTCAGATTTCAATCTCACCAAACTGTATGATTAGCAGAGCAATGTTGAACTAAAGTCCCCTGTAATTTGGTGTGCGTGTACTGGTTTGTAGCATGCATAGTGGCAAAGGAGCAGAAAATGGGAGGTAACATATTGAAGATTTTACATTCTTCTGCCTGGATTGACCGGAAAGTAGCTTCTGGGCAAGTCATGCCACCATCTTAGTAGAGTATATAGCTAATTGACATTTTCTTATCAAAATTGAGTCATCTATATTTTTTATAAATATATCTTTAAATAATTTGCCTTTGTAGCTTTGTTTTGAGTAAATCTCTTTCCAAGTCAAGCTAAATTTGTTCCAATTTACACATCACACAACAAAGATGGAGGTGACCCAAACTGCAAAAGCTGTGGCCCACAAACTGTGTTCATACCCGGTGTACTTTAGCAGCCAACTGTAGGTAGTTAGTAGTATGCAGGTGAGAGGTGAAATAACTCCATCATCAGTAGGCTAATTGCTTTTATGGTGCCTTAGCGATTTAGACACATCTAGCAGATCTGGGGCCTGTGCTACTAGGCAGAGTTACTGGTTAACCCAAGTAGCTTTGGGAATTACCGCTGATCTCTAAAAGAACCCTCCATTGAGCATCAGTTGTTTCTGAAGTGGCATGTTTTTAGATCAGCGGTTACTCCAGATGTTACCCAGTTCAGCAAGTAAACTGGCTTTGTGGTATACCCCCCAGATGTGTTGGTCATTCCCTGAACCAAGGGCCAAAACGAACTCAAACGAAATGAAACATTCATCCAAAATGTTACTAGTATTGTTGGTGGTTGCTTTGAAAAAAATAAAAGTAATTGAAATACAGCACTTAAATACAGCTGTCAAGTTGCTAATTTGGCAACAGTTGCGAGTAGTTTCCAGAATTGTTGACGATGTAAGAATGTTTGGTTCAGTGTTTATCAGTGCTTATGGGGGTTGCAGGATCGTAATGTTAGATTGCAGGGAAACTGATGAGCTAGCAATACCTAGTGAGACTGAAGGTGTTCATCTGCCACGGCCAAATTTGACCCGCATTTGGCAGGTGGGCGAGTGCTAATGACAGAAGCTTCGTAAATAATCTTGTATTTACAATGTATTTACATACAACCAGTCTCGGTTGCGACCCAAATAAGCGTACTGAGGCCCAGCTGAAGAGGTGGTCTCGGAGTGGTTCCAAACGAACTTTGTTGTGGTTTGTTTGAGGTGTGAAAATGACTTGACCTCGATGCGGCCCAAGCGCAAAAAACATGTTTTTTTGGACCTGACTAGCTCCCATTGTCACACATTACGGGGAAAACATATTAAAAATGTTGTTCTGATGGCTCAGATTCAAATAGGTTACAGTTTTGGCAGACGGACGCACATTCTCTCACAGCTGTCATGCAAGTCATCATAGCAATATTAAAAGTAAAGCATTTTACAACTTAACTTGTAGCCTATTAAATGCATGTGACATTCAAAATTAACTACATCTGATTGTAGTGGTGAAATTAGAGACGATTTAATGAGTAAATATTATAGATTCCATTTGTTTAGGTCTGCTTTCACTTTGGCCTTTCTGCCTCCCCTGCCCCAAATATTTCTGTCCAATGATTGAATGGTCTTACCACACATTCGAAATTCTGGTCCACTTGTAAAAAATGCAATGTGAGAGTGCAAACAGTGCTTGCTAACAAATTGGCTACCACAAGCCATGCAAATAACCCGTTGTGCTTTAGCTTGAAGCTCTATGGCTGTCTCAGGAGTCAGCTGAAAATTTTAAAGAAGTGGGGCAGTTTGATGGGTGGACAGACACATATCATTCACCCCATAGGGAAATGAAAATGAAATGTATATTTTTTTGAGTGAACATCAGCTTTTAAGAAAGAATGAGAAAAGTACGTGTAATATTTTAATGTCAAATATGGATATACAATGTGATGGAAGCAGCCAGTGTTTGTAACCCGCAAGATGAGAGTTTGTACAGGAGCTTTGTGCATAAAAAGCATTAAATACCACATCAATAAATCACGCCACTCAGGCTACAATAAAGAAACATAAATATATATATGTTTAAAAATATAAACACTGCAATAAAAAAAAAAACAAGTTTCAAGTTCAGGGCTTACAAAGGTTAACCGTGTTGCTTAGCGTCAAACCCCCAATCTTACTGGTCCATAGTGTTCATGAAAAAAAAGAAATGCATCTTTTAAAGATCAGTGTTGTCACTATGCATAACTGTGCCAGCACGTTAACATTCGGTCACTCAGTAGCCACCGTCCTTTTTTTTAAAAAACAAAAAGAAGAAAATTAAATAATGAAACTTAAAAAAGAAAAACACAAAACAAAGAAAAATACATTTTCTTATGAATGTATAGCCTAATGTTGAATGTTAATGAGGAATGATGCTTCATCATTCCTAAATCATTGTAATTAAAAAATGGAACAGAACGTAAGATGGACCTGATTGAACACTTCTGAAATGCAAAAATCGTGAATCATCTTTTACTGTCTCTAAATCCTTGCACAACCAGCCATCTGCCATGTGTTTCACTGCAATCCCAGTCCATTTGTCCTATACTTTCCACAAAATTCATCTGAGGCCATTATTTTAGTAATTATATTTTCAAAATGTTTGCATACAGGCAGACTATATTATTGCGTAAATGGCTGAAGTTACCAAGTGTTTGTTTTAAAAGTGCATACCAGACACGACCCTCCCACTCGTGCCATCCTGCCATGTGGCTGTGTGTAGGACAGCTTGCCTTAAGAATTTCACATCCCTCCTTTTAAAGGGACTTTCTGGGGAATTTCAACCCATAGCCCTGTTGTTCGAGGCCAGAAACTCATTTTCAGTTTCATTTACCCCTTTCAATTAATGTTAGCTGCTGGTTTGCTCTAACAGGGCTGTGGGTTGAAATACTTTGATTTTGCTTTAAGGTGGGATTCTGTTGGTTTTGTTGTTTGTTCTGTTGGTTGTCTTGAAAACTGACCAGTCAATTCAATGCATAACATCCAAAAATCATCCAATCGTTCTGAACACTTCAAAACTATTCCCCATATTTGGCCTTTATTTGGCAACATAGTCAGGAGGCAAAGGGAAATAGTGTGAGGAAGAGGGATGGGGAGTTTGAGAAATTACTGCAGGCCAACATCTAACCTTGGTCTCTCTGGGCACTGAGCTTTTTCAGAGTAGGGACTTTGATTCTACCACTGGGACATGGCTACCCCAACTCATGTTTTTTTAAAAACACCTGTTTGCATCTTTGCTCAGGGAGACCTCCTTGGTGTGTTTGCTTTGTCATTAGTGCTGCACAGTTCTGAATAACTTGTGAAGTCTTAAGAGTTTCAGTTTGGTTTGGTTGGTAACCTTAAGCTTGTGCAGTATCAACCTTGATCGTTGTGTAGACTTACTGAACGGTGCCGCCAGCTTTGATTTTCTCTCGTTCTGCAGAAGCAACATGGTGTTTTGATTGGCTTCTCAGATATCACCGTCAAACGAAAAGTGTAAAAATCCGAAGAAGGGGGTTTAAGTGTGAAAGTTGCCCTAAGTTGGCGAAAACCAGTTGTCCCAGTAAACTGCAGTGTCAGGTTTAAAAATTCAAAATGTAGGTTACAGGTGAATATAATAGTTCATTAGATATTCTTATATTTGGGACAAGCTCGTGTATAAATTGTTAGATGTTACATTATGTAAAATCGGTTATTCTATTTGCCTTTATTACAAGCAAGTCTCATCGTTTTACAGGTACCTGAAATATCTGACCAAGAAGTACCTGAAGAAAAACAACCTGCGAGACTGGTTGCGTGTTGTGGCCAACACCAAGGAGAGCTACGAGCTACGCTACTTCCAGATCAATCAGGACGAGGAGGAGGAAGAGGACGAAGATTAAATCCATGCCGCTCTTTTGTAAACAATAAATTTTCAAAAGAAACGGTGTACAGTTTTCAGCCGTCTTTATTTCAGTCATTAGCAGAGCACATAGTTACAGAGTGAAGCTTTTACGAATAACATTGATACAGAAACCATAGTGTTGAATTACAGTTATGTGCGTGCATGCGAGAACAAAAGCAACCCTGCTAAACTATTAAGGCCAACGTAAACATTCAGCTTTAAGACACGAGCTGGTCTGTCTACCGTGTGCTGTCAGGTATTACATTAACCGACAAGAGACATTTCACAGACCCTCATTTCAGCATTCGGCACAAATTTTAATATAATATACCTACCTGAATAATCCTGTTTACGTGGCTCGTAAAGCATGCCATTCAGGCTGTAAGGTCCTATTCAGATGCTCTTTTGTTTCCGGTACTCGCCCACACCGGCGATCTGCATAGGTAACCTTGACAACTGCTGAAGTGACGCCGCCTGTCCTAAAGCCATAAAGTATCGTCCTCAACATGTGCAATCTTTTGTGAGTACAGTTTTGCATAGATTTTGTAACCGTGGCGCGAAACATTGTTGCAACAATAAGGCATTTGAGATTTTCGTCATTGTTACATCATAATCGATGCTTGTAGAACACATTTCCATCGTTCTGTCCAAAGGGCTGTCCATCGCTTTGCCTCTTCAGAACACGACGCACGCTATCAGACACCTGTGTACAAGTCTCAAGTAGCTTTGGGTTGCTCGACTGCTCATCGATGTCCCGGTTCAGATAGAGAATCCTTAAGTTGCGGGGCAATAGTGACCCAATTTATCCTCTTTAACAAACATGATGCATTTACATGTCTTGTATGGAACTTGCAAATCCGGTTACATCTTTACTTTTGCTGTTAGTGTTCTGATTTAGTACTCCAATGCAGAAAAGGGAAAGGAATTGTTTTCCCGTGACGGTTTACTGGAGGAAATGTTCGCTAAAATTGAGGGAAGTTCCTCTCCAGCCTAGTGTAACCTCAGATTCTACGGACTTTACAGGGAAAATGGGCAAAGCGAGGTTGAGGCATGCACTGCCATAGCCACTTGCAGCACTGCACACTACTAGTAAAAGTGGTAACTAGGGGAGCATGACTAACTAGTTGTGTGGAAAATTATGGGATGGATTGCCATGGCAACAGACCAGACGTCACAATCTGGGCATGTGTGTTCCATTTTTGTCTCTTTCTTATTTTCAGACTGGAGGATTTGGATAGAGAAGAGGGAGAAAAGAGAGGATTTTTTTGTCGGTCCTTTTAGAATCAGGACAGCCATCTTTTTTTCTGATATTAAAAAATAAGCGCACTGACCGGACGTGTCCATTTTTTTCTCGAAACATTTAGAGCACACAGTGGTATTCTGAGGGTTAAGTTTCAGTACTTCATTCTTGGCTTGAGTGTGATATTGTTATGCAGTAAAGATGCCTGGCTCTCTAAGCAATGAAGACGAGGGGCAAGACGACATGGATTTTGAAGACGAAATACCAGGTGAGGGAGGAAAGTGGCAGGGGAGGGGAGTTTCTGCCCTTCAGATATATGCCACTGCTACGCCTAGTTGAATGCGGGGAAAAGGGCTTGCCCTACGTTATCGTAGACTTTGGGAGAAGGGGGGCGACAGGGCGCAGTACGCATCGGTGCACAGTGTAAATTACTATAAAGCGTGACCCGTGATATTGTCTTCTCACTAGCATAGACATCAGCTCTTCGAAATCACACACAAAAAAGCCGATTGCACTAACACTTAGGCTACTTGACATTCTCTTAGCGATTTTTCTGTACCGAAAGGCAAACAGTTTAGCTATCCCTAACATTTTATCACTCCAAACCTCTGTAAAATGGACAGTAAATCTCCCCTCAACTCCATTTTATTTGCACCGCTAACAGACGTTTTTGCATACGAATTGGTTACATGCTGCACACCATTTTGTGTGTGTGCTTCAGTATGCACGGATATTGTGGATTACAACCTGCAGTACTGTTGTAATTGATGAAATTGTTGCCAAATGTATTGAAATCGTAGACCACAGACTGCCATTTCAAGAGGGTAAGTCGTATTTAAGTGAGTATATCCACCAGTTACTGAATTAAGTGTAAACTTAGTTATTCGTAACATTTTATCTGTGTTGTGGAGGGATACTGTATGGCCCACACGCCTTAGGAGAAGAGGCAAAAGTTAGAATATGAGCGCCGGTCTGCAGTGGAGAAATTCTGGCTCATGTGACTGCTCAAGCCACGTGTGACAAGAAAACATTGGCCACAGCTTCTCAGAACTCGGTTGGTCAGCCCACCCTTCCCCAAAGTCTAAATTTATTTGTGATGGTCTGAGTAGTATGGAGCTCTCCCAAGGTTACATAGGACCAAACTTCATTGTCAAATCTAGGTCAAGCTGACTTCAGCTTTGGGATCAACTACCCCCTCCATACATACACAATTAAAAGAAGTGTGGAAAGTGATTTTTTTTTTTGGCTAGTGTTGCATGTGCCTTTTCTTTTATGAGTAATACCTTTGCTTTAGCAGCCATCACTTTTTACATGAAACATGAAGACATGCTTTTTTTTTTTTTTTTTTTTTTAAGTTGTTTGGATTTGCCAAATGGAGTGACCATTTGTGCATCATGAACAAAGGGACCCCCAAGATCCTGTGCTGTTTTGTTTACACTTTTTGCTGTCCATGAGTGACAGAGAGAGAGGAGTAGGGAGTCCTCAGCTGCTTCTTGAGCGAGGCTCATCAGTCAGAGAACTGCCTCAAATCTCTGAGGGTGGTTACCGTAGAACCAGAGCCAAAGCTTGGGGTGAAGTGATGAAGTGTCTTTATGGCAAGAGCCCAGCCACTGCTGTGTGCTGTTTATACCCCCTTGTCACTTCAGTCAATATAATCGATACATTCATAGTTTTTTTTTTGCCTCCAGCAAAGCTTGGGCCTGCTGAATTAATTGTGTGTGTATCATGGACTGCATGTTGGGCTGCAGTGGAAGGCATTGCTTTTGCAGTGTTTCCCTAGGTTTGCGTGTAGGGCATAGATTGGTGATTTTGAAGCTTGTGGTCAATGTTGATCGTCTTGTGTTTTGCAAAATGATGATTGAACCTGCATGATGTGGGATTGTGGTTGTCCTTGGTTTTTCCTCAGTTTGGGTAACTAGGATGATGTGCGCTGTCAAGGTTATAAGAGTTGTTTTTCTGGCCCCCTCTTGTTCTGTGTGGCTGAGCCACTTTTCACTCAGCTGCTCAATGGAATCTTTTAGAAGAATTTTTATGATATTGGCCGACTTGCAATTTTCGAGTAACAATCATAAAGGAGGAAAGCGTCGTCTTGGCAACCAGAGAAAATCCCTTTGGTAGATTATTAGTTCACATTTTAGTCAGAAGTTTCACATTTAATTGAATTGGAAACTGAATTTTCTTTGTCTTTCACCCCCCACCCCATTCCCTCTCTCTCTCTTTTGCACACACACACACACACACATACACACACACAAATTCTCCAAATTCTCTCTCTTTTTCACTCTCTCTCTCCCACCCTCCCTTACACTCATGCATTTGCACTCACACTTGCACACAGAAAAATAGATTTTTTCCAATCTCACATCAAAATATTTTTTTAAAATGTAAAGCTGTAATGAAGCTAAGTATGAAAAGAATAGTGAGGGACAGGTTGGCTGTACTTCTATGCTGCAGCAGGAACACATGACCACAAGCCATACGCTGAGGGATAAAGTGATCGCTGATGCATGTCTCCAGTAACGGAGGGCTTAAATAAGATGAATAGAAGCTCTGTAAAAATGTAGGCAGGCAAAATAAATGAGAGAGAGAAAAAAAAACTCTTGTTTTTAGGCCTTTATTTTACCAATATGCTCATTCTTTCTTTAATACACCCCTTCCCCCAAGCACGCATGCATTTTAAGGTGTATTGATAAGGTGTTTGATCAATGTGTGAGATGCATGAGATCTTCTTCCAAATTTGATGTCCTTCTCACTGATAGCCATCAAAAAACATGTTGTGTGAGAGTGTGAGTGTGTGTGTGTTTGTGTTTGTAGTGTTTCAGATCTACCTTTTCTATCTTTATGAAATGCCCTGACTGGTGGCATGACTGCCCTAGTGTTCCAGTTCTCCCCATGGTGTCATATTGACCAAGACCCTTCCTCTTGGCGTCCTCTGAGTTTTGTCCTTGTCAGAATTTGAAAGATTATCTCAGGCTTTCGTGTGCCTACAGAAGTCATCATTCTGATTGGTGGGGGGCTATTTATGGACACCCTGCAATGAAAGCTGACACCCCATTCCCTAAGCATCAGTTTTGCATCGCTCTCTGTGTGTGTGTGTGTGTGTGTGTGAGAGAGAGAGAGAGAGAAAGAGTGAATTGTGCTTATGTGTGTGCATGAGTGTGTGTTCATTATATGTGTCACTGTGTGCGCTTGCTTATAATTTATGAGCTTATAATATATGCCTTTGTGTTCTTGCAGTAAGAAAAAAAAGCGTCCTCAAATAGACATCATTGCAGATTGCAGCATTGCTACAGTACTGCAAAATCGCACTTCATCCTATTTTCTTTTGCTCCAGCTTGATCTTGTTGAGAAAGAAATTATTTTTTTAATACAAAATTAACATCTGTCAGTTGTACATCAGAAAAATCCTAAAGAAAATAGCTGATTTTAGACACATTGGCTCAGCTCCACATCATCTCTAACCAAGCTGGCTGTTAATAATTTACCAAATTCATGTTGTTAGGGCTGTGTCATTTACTTCATGAGAGACTCTTATTTTGGTCTTTATGTGTCCTTTAATCTAACCACGACGCTTGTTTCAGCCCTTCTTTCTCTCCTTCATAGATCTGTTCAAAACCATGCCTTTTCTCTTTGTTTCAAATGTGCTCCCTTCTAACTTATTGATTTTAGCCATTTAGCATGAGGTTTGTGGTGCATCTTATTTCAGACTGTGATTTCATAAGCTTATTGCACTTGGCTGTAAACATGCGTTTCTGTATGTTTTATTTACTTGTGTTTATGTACCTAGTTTTACGTTGATCATATATGTGTGTTTGTGTTGTTGTTGTTGTTGTTGTGAATGCATCATGTTTCACCGGTCAACCAGCTGTCTGTGGTCTTGTTTGCTCTCTGTGAAGTCATGGAATTAGTTTGTTATTAGAGCTTGTTGTCCTGACGAGGAGTGAATCAGGAGCATCTTCTCCACATTAGTGATCGGATACGCCATTACTGTGCACATTTCCATACGGGTGCTGTCAGGGGAATAATGCATTTTCCCATAAATGTTCCTCTTTTTAAAGGAGGGACGCTTCACCGTTCACTCTCCCAGCCTGGCATTGTAAACACACAGTTTTTTCCCTGTTGCTTCCTGTGGCCGCCTGGTGCCAGCTACCTGACCCAGTCATCCAGCCCCCACCCCTCCCGCCTATCACTCTGTTGATTGCACAGACATCCCCTCCACACCTGGCACAGACGGACCCTCCGCTGTGCCAATGCCTGTGCCAGCGCCAGCAGTGCTTACGGGGGTCTTTCCCCACTGTGCCAGCCTGATCCGCTCTCAATCACGGCTCCGTGTGCCTGTGGGTTGAATGGAAGCTTTTTGCAGAGCTCACCCACCGGAGTGTGTGTGTGTGTGTGTGTGTGTGTGTGTGTGTGTGTGTCTGTCTCAGCAGGCTACTTGAGCCCGGATGCCCCCAGTGCACTCAGAGGATTCCCGGGTAATTTTGATTGGAATTTTTCGAAATTAACTCATCCGAATGACTCAGGCAAAAAAAAAAAAGGGAGAAAAAAGAGCCATCATGTATGCCAGCTAAGGGTACCTCCCTCTCCCTAAATCAAATAGACAGACTGCTGTCGGACATCTCAGTAGTTTAACCAAAAAGGAATCTTAAAAAGAGAAAGAAGAAAGAAACCCAAGGATGAAAAAAGATGTTTCGCCTTCGTCTTGTTGCATCATCTGCGCCAAGAGTCGGGGCGTGTAGAGAGACAGAGAGAGAGAAAAGAGAGAGGGAGAGAGATGTGAAGCCGGCTGAGTTGTTAGCATGACGTGCCTGGCAGGCAGCAGACGTGTTCGGCAGACATGAAAGCACCTCCTGTGAGGTTCCGCAGACGTGCTGGCCTAAATAAGCGGCGCTTCGCAGGCAGGCGCCAATGTTTATGCGCGATGCAAAGAGCAAGGGGATGGGGCGGTGGGGAGGAGGGGTAGGGGGGTGAATGCTGTGGTGTCGGTGTTGGTGGGGAAGAGAGGATCAAACCCTCCAACAAGCTGGCTTGCCGGTGAGAGGGGCACTCTGGTGAATGTAAATGCGCCAGTGCCCAGTGGGGCTGGAAACGATCTTCAGCAGCAGAAAGCAGGCCGCTCTTTTTTTTTTCCTCTCTCTCTCTCTCTCCTTCTTGCTCTCTCTCTCTCTCTCACACACACACACATATCCTGCCTCCCTGGGTGGTTAAATGGAGGTTAAGTGGATTTTTAAGGACAGCGTCCAGGAGACTGGGGAAGTCCCCCCACCCCTATCATCACCAAATCTCCTCCCTCTTCTCCTCCTCCTTCTCCTCCTCTTCCTCCCTGACACCCTCTCCTCACTCTCCTTCCCTCTCTTCCAGTGCATTTCCTTGGGCTCAATAAGCTTTGATGATGAGGGCCCTGGTGTGTGTGTGAGAGTGTGTGGGTGGGTGGAGGTAGAGCATCGGTGGAGGGTGAATGGGACCTGATCGACTTCAATGCCGTGCTGCATATTTCACGGGCAGAGGTCTGTATTGCGAACACACACACTCCCACAGCGAGAGCCAAGTGCTGTCTGGCTATTTAAACAGTCTCCTGGTTTTTCGACTCCCTCTTCAGCTCTCTCTCTCTCTCTCTCTGTCTGACCCATCCTAGTGGTGCTTAACACGCCAGGGGCTCTCCTTTTCCTTCCGAACCTCCCATCTTGTTTACTTTGTGAAAGTAAACAGACAGCGATGGTGGCCCTGCACGCTGTTGCTCTCACTTTTCGCCCACCCTGCCACTGTGCTGTGTGAATTATTTTAGGGGTGGCTGTTGTCCTTGCCTTTTTGCCTTCAACTCTGCAACATACTCCTGGGTCCTGAGCGAGGTCGGCCAGGTCTCTTCCCTCTCTCCTCAGGCTTGTACATGCCGACAGCATTTTCACACGTGGCTGACTTGCTTTAAGAGCGAGATCAAAGGTAGGGGGAGAGGGAAGCTATGTGAAATGCATACAGAGATAAGTGCTGCCTAACCGCAGACAGTCAATGAGGGTGACTCACTGTTCTTCAGGCCATGGAGTAGGGTAAACTGTAGTTCATCACTAGTTCCCGAGGGCCCTGTGTGGGTGAGCGATTCAGATACTTGCAAGAACCAGCTGTTGGGTGGTGGTCATCCGTGGAGCATGACTTGCTTTCAAAAGCCAATATTAACTCATGCGTGATCAAAGTTCTTCTCCTCATTGACTCCTTTGTGCATGAACATAGCCTAGAAAGGTTTTTTTTTTTTCAAGTTTCAAGAAGTTGACCCCAGCAAATGGGTCAGTGAAAAACTGGCACTTTTGTGATTGTCTGATAATGCTGAAGAGATCTGAGAAGCATTCGGCTTTATGTGGGGTTTGCAGCAGAGGCTACTGCAGTCTGTAAGTGGGTTTGGGCTTGAGGAATCTTTTCATAGCTCTTCAAACTGTTGGAGAAAATAGAACAATTTGGTGTTTGTACTGCTGGAACAGAAAACTGTTGCAGTTCTGAGCGTAAGATTTTGCAGGACTCCTACTTCAAGGTACTCTCCTAGTGCAGTGGTGATGTAAATGATGTAACTAGACATAGTGATAGGTTGAACATAGGCCCGTCTCGTAACGTAACGTAAATGAATAAATAAATAGAATATACATACATACTGTATATACATTAAGTAATACACATTGATGCGCATGTGCATAAAGGTAATTTGTCTGTTTGTGAGGCTTTGATTTTTTTTTGGTTTATGTGTGTGTCTGTGTGTCCCCTAGATGAGGATGAGGAGAGCGCTGGCCGGAGGCTCCCACTTTCACCTCTGGACCAGTTCTTCTCAGATGATGAGTCCCTCAAGGAGCAAAAGAAGAAGAAGCCAGCCAAGCTTAAAGAGGGGAAGATGCCCAAGGTCAAAAAGAAGAAAAAAGAGGTAAGCTGAGGGGCTTATTGCTTAAGTATGCAAACGTGGGCGGACACCAGCTTTGGAACCAGACAAATTTGAGAGTTTGTTGTCTTTGGGATACTTGAGATGTTTGGGCACCAGTCTGAACATGATAAAGCTTATTTCTGTCCTGCCAAAAATCGCTTATAGTTTGAGTTACAATATTTTATCTGATACGGGATGTGCTTTTAACATTGATGGCTAGCACTGTGAGACGCAGCTAATGGGAGTACTGTTCTGTCAGTTTTAGGCATAGGCACGTGTTTTCTTTAGAAATGAATGAACCTTCATGATAAAATGCCTTTGTGGCTTCAGAATTGATCTGGTGTTTGCAGGGCTAGGTGGTCCAAGCTACCCTTTTAAACTATTCTAAACTCGCTGTTTTTTGTCACAAAACTATGTTGGGTGACCTTGCAGTTGAATGCACTTTCTCTTATCTCACAGTATAACAGTGTAATGGTGTCTTTGAAAACCCACTCAAAAGCACTCAGCATCTGAATAGATCCAATTTAAAGCGGTTGCATGTAAGCAACATATGGCTCTAATTACGACGACAAACTGGGTAGCTTGGAACAAACAGAGATGCATTAGCAGGAAAACAATAGGCACTTTCTTTCTCCCTGCAGTGACCAGATGAGTCATTTTTTTGTGCTATCTCGTCTCAGTGGGATTTCATATGGAATGGTGATTCAAACTAATTTCCAAACAACATCTGTTTCCCTTCAATTAAGATAGTGAAAGATCTTTGGACTTTGGCAGCCATACAGTGTTTGTAGGTGTGGGATGTGAGCTATGCGGGCTCTCTCTCTCCTCTCTCTCTCTCTCTCTCTCTCTCTCTCTCTCTCTCTCTCATCTGTCTCTTTCTCTATGTATAATAGTGTGTGTTAGTTCAGAGCTATAGGTTATTTCTCTATGAGCTGATTTTCCTCACTGTGCCTGTGTGTTTTGGTCTACAACACCTTGGGTTATGGCTCTTGATCTCCGTCTGTCAGATTGTATTGTTAGCACATGCGGTTATTGCTCTTTGTAGTGTGCATTTTAGAGGGCGTTAGTGTAAAGTCTGAGATATTGCCCTGGGTTTCTCTCACTCTCTCTCACCGATAGCCTTTGTGCTGTCAATACTGCAGCCTGGGCTTCCTGCAGGTTTTGGGTATATTCACTCTACAGAGTAGACTGATGGACTGTTGCCACACCGGAGCCAAAATCGGTTCCAGAATCTTTATTTTGTGACTGCTCTCAATAGTCAGTGGCTATTTTGAATTGCTCACTCATCCCCTTTTAAGTCATTCTCTCTCATACTTCCCATTTTTCCTGATCCCTTTACTTTTTTACTTCCCTTCTCTCTCTCTCTCTCTCTCTGTCTCTCTCTTTCTCTCTCCCCCCACTCTCTCTCTCTCTGACCTTTGTGGTCTTTCTCTGCTTTTTCTCTGCCAGAGTGTTGTTTTTGTTTCAGACTGTTTTGGAGAGTGTCCCTTTTTGGTCCCTTTCCATTGTGTTTCTGTGTATGTGTGTCTGTGTGTGTGTGTGTGTGTGTGTCTGTGTACGTGCGCACGCACGCTCGATTGTAGCTGGTGATATAGCCTGACAGGTGAAGTTTTTGAGTCAATTAGATCGTGGCGTGTAGACAGTGAGTTTGTACCAGCACGACACCCCTTTCTCTCCCTGAGCACTGTTTCCATGAATAAAACACATCAAAGGCATTTTGGCAGAGTTCAGTTTTAGCAAGGAGCTTGGTCTTGCTCTTGGTCCCTAATGAAAGCTGAAAGCTCAAGGGTTGTGCTACAAGAGCAGGCGCAACAGCAAACACATATAGGAGCAGTGCAACAGCTGATGCATCCATATATTATATTACATTTAAAGAAACACTGTAGAGATGTCAGATTTGCATGGATTCAATGTATCTATCTGAGCAAACATGTTCTATACGTTTCACGAAATTACACAATTTTTGACCCGCAGCCACTTCAGATTTTGAATGTCGTGTGAAATTAACCAGATTACCTCAGACCAGTAATGAAATTAGTGTTCAGACATTGTGGACAGACTTTGCACATTCATTGAATTTTGGCCCCGAGGAGTGTTTTGGTTTTTGCGGAGGCCTTTTTGTCAACCATTTGCTTCGTCCATTCCTCTCTGCTTCTGCAACCACTCTGTTCTGTAAGCATGCACCAGTGACAAGACAGCCCCCCCCCCCCCCCATCTTGATTTAGAAGGTTCTTGGGAAAGTAAGAGCAACAACTAATGCTTCTTAGTAAGTTAGTGGTTGCTTTAAAATGAGTGGATTGCCACAGGAGGGGAGCTTGCATCAGTGTCACTGATATGAAAGCCACGTGTCTGCTGCATTTTTAATTCTTTCTTCATTTGGTTATTCAGTGAGTTCTTCAAATTGCTCCTGTATGGTCACATGGCTATGTGAACTAAACAGGTTTCTTTGACCAGTTGGTGACGCAAATGTCTGTAATGCTCTTTATTTGACCAGGGATTCATGCTTCATCTTCTCATTGGTCACTCATTTTGTTGTTATCTAATTTTACGTTTTGTTAAGACTTGTTTTTACCTAATCTAAAAATAGTTCTCCCTTGTGCTCCAGCCTGCTGCCAGTTTCAAAACATGGCACTGTTATTCACGTCCACTCTCATTCCACGAAGCCGTGAGTCATTGGCTTTTAGCATCAATGCCTAAGCACTTCCTGGAAGTAAGAAAAATGGACTGGTTTATAGATACCAAAATATGTTTCAAAAAGGTTCCCAAAACCAAAAGTTGGTTCTTCTGATAGTTCCTATGCTCTTCAATGAGAATGTACAGTAAATGTCTGTTAAAGCCAAGCTATCAAAGCTGCCTCAATGCGAGAAAGTAAAAAAATGAATTTAGAACGGTCCTGCTTTCTTTTTCAGTGACATGCAGGCACTCAGAGTTCTCTGTCTCTTTCTCCCCTCTCTCTTGCCTTTGTCAGTGTAATATTGATTGAAGATGTTCAAAACCCCACTCTCTCAGAAACCCACTAAATCATTAATTATCTTTAGCTAGGATCTGATGGATGTATTTCTGCTGCATAGCATTACAATGAAACCTGTCTTGGTTGAAATGGTGTCTACAGGAGCCTTGTTGTAATGAAATATGTTTTTTAGGAAAAGAATAAAAGAATCAAATGACATTTGAGTATAGTGGTACAGTAACCCCCCCCCACACACACCCGTGTAATCCACACCATGTCTCAAGTCAGTGTCAGTATGCAAACTAAAAGAACAAAATTGTGTATTGCATACACCTGTGTGTACAATTGTGTATTGCATACCTATGTATAAAAAAAGTTTAAAAAATGCATTCCATATATGGCCATTCCCCATGTATTAACCTCATAGATAAAGATATATTGTAAGATCAGTATAAATAATTGGTTAATAATGGCGAAATTACAGTATTCACCTTGAGTACAGCCGACATGCATGTCTCTTTACTTTGCTATTATGTAACCAAACCTGAAAGTCTCAACACACCTCCTACAGTGTTTCTCTCTCTCTCTTTCTCCCTCTCTCTCTCATTCTCCCCTTCTCTCTTCTCTTTCTTCTGTCTCTTTTTCCTTTGCCCTTTCTCTTTCTTTTCGTCTGACGCACACAGTTTTTCCTGTCCCCTCTTCCAGCTATCCCCTCCAGTGCTGCCAACGGTTCGTGCGAGGGCAGGGAGGTCTTGTCTCGAGCGGCGATAAACGCTCCGCCACTTCCTGTCACGAGCCACCCCAAAGTATTGTGTCAGACATGGGCGCAGATCAATAGAGGTCAGCGCCGGCGCTCGGTACCAGCGTGGCAGAGATGCCGAGGCCGTGACAAGAGCATCAGGGAGGGAAGGGGCGAGGGAGGCAGGGAAAGGGACACAAGAGCGAGGGGGACAGAGGACTTGTGACGACTGGAGTATCAACACGTGGGCGGGCGATGTCTTGTCATCACCGATTAGTTTGATGTTGGTGAGGTTTTGGAAGAGTTTTGACCAAAGAGAGTTGGCTTTCTTTCTGTGTCTGTGTCTGTGTCTGTATGTGTGTGTGTGTGTGTGTGTGTGTGTGTGTGTGTGTGTGTGTGTGTGTGTGTGTGTGTGTGTGTAAAGTATGTGTAAAGTATGTATGAGAGTGAGAGAGTGAAACCCACTAGAAGCTCAAGAATAGAAGCTCAGTGAAGTGGGTAAATGAATCTGAAATTAAAGAACCACTAAGACTGACAGATACTAAAAAGACCCCTTGTGTGTTTGTGTGTGTGTGTGTGTGTGTGTTTTCGCAATACATACTTTCTGGCAAGGTTGAGTTTTTGATTCAACATGTTTCCTTAAGGAAAGGTGATGGTGAGTCAGCATACTGACTTTAATGTTTATCTCTTCTTGCCGGGTCACGTAAGCTAAGTGCCAGTTAAGTTGAACAGAGGCCTTAAAGTCACTTAATCGTCACTCACTGGATGGCCTCTCTGGGGAAACAAAGTAAGTGGCTTCTTTCTCTGTTGTGTTGTGATCACTGCTCACTGGTGTCTTATATGTTTCTCTACCAGGCGTTAATGAGCTTGCTTGCGTTTGGGTAGCAGCTCTGTGACTGGCGCATGCACACAAGTGTGAGAAACGTGACTTGCAAAGCACGCGCACACATACACATACACACACACAAACACACACAAACATACACACACACACACACACACTTATGCGCTGTGCTGCTCACACCTAACCAGTTCAAGGCCAAATGAGTCATTATGGAAATGTGGTTGATTTCGCCATCCCCTCAGTCACTCGTCATGATGCACTCATCAGATCCATTATGCAGTCATCTCTTTTCTTTTTTCTTTCTTTTTTTTCCCTCCCTCTCTCCTCTCCTCTGCTGGTGAAACCTTGCACCCCTTTCTCCTGACTGGTTTGCCCTCTGTGCCTCTAGTTCTGCATCTGAGGTGGCTCTGCTCTCTCCCTCCCTCCCTCCCTCCCTCTCTCTCTCTTTTTCTCTCGGTCTCTGGTCTCTTTCTTTCATTCACCTAACCCTTCCCTTGCCACCTCTCTCTCCTCTTCTCTCCTTTCTTTCCCTCAGTGCGCAAATGAGATTTGTCTAGACGGGTTCTAGAACACAGGCGCTGCAAGCATGGAGCCTCTGCATAACAAGCTCGTTATGCAAACGCATGTGATTGGATGGCGCCATTCCATTGGCAGCTGCAGCAGAATGAACGAGGGAGGGAGAGAGAGAGAGAGAGAGACAGAGAGTAGGTGCAGGAGAGTGAGAGGGAGTGACATAGATGAGGGGAAAGAGAAGAAAGTGGGAGATTGGGTGGAAGGAGAGAGAGAGAGTGAGAGAGAGAGAGAGTGAGTGAGTGAGAGAGAGTGAGAGAGAGAGAATGGGTGCAGGAGAGGGAGGGAGGGAGAGAGAAACCCAGACACTGCACAGTTTGGTCGCCATAGCAACACAGATGGGCTGCTGGTTGGGCTTGCGCGCTCTGCCGCATAAGAGGCCCAACCCGCTCTGCTAAGCCAGACACGACACACACACACACACACACACACACACACACACACACACACACACAGAAACACAAAAATGCATAAAGTTGCAATGGGCACATGACCCCCCCACTCCACACACACACACACAGATGTCTCAACATATATGTGTAGACACACATACATAAATACACACACACACACACTGTAGGATAAAAGCACCACAGCTGGAGAACAACAGGCATGTGTATGCACCCCCTACATACATCCCCACACAAACACACTAATTTACTTCTGTCACAGTGCGTGCACACGCACACACACAAACACAGAGAGAGGGAGCTCTCCTACACAAACAAACTCATTAATGGGTACATATGCAAATCTACTCCTCATTTCTCTCTCTCTCTCTCTCTCTCTCTCTTTCTCTCTCTTTCTCTCTCTCTCTCTTTGGTCTTTCCATTCCACACTCTCGTAGAGAGAGACAGAGTTTATTTTTTTTTCTGGTAATAACTTGCACACAGCCGTTCAAAGCATTGGGCTGAACTCAATCACGCTCATTAATGCCCAGATGTCGCCATGGCAATGCTAGCGGAGGCTGTGGTCTAATAAGATTGGCATGACACACTGCTCCCACTGAAGACGCGCTTCTCTCTGATGTGTTGTGCTGCATTCGCATGCCAATGTGCAGGCAGGGTGGTTGTGTGAGATTGTGTGTCTGTGTGGCCTTTTTTTTGCCTCAAATCAGTTTGCAATCAGCGCACAGATTCTTTCACACATGTTCGACAATGGTAAAGACAGAACCCCATGGTTACAGCCAGCTTGTCAGGAGCAGTTGAGGACACTGACTCATTCGCTTGTTCACTTGCATGCACACACACACACACACACACACACACACACACACACATTTTAACACAGGTCTTTCTCCTATGATCAGCACTGTCACACATACGGCAAATGCTTAAACTCCTTCACCTTATAGAAGTGCACCAGGAGGAACAGCTGCTTTTGAAATATCTGGAAAATTATTCCTTTTTTTGACTGGAAATCTCGGCCTCAGTTCTGTTTATTTTATTTAAGCCCATGTTTTTTTTTGTGTTGTACTGGTCTGCTTGACACAGGACACAGGACTCAGGACTCAGGACTGTTGCTTTTTTAATATATTTGTTTTGCTGCTATGTTTCTCTCTGGGGCTGTGGGCCACCAAGACTTTAGCAATTATAAATGGGAGGAGTTCCAAACTGACCCCTTGATCTATCTACCATGGGCCCCATGTGGACCTTCTCTGAGTGGGGTGGCCAGTCCTGCCACTCAACAGACACTGATCAGAAAGTTGCTGCATTCCCTGAAGTTGTCTTGGAAAGAGAGGAGACTTAATTTCACTGTTCTGTGCAGGTGGCCCTGAGTGAGCACGATGACACGTCGGACAGAGATGAGGACGAACGCAGGCGAGAGAGGTCCGGCAGCGAGAGCAGCACCTACTCCTCCATGAAGAAGAAGAAGAAACCCAGGGAGAAGAAAGAGAAGAAGACGAAACGCAGGAAGAGGGAGGAAGATGAGGACGAAGATGATGACGATGATGGGAATATGAAGGTACTGTATAGCTGTTTGCCATTTCATTCCTTTGACTATAATGAGAAACCGCAAGTAAAGATGATTTGTATGGATACTGTCTTGATCCGTGGGGGAAATTTGGGCTGAATTCATGAAGGAGAATTTATGAACGTTGGAGAGCGATTTTCAACCAGTTGTCCCGTCAACATTTTTCTTACCAGTCAGGGATCAAACTGGCCACCCTTTGGTCATGAGGCTAATTATCCAACCCTTTGGCCATCGCTGCCCCTGTGGAAGTATTTCCAGTACAGGTGTCCCAGGTGTCCAGTATAAGAGATTTATCTTTATAATTTATATATCTGGTGTGTGGAAGACTGGCCATTAACACTCATATGTTTCCTGTTAAATGCTGAGTGTGTTATGTTAATGTGTGTGTGGACACTTCTGCTCCATCTCCTCAGGAGCCAAAGTCCTCCAGTCAGCTGATGCAGGAGTGGGGTCTGGAGGATGTGCAGTATGCCTTCTCTGAGGAGGACTACAAGACTATCACCAACTACAAAGCCTTCAGCCAGTTCCTCAGGTAGCTGCTGATAGTCTCTGATAGTCACATCTGGTGAGGGGTCTCATATTGTACAAAAATAGTGCAAAAATGTTTGTTAAGAATAAGCTGGGTGGGTATTTGAGTTTGGATTTGGCCCACTAGAAAACGTGATGGATCCTCTTCCAATGCGCTGAGTGCATGTGATTTCATCATTTTGAATACCTCTCATTTTCCCAGGCCCCTTATTGCCAAGAAGAACCCGAAGATCCCCATGTCTAAGATGATGACAGTGCTGGGGGCCAAATGGCGGGAGTTCAGTGCCAACAACCCATTCAAGGGTACTTCTGCCACTGCCGTGGCTGCTGCTGTGGCCGCCGCCGTGGAAACGGTCACCGTCTCGCCGCCCATCTCACTCAGCAGTGGCGTCCAGCAGGCGTCACAGCTGGGGCCAATCAGAAAAGCCAAAACCAAAGAGGGAAAAGGTGAGGATGTGCTGTTGAAATCCTGTCCAGAGCTTTCTTGCATTTGTCAAAGGAACACAGGAGTTGCAATGGATGAAGAGTGTAAAATCCAGAGATTCTGTGGAAATTGTGCCAGAGAATTATGCGTTGAAATACTAACTTTTGAATTCACATTACAATTGCATCTCTCATTGTAGTGCTGTGAGCGTTCAACATTCCACATGCAAATAGTAACATTTTGTTCTGGAAAAAAAGGCAGAACCCTCTAACTCCCATCGATCTCTTGAAATTCGAACAGCCCCATGCATGGATCTGTGAAGGATAACGGCTGGTTGTTTTCTCCTCTTGACTGGGTTGCAGGGCCAGGGGTCAGGAAGAAGAGTAAAAGCAGTGTGAAGGACACAAAGAAAAAGGGCAAAGGGAAGAAGACCAAATCCAAGTCAGGCCAAAGTTCCAAGAGGAAAAAAGCATCATCAGTAAGAATACCTCCACGCAAAGAAGTCCTAGTTGTTTTTTTGTTACACATGCCAGTACAAATGATTTGGCATTAGAGATATCATTGATTACACATGAGTGACTAATTTGACATACCTGAGAGTCAAGTATTAATGTGCATGGTGTACTAATAACTGGTTTGTTGAAGTTGCTGTGTAGCATTTTCTTGGTGCACTTTATGTTTTTAGCTGTGTTGATCGCAGCTTTGCATTTACTTGCCTGCTCAATACAGCAGCCATATCTGGTAGAACATGATGTTATGGGAACGCTACAGTACACACTAGTTGATTTGGATGCTCACTTCAGAGGATATCTGGACAAAACGCTGCATTTTGACTCTTAACATAACATCAATACAGTTGTTTCTTTACATTCTGTTGCTGTTTCTAGTTTAATTTTGGATGTTTTAACCAAAAAATAACACACATAGCACCTTTTAAGCTAATTTTATTGTTGCCTTGTTACTAGTCTGATAGAGAGGTCTAAGGTTCTTAGCTATAGTGGGCCTAACTGTCTTTTTTCCACTCAGAGCGAGGAGGACTTCCTGGATGAGTCAGACTTTGATGATGTCAGCATTCACAGTGCCTCCGTCCTCTCGGACACCGCCGGGGCGCCCAAGAAGAAGCCGCCGACGACCCCGACAGCAACGGCGGCAGCTCGCCGTGGACGCAAGAAGAGAAAACGTAAGAGGCTCTGCTCTTTGTTCGAGTGCCAAAAGCACAGCAAAGCCTCAGGGCTGTGGTCTCTCTTGTCCCTCCTCCATCACAAAACGGACAGGAAATTCATTTAATAAGTGGCCTTAAATAAAGCGATCGCACAAATAGACACAGAAATTCCAAGGTCTCAGTGTTCCTCGGTGTGCTGTTCAGCTTTACGGTCCTGTTGTGTGTGCCTCTCACCGTGTAATTCAATTTGGTCAGGGACCCTCATAGAAATGAGTCTCAGTGTATTTACCTCAAGGCCTCTGAATTCTTCCAAAGCTGTGGGAACACCAACTGAAATTTGACTCAAGCACACTAGATGTTCACCACAGACAAATTTACAAAAATAAGGTGAATGCAGACATGCTCTAGCTTTTGAAAAACGCTAGTTTTGCATGAATTTTATTTAAAAATTTAACATTCATACATGCATATACCAGACATACATACATACATACAGGGTGCGATTTGTCAAAAAAACAGAGGGGGAATGTTTTTTTTTTGTTGTTTTTTAATCATGAAAAAAATGAGCAATCAACAAGTTTAATTCTTTCTTTAGGTTAATGGTAGACCCTGTGTGCCTAAATTATGAACAGATGAGCATTCTTCTTCAATGCAAACTTAAAAAGACATGAAACATTTCATTTTCTGTGCCGGCCACAATGTGATGGCTTATTTGGGCTTCAGAACCATGGATAAGGTCCGATCACGCGAACATGTCAGAGGATTGGCAGAGGAACATTAGCCTAATGGGATCGGTCTGTAAAACGTAACAATAATTTCACATGTCATAAAATATCATTTGACATGTTATGTCAAAGTAACTAATTATAAAACAAAATAAACAGTTTGCTCTGATGTCAGATTTCATGTGGCCTTTTCGGTTTTCCTGTTGGCGCATCATCTGCAGCGTGTCGTCCTTTTATCCACGTCTCTGCGAACCTCTGCGTAGGGAACGAACACACGTCTGGCCCATTAACAGCGATGAGTGTTTTTTATTAGTTCCGCGTAGAATGCAGAAACAATGTATTTATGTGCATGGGGACGTTTGCGAACAACGAGTTTACCGACAATTCGGGTCAGGTTGAAAGTTAGTAAGCTACCAACAATGTAGATTATAGGAAACTGTCATAACCTGATTTCAATTTCAATCATTTTTTTTTTTATTATTGACGGGGTTTTATCACCCCGAGGATATCATCAACAAATCAACAAATCTACAAATCGCACTCTGCATATATACATGTACCAAAGCTCATGATGAGCACTGATAAAGTAATCTGTGTTTATGTCAGGTTAAGATGTCCAGTTAGTTATGCTGTCTTTGTTTCCCCCTCCACAGGAGAGGATGGCGATGGATATGAGACGGATCATCAGGACTACTGTGAGGTGTGCCAGCAGGGCGGTGAAATCATTCTGTGCGACACGTGCCCCCGCGCCTACCACCTGGTGTGCCTGGAGCCCGAACTAGAGAAAGCCCCTGAGGGCAAGTGGAGCTGCCCCCACTGTGTAAGGCTGGGGAGGGGCCACCTGGATGCATTATGTGCCACACACCTGCTTTTGTATGCACGCACACACACACGCACGCATGCACATACACACACACATACACTCAAAGTGTAGCCAAAGCAATCAATTCTTTGATCAGTTTCAAACCACAGCGCACCACACTTAATCTCCACCCCACCCCACTACCTCCCCTCAGGCTCACTGTAGTTACGTGTCTCTGCATAGACTGCTATAGGGAGTGCACAGCAGGCAAACTTATCATAATGTTTACTGTTAGCTACCACTGCTGATGACACTGTTGCTGATTCAATATGTTTAACTTTTTAATTTCACCTCACTATGTTAAAGTAGGAGTGAGTGGGTGGTCTGTCTATATAGGAATCAGAGGACCCAGTAGCAGATTGTCTAGCATTCCACCCTATGGCCCTTTATCCTTTCTGTTTAGGAGAAGGAAGGCATTCAATGGGAGCCAAAAGATGAAGATGAGGAGGAGGAGGAGCCTGCAGGCGAAGAAGAGGACGACCACATGGAGTTCTGTCGGGTGTGCAAGGACGGCGGCGAGCTGCTCTGCTGTGACACCTGCCCTTCCTCCTACCACATCCACTGCCTCAACCCGCCCCTGCCCGAGATCCCCAACGGGGAGTGGCTTTGTCCTCGCTGCATGGTAAGACTGGAGGAAGGGAACTTCCAGAACAGCAGAGGTCTGATGTAGGCTAGTGGAGCTCACGCCTGTGTGGTTCAGATCAGGGTTGAAAATGAACTTTTCAAAATGTGAACCTGTTACTTTCAAATTCTTGGTGAAGTTCACCAACCAACGATTAATAATACATTCCTTTGTTTGCGTCTGGATTCTACCAGCCACATATTTTATTAACATTTGCCTGGTGACTAGAACTCCTTTTGATCCCTGGTTTGTATTGTAGTCAGTGTTCTCAAATGTATAACCTGTCAGTCCCAATGTAATTCAAAAAAAGTCCAGACTGCATCCACTGTACCCTTTATCTAGCTGTCTAGTCTGTATTTTCTTGTAGGGAGCTTCATTCATTAAAGGCTAAGGAAATAGAAATGACATTGAGCTAGGGAAATCAGGGCCGTTTTAGTCAATTTCATTCAAATCGCGTCTGTAAATCTTTGTTTATTTTGGTTGTGAAAGGAGAGCACGCTTCACCAGACTTGGTCTTCCAAATCACTCATTTTTTTTTATTCATCCTTCAGTCTTGTCTTCACTGAGGTGCATCAACACAGCCATTTATCTAAGGCTGTCATGGTGTCTCCTTGAAATAATGTTTGGCTGCAACATCATGGTTGTATTTTGAAGGAGCGGATTTACTGTGTGTGTGTAGCACTTGAGTCTAAAACATTGCATCTTACCACATTGCCACTCAAAGTGTTGTTTTTTCTCTAGTGTCCGCCTCTCAAAGGTAAGGTACAGAAGATTCTGCACTGGATGTGGGGGGACCCTCCTCTTCCTCCAGAGCAGCCCCCTGGGCCCGACGGCGAGCCTGCTGACCCTCTGGCCAAGCCCCCCCTCAAGGGTCGCCCCGAGCGGATGCTGTTTGTGAAGTGGGCCAACCTCTCCTACTGGCACTGTTCCTGGGTCAGCGAGCTGCAGGTGAGAGAGAGAGTATAGGAGTAGTCAGCAAGTCTCTGCACCTGAGGTCTGACCTGAGAAAAACTACTAGTGTACTAAGAGTGTAATTGCCAAGGGAACATAAACTTCATAGTTGCATATACTGTATACAGTGCATGTATAATAAATGTACAGCATATATAGATGGCATAATATAATTGTTCCGCTCTGATGATAATAATAACTGTTTTAGTCATACAAATAAGCTCAATATCAATATTAAAAACTGGCATGGATTTTAATGTTTCTAATTACTGTTAATTAACTCTTAATTGTATTAATTAATTTAAACCCAAGTGCTTATGAAGAGTTACTGTAGCAGCAAAAACATTGTCAGAAACGAAATGGTAATGACAGCTACTGTGTATCTGAGTATTAGTTTCACATGTGTTTAGTAGTTCAGTACTTACAAGCCTTAAACTTACTACCAGCAAATCCCTTCAGAATGCCTCACAGTACTGAACAGCCTCTGTCTGTCTGTCTGTCTGTCCATCTGTCTGTCTGTCTGTCTATCTGTTTTTGTACATTTATGCTGTAGCTTGAACTATACCACACGGTCATGTACCGCAACTACCAGCGCAAGAACGACATGGACGAGCCGCCGCCGTACGACTACGGCTCTGGGGAGGAGGAGCTGAACATCGAGAAGAGGAAGAGCAAAGACCCGCAGTACGCCATCATGGAGGAACGTTTCTACCGCTACGGCATCAAGCCTGAGTGGATGATCATCCACCGCATCCTCAACCACAGGTGCCCACGAACGCGTACAGCACAGGAACTCACACGATGTCTTTGGGGACCCCTGTGTTTTAGCACTGGGATAGCCACTGAAGACGTGTTAGAGGAGGTGCCACATCCTGTCATGAGCTGTTGTAGCCGTCCTTGTTGAGTGAGGCGCCAGTGTCACTGGTGAACAGCGCTACTACGGCATCTGTCTTGCTTAGATCAAGCATTCTTGTAGCTGTCAGACTAATTATGATTTCCTGAATTTGATCTTATTAAATTAAATCTGATGGCCTGATGACAGACTGATAAGCTGTCAGCCAAAACATGTTTATCACTGTTATGCCTGTTTAATGACCCAGTCATCTAGATGACTTGACTCTAAATAGTTACAGTTTGTTTTGTTGAAATGGGTGTGAATAGTACATTTTATGAGGAAGCATTTGTAACTATTGTGATCATTTTTTATTGTATGTGTGGTGTGTGTCCCTGCAGTTTTGATAAGGATGGAGATTTGCATTACCTCATTAAGTGGAGAGACCTGCCATACGACCAGTGCACCTGGGAGATGGATGACTTTGACATTCCAGATTACAGCAACTTCAAGCAGTCATACTGGGATCACAGGTTCAGAGTAAACACACGCACACACACACACACACACACACATACACACACATACACACACACACACACAGCCTGACTCACTCTGAGAAGCAGCCCAGCTGCTCCCATTTACGCAAGTATATTGACTGATGTACTGATATCAGTGCCTCTCTCTCTCGCTTTGGCACACACAAACTCACACACAGAAAGACACACACACACACACACAGATGCACACTGCAATGCTAATCACACTGTTATTGCAGGGAGCAAGTGCTGGGTGAGGACCATCGCCCCCTGGTGGTGAGACAGGACAAGAGCGCCTCTAAAGACGAGAAGAAGAGGGAAGTCCCTCCTGAGACACCCATAGTGGATGTGAGTCAATGAACTGCATTGCACTGTCCTCTTCTCACCATTTCCTCCAGTCAGGGACAAGGCAGATCAGAGCAGAGCATTATGAACAGGAAATTTAAATGAACCCTATGTGACCCATAGTTAAGTAGTGGCACTTTGGGATCTCACAGCCGTGGCCTTGGTAATAACATTTGCTGCCAGGCGGCTCTGTCTCCAGAGCCCATTCTAACTGCTGGATGTAATCCTGTCGTTTCCTCTCTGCTCCCCAGCCTACCATTAAGTTTGACCAGCAGCCGTGGTACATCAACGCCACCGGGGGCACCCTGCACCCGTACCAGCTGGAGGGCCTGAACTGGCTGCGCTTTTCCTGGGCACAGGGCACCGACACCATCCTGGCTGACGAGATGGGCCTGGGCAAGACAGTGCAGACCATCGCGTTCCTCTACTCGCTCTACAAGGAGGTGGGTAAAGGAAGGATGCAAGCAGCTTGGACTGAACATGGTGTCATGTTGAGGATGACTGGATCAATTTGAGACGTGCGGGAGATTAAATTGGTAGCTGCTGTAGAAAGTTTTACTTGAGCTTAGTCAGTATTGTACTGGCACTCAATACGTAGGGGGCCAAAGGAAAATTTTAGGACAAGATTTGCCTCAAGCAGTGTCCCAGTTCCAGTCCCTTTATGGTGCTTAAACCTGACAGCAACACAAAAAAGCAGTTGTGTCTAGTTAACGCCTTTGCTCTCCTCAGGGTCATTCCAAAGGGCCGTTTTTGGTAAGCGCTCCCCTGTCCACCATTATAAATTGGGAGAGGGAGTTCGAGATGTGGGCGCCAGACTTCTACGTGGTGACCTACACGGGGGACAAAGACAGCCGAGCGGTCATACGCGAGAACGAGTTCACCTTCGAGGACAGCGCTGTCAAATCTGGCCGCAAGGTGTTCCGAATGAAGGTGGGAGATGTCACTGATATGTCAGGGGATTCCAAATATCATTTCCCCTTGGTGTTTTTAACCTTTTTTAAGAACAGAATGTCTGGATTTTCCTGCTTGGGTGGTTCTGTGACAGACGGTGACAATCTGCTTTCGTGAATGTTATTTTACAGAAGGACACGCCTATAAAATTCCATGTACTGTTGACCTCATATGAGCTGATTACTATCGATCAGGCCATTCTGGGTTCAATTACCTGGGCCTGTCTGGTGGTAGATGAAGCACACCGACTTAAAAATAATCAATCAAAGGTAAGATGAATGTGTCTGTACTGTACTTTGATAATTATATAGACTTTGAAATGGAGAAATGGACTCAGAAAATATCTGGTTCATTATAATATACTTCATCAGTCACTGTGGACCTTCAGTCTTAAATTCATAGATTTTTGTAGTCACACAACAGCAGAAAAACATATTTGTCTTGATATTTGACTGTCTCATTCCTTGGTGCTGGATACCGGGTCCCCTAAATGGCTGTTTCTGGCAGTTTTTCAGAATTCTGAATGGCTACAAAATCGACTACAAGCTGCTCCTCACCGGAACGCCCCTGCAAAACAATCTGGAGGAGCTTTTTCATTTGCTCAACTTCCTCACTCCAGAACGCTTCAAGTAAGAGGCACGAGCTACACACACACACACACACACACACACGCCTCTACCTCCTCTAACCGCAGCACTCCTCTAATGCTCCACTGGTTTCTGGGAGCTGTACCTCTGGCACCACTAAAAGTGTGGGAATGGCTTTGTCACACATGACGGCCCAGTGGCTCCGAGGCTGGAGTGTCTCCACAGTGCGCCGCTTGTGAATTAAGCGTGGGCTGAATGTCGGTTTAAGAGCTCTCTCCAAAAGGAGCTCCTCATAATAAGTTTGCCATATTTGTGAGGGTGTAAGTCACTGGGAAAAAAAATAATGTTTGTAGTACACTACTGCATGAGTTGTGAATGGAAGTGCCAATAGGGGGGTATATCTTGATATTATGTCAACTGCTGCCTTGCATTAGCGTGGCTCTCAGGTCTGTTTTTATTTCTTTTCTCTGGGAAGTAACCTTGAAGGCTTCCTGGAGGAGTTTGCTGACATCTCCAAGGAGGACCAGATCAAGAAGCTGCATGATCTTCTGGGGCCCCACATGCTGCGGCGGCTGAAAGCCGACGTCTTCAAGAACATGCCGGCCAAGACGGAGCTCATTGTCCGCGTGGAGCTCAGCCCTATGCAGAAGTCAGTCTCAACATGGCAGCTTTTTTTCCTTTTGATTTGATCATTGTTTGATAACTGCTTGCAAGCTTCTCAGTTTGACAAAATTTTGTCTTTACAAATTTGATAGAACTCTACTAAAATTGTATTGTCTATCTATGCACATTGAATAACACTGACTTTGTAGTCTACATATTGTAGTGAAATGTGGTTACACATGAAGATTTTCATGAATAAAGCTTATTTCCTTGATAGCTTCCTAAATCCGTTACACCCTTTGACTCCTGACCCTCTGACCCCAAACAGGAAGTACTACAAGTTCATTCTTACACGGAACTTTGAGGCACTGAACTCCAAAGGCGGGGGCAATCAGGTCTCCCTGCTCAACATCATGATGGACCTCAAAAAGTGCTGCAACCACCCTTACCTGTTCCCTGTGGCCGCTGTGGTGAGGAGTGTGTGTGTGTGTGTGTGTGTGTGTGTGTGTACTGAATGTATGGTTGGCATTTGTGGTAGAAGGAGGTCTTTCTTGTCAGATCCCTAATGCAAGTGTGCATGTGTTTTCCTTTCATTACTCATACTAATGTTTTTTTTTCATTTGGGAGGCTGCAGAAAGATCCTCATTGATTGGGAGGACAGAGAGAAGGGCTGAATTAATAGCCTCTAATTCATCATGTATCTTGTGGGAATTTTGGTTTAGACATCTTCATGTAGCCTAGCTTCCCTGCCATACAAAGTACAATGTGTAAATGAAGCAGTTTTTTCAGAGGTACATTTCAATATTTATATATACATAGCAACAGGACCACATCTGTGCTCACATACACGTGGAAAGAAATTTAAAAGCGAAACCCAGTAAACACAGATGAAATGAACATATTGATCTTGAATGGTGTCTGGACGATGCAATGGAGTTTGATTGTTGAGTTGATGGGGTTGTTGTTTTGGGGTTCCCTTTAGGAGGCCCCGGTTCTCCCGAATGGTTCCTACGATGGGAACCTGCTGGTGAAGTCCTCAGGCAAGCTCACTCTGCTGCAGAAGATGCTGAAGAAACTGAAGGATGAGGGTCATCGAGTCCTCATCTTCTCCCAGGTCTGGCTCATGCCGTAGCAGAAAGACAGTTCACCCCCAGAGCACTTTTCTCTTTTCTCTCCCCCTGGAAATATCCTTGCAAAGGCCGAGCATAATGTGTATATTCTTTTCAAACATCAGGGGTGATTCTGTAATACTGTTTATAGTGTTTCATGGCCACATTGATACTGGATTTCAATTGAAGCTAAAAGGAATGATAAGCACAGTCCTTCATACCAGTAAAGAAACTCATTTTGAGAGAGATGTGAAGCACAAAAAAACATGTGAAAGCTTATTTAAAGCTATATGCATTAGTCAGTTGAAATTGGTCGATGTTTTACTGCACTGATCGCCATTTACTATGATTCATTTTTCCTCTCAAGCACTTTAAACTCTCAGTCTGAATGCACTCAGGCTGAACAGCAGATTCAGCTCATCAGAAGCACTGTAGCTGTCTGATCGGTTTAGTCAGGTGTGGCAATGGTGGGGGTGGGGGGGAATTTAGGCAGGTGGTCTGTTAGCGTACCCTACTTAATGAAGCTATTTTTAAATCCTGTTTTCTCATCCTAAATCCGTCAAAGACACCTGGCCCATTTAGAACAGTCCTCCTGTCCTGTCTGCTGTTTTTTACCCAGATGACAAAGATGCTGGACCTGCTCGAGGACTTCCTTGAGTACGAGGGCTACAAGTACGAGCGGATCGACGGGGGTATCACTGGCGGCCTGCGGCAGGAGGCCATCGATCGCTTCAACGGTGAGAGGTTTCTCACCATTGAACGGTTCAAAGTGCTGCTGTCTGTACTTTTGCTTTTGTCCACAAGAGGGAGACACTCTGGCAGTGTTTTCAGTTGGGGTCTGGAAACACAATAAGGCATTTTCAGTGTTAGGTGTCATATACTCAAAGGTTCATGGATATCAGCATATCAGGTTAAATCTAGGTGATTCTTATCGGTGATGTTGTGTGTGGGGCACTCTAGTTAGGCACAGACATTTAAACTGCGCACAGAGCTGTTAATCTCTACAATGTGAGATGTGATTTTTAAAAAATATTGAAATTGTTTGTTTTCTCAGCTCCTGGAGCGCAGCAGTTCTGTTTCCTGTTATCCACGCGAGCTGGGGGGTTGGGCATCAACCTGGCCTCTGCAGACACGGTCATCATCTATGACTCTGACTGGAATCCCCACAATGACATTCAGGTACAGGGACACCAGCTTCACACATCTCCCAGGGGAGAAACAAAGAGAGCATGTGCAGCTCTAGGGGAGACTGACCCCAAACTAATAGATAGTCGCTTTGGGTAAAAGCGTCTGGTAAATGCAGAAATGTAAATACTTCTGTTTTCCTCTCTCTGTCTTTTTATACATAATCTCCTCGTTTCTGTTTTTCTCTCTCTTCATCTCTTCATCTTTGTATTCTTCCAACTCTCTCTCATGTATGAAGTGTATGTAAACATGCCATATAAGTTCTGCATTGGCTGCAAAAATGTTTAAATGATTACTAAAGCAGTGAATGATATTATAATATTAACATACAATATCTGAAAGTATGCTATAATGCTTTCTGCAATTTCATGAATGTCATTTTATATCTCATCTCAACTTTTTTTTATCTTCCCCTCCTTCCTCCTTCCTTCCTCCTGCTTTTCTTGTACAGGCCTTCAGCAGAGCTCACCGCATCGGGCAGAACAAGAAGGTGATGATCTACCGGTTTGTGACCCGAGCCTCCGTGGAGGAGCGCATCACGCAGGTGGCCAAGCGCAAAATGATGCTCACCCACCTGGTGGTCCGGCCCGGCCTGGGCTCCAAGACCGGCTCCATGTCCAAGCAGGAGCTGGACGACATCCTCAAGTTTGGAACCGAAGAGCTCTTCAAGGACGACGTAGAGGCCATGGGTATGGGGGGGATATGGGGGGATGTGTTAGTCATAGGATAGAGCTGTTTAATTTCAAAACGTCATAGAAGATTTGCTAAGTTTTCTGCTATCGAAATGGGAGATATACGTTATGGTGCTTTCTGAATTATTCTGTTCTGGCAAGTCTGTTAAAGGTTGTTTTAAAGGTTAGCTACTTAGAAATGGGGAGTACCTTTAAAAGTGTAACTTTTATCAATCACTGTGTATTGTGCCCAGTTCAAAGCCAAGATTCATGACGAGACGAGCTGCAAAATTCTAAAAAAAAACAGCAGTGTTCTTCCTAAAAACTGAAGCATTCACACCAATGCAACAACTTGCAATAGTTTCCATAACAACGTCCAGATAAACCAGCAAGCTGGCTAGTTAGCAAACAGAGTTACCCCGTTTAGCTCAATGGCAAACTTTCCAAAAAATGATCTTCCTTTTTGTGACTTATGAAGCATATTCATCATGACTGAAGTTGGGCAGCCACAGCTGTTTCATTGATAGGAGGTAATTAGCATTTCTTTCCATCTCCATTGACCAAAACTCTGCCCTGACATCTCTGCTGGACTGATGAGTGACATCACGTCATGAAAGCTGTGAGGTAACAACGTTCTAAAACCTTGAAACTGCGATTTGACATGTTTAATGTGCAGCGACGGCTTGAAACTGCTTGCAACGACATGGAACGTTTGATTCACACTGCTGCAACTCCTCTCCAGTACGGTCTCATCTCATTGGAATCTTTGGTCTGAATTGGCCTTTAGGTTTTTAGTAATAATTGTTGGAATGCTATGGAATGTTTACATGAGAAGTGGAGCATTGTATTAGGCATACACCTCCAACAAAAAACTCTAGTCACCTGCACCTGCAGATATCTCTGGTTGGACCCAGTGTAATAGATGGTTTGCATTTAGAGCATATCCCATATTTCCAGCTCGGGGACTCAGCCCTTGTGCACAGCTGAAAGTGTTGGGTCCTGTGGGGACTGCAGTCTCAGCGCACAGCCCAGTGTGAAAGTGTTCATTTGCAGAGGTCGTTCCCTTCCCCAAAGCCCCAGTGAGAGAGGGGTCTCAGCGGGAACACACACACACACTCTTACACACACACACCATAAGCTAGCCTCCGCCTCTCAATCATTCAAGACAAAAGTGGTTAGACTCGGGCTCAGTCCTGTTTATGAAGCCATTTCTTTTTCATTTCCACGTTTAGCGTTACATTGAATTTATACTAGTGGAATCCATGCTGTAGCCTCAGAATGGATTTATGTTATGGCGTTTCATTTATTTATCTCTCAGGGGGGATTTTTGTCCTCTTTTTTTGTACGCTGCCCTGCTTATCTTGTTGTGGAAGTATTTCCTCAATTGATCCATGCAGGAGATTTCGCTGCATAGAACCTTCTGGATTCAATCTATCTGTGATGAACTTTAAAACTATTAAGACTATTATCACTGCATCTTACTCCACTTGGTTCAGCCTGGCGCTAACAGATTAGCACCATCCCGTTTGCCTCCACGGTGGCTTCAGCTGTGGTGTCTTGAGACCGGGATTTGTCTGTTTGATGCATGAGCTTTTCGTTCGGCCTGCAGAAGGAGCAGGAAACTCCTAGGCAGCCATTCCTCTGTCTTTTGTCTTGGGACACCTTGTTTAGAGAAGACTACAGCATGTGTCTGACATTGTGTACTCTAAGCGTTACAGTCATGTTGAAGTGAAGTAAGGGTGTAAAACGTCCTGAGTTATGTCCTTGTCATGGATAATGATACCAAATCCTCAGCTCTCCACTGGGTTTCTTCCTTTTTTTCACAACAACAAGGCCCAGAAGGGGAAACCCATCTGTCCAGTTGTCTGTTGTGTCTCTTTTAAAGTGCTTAGTTACGGGTTGAGTTTGTGCAGGTTTAGAAGGTTTTATAAAAAAAAAATGGAATTTTGGAATCTATAATAATTTTGAAGTATGGGAAAATGATGCATAAAAAGTCCAAATCTTAATGAATTTGCAGACCAAATTGGACACATCCTACAAATCAATTTTTTTAATAATAAAAAATAAATAAATAAATAAGTAAACACACACAAAAAAAATAGTTTGGAAAGAAGTCTGGACAAATGTCGGAATTTTTATTTAGGGGAAAATGGCTTTGAATTTCCCCTACTGAGTTTTTTGTCATGCTGTCTATGTGCTGAAAGGGGACAACAAGGACGGGGAGGAGGGCAGTGTGATCCACTACGATGACGCAGCCATCTCCAAGCTGCTGGACCGCAGCCAGGACACCACGGAGGACACGGAGATTCAGAACATGAACGAGTATCTCAGCTCCTTCAAGGTGGCCCAGTATGTGGTCCGCGAGGAGGATGGAGAGGTCAGAAACCCTCTTATCTGTGACCCTGAATCACCTGTGGATGGGTACAGTCTGCATGGATGAAACGGTTGCTCTAATATGTTCCGATGTCTTCACAGCAGATTTCCACAGCAAGGAACCAGTGCTATGTGTTTGCTTCACAAATGAGCTTGTCAATGGAACATACAGCATACATGAGACTTAAGCCACATGTGATATGCCTTTAACATTCATTAAAGTGCATGGCAGTCTTTTTAGTTGGCAGCCCTTCAGTTGAGGTTGTTTGACTGAATCTAATACTTAGTAAATACAGGCTGAATTTCAAATGTGTATCAGTTTATGTTGTGTAGGGTGTGTGTGTGCTGTACATGCTTGTATAAAGTGTGTGTTGACTCATGTTGACTCACGTGTGTGTGTGTGTGTGTGTGTGTGTGGTGTGTGTGTGGTGTGTGTGTGTGTGTGTGTGTGTGTGTGTGCAGGAGGAGGTGCAGCGTGAGATCATTAAGCAGGAGGAGAACGTGGACCCAGACTACTGGGAGAAGCTGCTGAGGCACCATTATGAGCAGCAGCAGGAGGACCTGGCGCGCAACCTGGGCAAGGGCAAGCGCATCCGCAAGCAGGTCAACTACAACGACACCTCCCAGGAGGACCAAGGTACAACAACTCACCGCGTGCCTTTGCCTTCGCCTTCGCCTTCACCTCCTCTCCCCTCTCCTCTCCTCCTCCCCCTCCCCCTCCCACTCCCCCTCCCTTTGCCTCCCTGCTCCTCCGCTTGGTGTTTGTGTGTCTGTCTCTCTTCACTGTCTTGCATCATGCCTTTCTTTTCCCCAGTCTGAGCCTCTTCTCTTTATCTCTATCCATTACTTTCTCTTTTGCACATTCACTCTTTCTCTTTTTTTTTTCTGATCCACTTCTTTCATCATTTTTCTCTTTCTATTCTTCTTGCTAATTTTTGTGTTTGTTTGCATACTCTCTGTTGGTCTCTCTCTCTCTCTCTCTCTCTCTCTCTCGCTATCTCTGTGTTTCTCTCCTTCTCATCCTCTGTGTATGTTGGCCATTACTGGTGGGTGTTTAAGCGTTTGTAGCGATTTCATCTCCGCAGGCTCTGTGCTCAGCGCTCGTGTGCCGGAGCACCACATGAGGTTTGCGTCCGTTCAGATAGCAGGCCCCTCGGGCAGGGGGATGTGCCTGTCAGACGGCTGAGGCTTTATCTAGGCACCAAGTACCACCAGCACACTCTCCCAAGTGTGTGCGGGAGTGTTAGACGCGCACGTGCCTGGCACAATGCCTGTGGAGCTTGAGTGCTTGCTGCCTGCCTGTCTGCGTGTGTGTGTGTGTGTGTGTGTGTGTGTGTCTGCGTGTGTGTGTGTTTTTGCATGTGTGTGCAGTGCATGCTGTTGTGTTAGCGGTGGGCAGAGCTCCAGGAGTGAAGGCTTCAGTCATTGGGCCTCCCCGACAGTGGTGAATGTAGCCGTGCCTGTTCTGTTCTGTCTGTGTGCTCTGCGACTCAGAGTGGCAAGATGATCTTTCAGACAATCACTCCGAGTATTCGCTGGGGTCCGAGGACGAGGATGAAGACTTCGAGGAGAGGCCGGAGGGTGAGCTGCCCTTTACACGTCAATAGGACCTGTCTCAGTTGTGTGACCGAAATGGTACATAGAAGTAATAGACCGACTGTCATGTTTCTCAATTAGATTTTCAGTTTCTAGTTTATACGTTTAGTTCCCTAATTCACATTTTAGTGAGGTGAAACGAAGTGGATCTTAATGTTAATCTACTGTATCTGTGGTGGTGATGATCCTAGTCTAAAGAAAAACATGCTGTCTTTTTTTTTTGTCGTCTCCAGGAGGTCGCAGACAGTCACGAAGGCAGCTAAAGAGCGACCGTGACAAGCCGCTACCGCCGCTTTTAGCTCGTGTCAGTGGAAACATTGAGGTGAGTCATTTTATTGGGTGTCATTTTTTTTTTAGCACGACTGCAGTTTAGTTCAGGTCAACAGCTATGAAATGCCAGGGTGTGAAAACGTAAAGCCGTGAAGACGGAAATAAGAAAGATTTGTGTTTTTTTTCTCCCTTTGACACGGGTGGGTAAATGGTAACTGGACTGCATTTATATAGCGCTTTTCTACTCCTACGAGTACTCAAAGCGCTTTACAGTGTATGCCTCACATTCACCCATTCACACACATGCATTCACACACATGTGGCGGAGGCTGCCAGGTGCCAACCTGCCACCAGGAGCAATTTGGGGTTCAATATCTTGCTCAAGGACACTTCGATGGGGCCAGCCAGAGTGGGGCTCGAACCTGAAACCCTTCGGTTGCCGAACAGCACCTGTACCACCTGCACCACCACTGCCCCATACTGCTGTGCTTGAGCTTACATTTGCTCCTGTAGAAGAGTTGTAAATAATTGTGTGTGTGTGTGTGTGTGCGTGTGTGTTTTCTGTTGCTGTGTGTCAGGTGCTGGGCTTTAATGCACGCCAACGTAAGGCTTTCCTGAATGCCATCATGCGCTGGGGAATGCCCCCTCAAGATGCCTTCAACTCCCATTGGCTTGTGAGGGACCTGCGGGGCAAGAGTGAGAAAGAGTTTAGGTAAAACCACTCAAATGCACATCCTCCATAACTGATGGCTTTCACTGGTCCTTCTGCTGTGTGCTACTTTCACCTGCCTTTGTGACTTCGGATTTTTTTTTTTTCTGTGGATATGGATTCTGTTCAACATCTGTGGATGTATTTCAACATTTGTGTGTGTGTGTGTGTGTGTGTGTGTGTGTGCTAGGGCTTACGTGTCCCTCTTCATGAGACATCTGTGTGAGCCTGGAGCCGATGGAGCAGAGACGTTTGCTGACGGTGTCCCACGAGAAGGACTGTCTCGCCAGCACGTCCTTACCCGCATTGGGGTCATGTCCCTCGTCCGCAAAAAGGTACCGAGACATGTGCTTTATTTATGGCTGGATTCTGCTTCAAGCTGATGATGTCACATTGACCGTGGCATAAATGTATTTATATTTTTCAAGTACTTTCAGTAACTTTTCTTGTCTTTTTTAGAAGAACCCATAGAGAGAGAGAGAGAGAGAGAATATTCTTAGAATAGACTCTCAGTTCTAATGCATAGCTGGGCTGGACTTGACTGACTGACTGAAATGTTCAAAAGAAGTTTCTGTGAAATTCAGCCTCCAGGAAGATGACACTTGTGCTTAACACACACACACACACACACACACACACACACACACACACACACACACACACACACACCAGATTGACTGCACAGTAGTTTTATACAGTGTAACCAAGACTACTAAGAATAACATTTCTGTCATTCCTTTTGTGTAGTCCTAGGTAAGAAGACAAAGATAATAGGATGTAAGGGTGTTTCGTAGCGTAGCTCATTAATCCTTTATCATATTCAGTGACAGCTGGCTAACCTGTGTTAGTTTAAAAGTTTATAAAGGGAAGTAAGTTTGAGGGAAACTGCTTTAAACTGCTTTACAGCTTTTAAATAAATACCCTTTGAAATGATTCCAAATTTAATTTGTATGAGATTTCTTTTGTTAGTAACAGAGCCCTGTCTCACTATCCTGGGTTTATCAGTATATGCAGCCTTCTCTTAATTGGCCAACCTCTCTGAATGTCTGAAATGTTCATTTTGTCATTTTCTTAAGCATTCGGGACACCAGTACCTTCTTGATCTTTTCTTCAATTTGATGATCTCCTCTGTGTGTGTGTATGTGTTTGTGTGTGCGTACGTGTGTGTATTTGTGCATGTGTGTATGTGTTCTTTAGGTGCAGGAGTTTGAGCACGTGAATGGAAAGCTCAGCTCTCCGGAGTTGATCCCGCCTGGGGTGGAGCTGAAGAAGCTGACGGAGAGCGTCTCCTCTGACCCCAACACCCCCGTCCCGCCAGCCCTTACCCCACCCAGCCCAGCACACCTGTGCCCTCGGGTTAGTGCCACACTTTACCGCTTCCCCTCCCTGCCTCATACCCTTTGGTGAACCAAACCCACCACATTAGACTTGCCATTGTATTCACTTCATCACAGCAATTTAGCATTGAATTTGTATGGGTTTGTATTCTTTTTAAATGTGTTGCATAACGTACCCATAGTATGAAAGGTCAGGTCAGGAAACTGTCTATGCTGTATCAAGAATTTAGAATGTCTGTGTCTTCAGCGTAATTCTGACTGTCATGTCCTGTGTGCTTTCTGGGCATAGAGAAGGCAGACTCAGCCTCGGGGCCTGCGGAGGAGAAGGAGAATGCTGAGAGTGGTGATTCTGCCAAGGCTACAGAACCAGAGGTATTTCTCAGTTGTGCATCCATTCACCCATCCTTCAATCAGTCTGTCCTTCATTTCATCCATTTCTGTGAAACTCATCCACTCTTGAAACTCATCCTTGATCCTGTCCGCTCCGCAGGGGCCAGCTGGACCCGAGCCCTCCCCGGCTCCAGAGAAGACGCCACCAGAGAGCGATGAGACCAAAGGAGCCTTAGAGGACAAACCTGCAGAGGAGAGTGAAAAAACAGAGCCGGCGGCAGTGCAATCCGAGCCAGCGGCCAATCCCACGCAGCCCTCGGGCAAATCCACAGAGCCATCCACCAATCAGACTGCCGGTGCAGGTGCTCCAGGTGCAGTATCACGATATGTGTGCTATCATGTATATAAAATAATTATAGCAATAGGCAATGCTGAAGCTTACTCTCTTGCTATTGGGTCAGCACCATTTTAGTAAAGTATTGTGAATGTATAATTTTACTTATCAGCTGATAAAAAAGGCAGTGGCTGTCCTCATAAACTGATTTCTCTATTGATTTGTCATTTTTTCTACTGATCCGTTCGAGCAGAAACATGCAGAGAGGCAGAGAAGCCTCCGGAAAAAGCAGAGGGTGAAACTCCTGCTTCCAAGGAGGACAAAGAGCAAAAAGCAGGTTTGTGTTCCAAATAAAAATGTGTACACTTACACTCACACCACATGAAACAAAACTGAATGGATAATAATCTACTTGCTAGCTCTTAAACCACTGAATTCCCTATCGGGTATTTACACCCTGCCAAGCTGACTAAGTTAATAAAGTATTTCCTCAGGAAACAGTAGAAAAGTGCTGTTTCCAGACTGAACGATCCTCAGCGTTTTATAACAGTGTGTGTGTATCCTCAGCCCCATGTGACGAGCCTAAACAGGAGGACGCCCCTGAGGGCCAGCTGAACGGAGAGAGGGACCCCAGGGACGAGACAGACGAGGGCCTGAAGGAGGGCAAAAACGGCTGCAAGACCAAGTTCATGTTCAACATCGCCGACGGAGGCTTCACAGGTGCGCGCAGGGAGAAGCACGCTAAACCGCGCTGTTGAACTGAACACTGGTCTGCCGCAAGCGCTCGCTTTGACAGCGCAACTCTCAGGGGAGCCCGCGTCCCCTCTGATAACTGGGAGTGCTGACTTGTGTTTTGTTGGTGTTTTTTTTACGGCTCTGTGTTCATCTCACAAGCAGCAGCTGTTTGTTTGTGTGTGTTTGTGTGTGTGTGTCTCTGTGTGTGTGTGTGTGTGTTTGTTCCCCACAGAGCTGCATACCCTTTGGCAAAACGAGGAGCGAGCAGCCATGTCATCGGGCAAGACGTACGAGATCTGGCACCGCCGTCATGACTACTGGCTGCTGGCTGGCATTGTTACGTATCCTTTCATAGCCTCTCTTCTCTCTTCCAAGTGCAGTCTGTCTGTTCCAGTGAACATAAACAACAAAAACAACAACAAAAGCAAGAAAAAATAAATAAATAAATAAAATAAGCCTTGTCACTGGAAAGAGTGTCAAGAGCTTTTTTTTTTCGGCTTGTGTCGGATTGTGTTCTTTCCCCTTGACGAACCGATGTGCCACAGACACGGCTACGCTCGTTGGCAGGACATTCAGAATGACCCCCACTACGCTATTCTCAATGAGCCCTTCAAGACTGAAATGAACAAGGGCAACTACCTGGAGATGAAGAACAAGTTCCTCGCAAGACGCTTTAAGGTAGAGAGCATTCTTTACTACTGTGCATACTTCTGTAAGTCTGTGGCGATGGCAGGCTTCACAGTAATGAATGGATCAAAGGCTATGTATGAAACATAGGGCCCATGCACACTTATGGTGGCTTAGCCACAAGAGACCGTGGAATGTTGATCTAATTCTAGATCTGATTGCTTGCAAAATAAACTCTGACATAGCATGGCTTGTGACGGAGTTGAGATAATCTTAGCCTTTAAGGCGTCAAGCAAGTCGTTGTGTGTGTGTGTGTGTGTGTGTGTTTCTTTATTAATGGAATTTACTTTATGAAAATGAATAAAAAAGGGTAGTCATTGTCTGAAAGCAAATGCTTCCAGTAGTCCTCTTCAGATAGTGGTGTAGGTATAGTGTTTATTAAGCTCTGTGTTTGATAGCTGTGTGAGCTTTGGTTGATGTGAGTGTGTGTGTGTGTGTGTGTGTGTGTGTGTGTGTTTGCGTGTGTGCGTGTGTGTGTGTGCATGTGTGTGTGCGTGCGTCTGCCTTAGTTGTTGGAGCAGGCCCTGGTGATCGAGGAGCAGCTGAGGCGAGCAGCCTACCTGAACATGACGCAGGACCCCAGCCACCCAGCCATGGCGCTCAACACGCGCTTCACTGAGGTGGAGTGCCTGGCCGAGTCTCACCAGCACCTGTCCAAGGAGTCTCTCGCAGGGAACAAGCCTGCCAACGCCGTGCTTCACAAAGGCGAGTGTGCCGTCCTCAGACAGAGGCGTCACGGACACTAGTGATTTAGCCCATAGTGATTTTTACCTTGTTTCAGAAAATGATGTAATGATAATATCCTCAAATATCAGGACAAACCTGTCCACGTCATATTGACAATTCACAGTGCTAATCATTACTAATAATGTAGTATGCAGTGTTATTTCATGTTACTAGTGTTGTTATTGTGTTTTATTGATGATGTGTGTGAGTTTTATGCCATGGTTGTGTTAAGCCAATAATTCAATTCTGCTTATTGCTGTTAATTTCAAAGTGTATTAAGCATAGTAATTGCACTTTGGGTGTTGTTGCAGTGCTGAACCAGTTGGAGGAGCTGCTGAGTGACATGAAGGCTGATGTGACACGTCTGCCCTCCATGCTGTCACGGATCCCTCCGGTCTCAGCCCGCCTGCAAATGTCCGAGCGGAGCATCTTAAGCAGACTCACCAGCCGCGGCAACGAGCCGCCACCCCAGCAGGTCCGACCACACCACACCACATCACACCACACAGCCAGACCCCCGATGCACACAGTACCACCAATACAGTTGCTATGACCAAATGTATGTGCAGCTTGTTGAAGAATTGTTTTTTGCCCTTTGTAGGCAGTTTTTGAAGGAGGACATTACTAACGTAATATTATGTGTATTACATGTATTAAAATGACATAACGGGACGTAATACTGCTACAGAATCATGCCTTGAAACCCTCAACTTGAGGGCATGAACCATTTCGTTTGGAAAGTGTTTTCCCGAGGTTTGTTCTCTTCAGGCTTTGCATGTGTGTGTCTGTCTGTGTGATTCTGCGGCTGTGTGTGTCCATCCGAGTGCGTGTGTCTTTGTGTCTGTCTGTCTGTGTGTGTGTGCGTGTGTGTGTGTGTGTGTGTGTTTGTTCTGTAGCCATACCCTCAGGGCTCCTATGGGTGCTCTCAGATGTACAGCGGGAGCTTCAGTGGGGGCTTCCGAGGGCCTGGGGGAGCCATGGTCAACTACAGCCAGATGCCTCTGGGACCCTACGTCAGCGGTGAGGAGACTCTTGCTCTGATCTGGGAGGCTCAATTAAGCATTTGTCTGTTACTGCACAGTGATCCCTTTGTGCTCCTTCTCCTGTTAGTAGTGAAGGAGCACTTCCGCTGTATGCTGTACAGCTCTCCAATTTGCTGGAAGCTGTTAGGGTGTTAGTAGAGTAGAGTAGAAAATTGTTGACTAAACATCAAAGGATCAAAGAGTTCTGAGTCATGATCCTGGAGCTCTGCCGAATAATGAGCCAGAGTCAGCTAGACTTTGGTGCTTTGTGTAAGCGCAGACTTGAGCGAATAGACACTTTCTGCCACTTGCCCATGCGCACAAATGCTCAAGTGACAAACATTTGATTAACAATGGATTTTATTTGGCAGCACCAACAGGAATAGAGGTGAATCATAATCTACACAGCAATGGCAAAAGGGATCAGTGGTGGTGTGTCGGGATTGTATTGAAAACTGTTGGAGTCAATGTAACAGAACTTCAGAGTGCACTGCATTAATACATTACATTATCAATACAATACATTATCAGATAGATAGTGCTGTAGAGTAAACATACGAATTTCAAAATACAATACATTATCAGATAGATAATGTTGTAGAGTAGGCATACGGATCTCACAATACAATACATTATCAGATGGATAGTGCTGTAGAAGTAAACATACGGATCTCACTTGCCTTCACTTCGTATCATATGTGACCCAAATGTAGAGTATCAGAAGGACTGAAGGTCTTGATCTGTCCCTCTGTTCCTTGTAGTGTCCTCTAGTGGACCACCTTCGTCTGGACACCTGGAGAAGAAATCGGGTGACCCTCTGAGAGACGTCACCACCCCCGACCTGAAGTCAGGCAAGCCCAACGACGTCATCTGCATAGAGGACTAGCTCCGACCCCAGCCCCTCTGATCTGGCTTTATAAAAAGGAAATCAAAAACTATATATACTAATTGAGTATTATTATACAGATATTGTGTCAATTAATTGTATTGATTGCACTTTTTTTGTCTTTACTGGCCCTACATGTAAAGAATCGTCCTTCAAATAGGGTTTATTTTTTGCTGTGCTGTCTCTCTCTTATATGAGAATAATTTTCTCTGTCAAGCGTTGAAATAAAAGGTGTGTCATGGAAGTTGGCACAGCATCTTCAAATCACCTTAAGAGGATGCATTATTGCCAACTCCTCCCGACATCCTTGCCATTTTTTTCGCTTCGTCTCCCTCTATATCTCCCCCTCTTGCTTACGGTGGCATCATGGGTATTGCCTCCATTGTGGACGTGATGCTGGACTTGACTTTCATGGCTCCGTATCTTGAGGTGCTACTGGATCCAGAAAAGCCTCTTGAGGGTGGGTGGGCTTCTGTCCTCCAGACTCTCCTCCAAGATGTCTCACTTTCCCTCTCTTTAACCTGTGGGGCCTGTAGACTCTCCTGAGCAGCATTGTGCTAAAGAAGGAAGCTTTCTCCTACTAACTCACAGAGCCTTGTGGAGGAGACCCCCGAAGCGATACTCTTTGATCTGATCCTGCTGGCGTAGAGATATGTACCCTGTATATTGTCCTGTATGTATGTTGTATACATTACGGCAGCATGGCACCCAGATCTTTGCTTCTGATCTGTTTCTGATTGTTTCTTTTTTTTTTTTTTTTAATCCTGGTCTACGATTTCTTTCTGCGCCTTCAGTTTAATTGTAATACCTAATCTGTATTCCCTTTAGGGGGCGGTTGAAGAGTATTTTGCCTGCAGTATGCCTCAAAATGTTTTGCTGTATTATAACACTTGCTACTCTGCAGCCATACTGCTGCATTGCGGTATGATTTCACCTGGCTGAAACTCTCAGATGTACATAGTTAAAGAGAAAGCTGTTTATTTTCCCTCGCGTAGTGTAGGGATACTCGAATGAAACAAGGCATTTACTGGAAGGAGACAGAAGCAGCCGTGTGCAGTTTAGAGTACTGATCAAGCAGCACTAGTTTAATGCCAATAAAGCAAGCTGATAAATTAATGCAAGGATTAGTTTGTGCACTGCCTTGGGATTTTGTAAATGTTCTTTGAGCCTACCATGTGAATGTTAGAGAGAGAATGTGAAAGCTCACCCTGTCCTGTGGTATGTCTCTCGCCGTTGGTACACTCGTTTGAGAATTTGATTGGAGTGTATCATAGGGGAGGGGGATTTCCCTTTTCTTAGCAAAGAACAGATTAAGAAAAAAAACGAAAACAAGTGCTTGCATCACTATGTCACCTTTCGGCCTCTGACTTTTGCTTCATATTTCTCTCATAAAAGTGCGATGTGTATTCAATACAAAGTATAACATTTTTGTGTCTGTGAGGCAAACGGAAAACGTAACAACAGAAAAACAAAAAAACAGCTGTGCCACTGAACAGTTATTTGGAGCCGTGAGCTCTCTGTGTTTCAGGGTGTCTTTGTTTTTGTGGCGGAGGAGCAACATGTAGTTCAATTCGTATTTTAAAGACAGCATGACAAGTTTGCCACAGAAATAGCGCTCATACTGTCTGTCTGTGATTGTCCGAAGTGATTAACTACCTTGAAAAAAAATGTTTTAATGCTATTTTTTGTCTTTTAATGAATGTCTTTTTAATCTTTTTATCAGTGACCTCCTTATGAGGCATTTTCATTTTCTCCAAAGACCAGAGGCATTATTCATATTTTTTTTTTGTTTTTTTTTCAAAGAAAAAGTTATGATTCTCCTTTAAATATTATTATTATTATTATTATTATTATTATTATTATTGTCGTTGTTGTATTAGTACAGCGCTTTACTGTGGAAATGTAAGTCTCAAATGGTGTAATCTTTATGGTGGGTGGGGGAATCTGGAGCAGTGCAATGAATAGAACAAGGGTGCATCATGTCTTTGACTCTATCTGTGTGTTTTGATTAAACAAAAAAAAAAGAAAAGACACTGAGTGTCAGTTAAGCGTGGGCCGAAGATAGGACTGTTGAACAGGTGACCTATTGACCTTGAGATTTTCTGCCTTGCGTGTCCCCCTTGGGCCAAACCTGTGTTTGTCAAATGACTGAATGAAGCACTTTATCAGGGGAGAGATACAGTCTCATGGTGTTGTGTGAGTCAAAATGTTAATGAGAGCCAGACTAAAGCAGGTTCTTAAAAGTAGCAAAGTTACAAAGTTAGTGCAGTAGACATCTTTATTTCACACATTTTCAGCCCCTCTTGAAATGCTCTTTCAAAAGAGCAGTATTCCCTCCAGGTTGGACTCCTTGAAATGTGTGTACTTACAGCCCACTTCATGTACTAAGCTCAACCCTTTGATTGTAGGCCTAAGTTAGGCCACTGCAGTAACTTTGATTCGTTTTTAAGGGCACACCATTAAGTGCACGCAGTGTATGTTCCTGGGTGGTCAAATGTTGGTTCATAAGATAAAGTCTCCCAGGCTGTAACTCATAATGTGATGTCAAAAGCTCATTGATCATTTGCGTGCAAGTCTGGCATGCCATAGAACAGTTATTAGTGTGCTCATCAGATTGTTCAGTATGTCATTTACTTCCCGTAGAACAGAAACAAATAACCAGTAACAAATCATTTGAAGACCTAAACTTTTGACAACACTACAGTATTTTGCTGGACAAAGTTCAAAAAGTTCGTCCTAGTTCTTGTAACCAGCGAGTGATTATTTTTGTTCGGTTCCGTCCAGTATAGTTCTGTTGCGTTCTTAGTTCATCAGAGTGCCGAAAAAACACCTGACTATAGCTCTAAATGAAATGCAATCAAACTGAAGCCAGTATGAATGTAGGAACTATATAGCAAACAGAAGAGGCTTCAGTCTAATAGTACTCAATGTATTTACACTCTACACTCATTACCACTTGGCTTTAAAAGCTATCAGGAGACCGTGGCTGCGGCACCATTTGTTGCGATATACGCACAGCATGTAGACATGTTCTTGGTTGGTTTTGACAAGATGGATGTGTATTTATTAAGGTGAGGAGAGAAGTTTGTTATGGTACGCAGTGTTTTGCTCGAGCGGGAGCATTTGTTGTGAATAAGATATGAAAAGGACATGAAAAATTAGTCATCATCTTTTCCTTTGTACTCAGTGTATTTGTTTAATGTGTTTTAATAAATTCTCTCAGTAAGAAATGAGAAGCCCAATGGATGTGTTGATTTCTAACCCATGTGGTGTGATGCTTACATTCTATTAATATTCATTTTTGAGTTGTAATGAGCTTTTAGTTAGCAGATTTTAATATTTGATTTACTTGAATTAACCACAGACCTTAACCTAATGGCAAGTCATTTAGTTTGACATATGCTTTCAAAGTGTGGGGTGTGAGTTTGTGGGACACTTTAGTGGGGTCAGGACCCTCCAGGGGTTTGTGAAATTGTGAGATCTTGTCTGGGGAGGTCACCTGATTTTGTGAATTGTGTGGGTTAATACATTTATGTGCTCCTCATGGAATGCCCTAGCTGTGCATTGTTTATGGTTAGCAAACTCTGCCTATAGATATGTGGATTTATAGGGTCCATGGCAAACTTCTCAGAAGGAAAAAATAGTAAGATTCCAATTCAAAGATTCCTGTCCAAATCTGAATATGTATTATTAGGGAGGTCATGAACACCAACCTCAATATTCAGGAGGGTCGACACAAAAACAACTTAGAGTACATGGTAACTCAAACCATTGGTACCACCTAGAGGCTAAATTCAAAACTACACTCTACTCTGAGCACACCCACTATCAAAAACAGGACTTTGATTGAAAAAGTTTCAAATGGAAATCATTTCATTGCCTATTCCTCATGTACATATATGTGATGTTTTTCACACCAGAACTGTTGCAATAAAACACCATAGCATATCCAGATGATCATGACTTAAAGATTACTCATTTTGGAGTGGAGTTTAGGATACTGCAACAGGAGTGTAAAAATGACCAGATGTCTGATCACTAATGATGTAGCATTCTTACTTGGGTTAAGATCATTTTATCAGAAACCCTGGGAATTGTTAGCGATAAGAGAACTCTGTAAGCTCTCACTGTCTACTAAATGGAGTTTAAATGGAGAAACAAGAGTTTCAGTATAGGATTTGCTGCAAATGGCTTGTTTCTCCCCTGCATAGTTCTATTTCTGCGCCTGCAGGGAGGCTTTGAGATGTCGTAATCTCTCAAGCTCTGCCAAACACTCTCCCTCTACTTTGTCCTTTCTTTCTCTCCCTCCCTCTCTCCCTCTCTTTCTCTTGGTCCCTCTCATTCTCCCTTCCCTCCATCTCTCCTTTCAGTGGTTTTGATCCTGCCCTTCAGTCTGCAGGCCTCTGCTGTGATTGGATGAGGAGACGTCACTCGTCTGATTGGCTGTAGCCTGGGAGAGCCGTTTGGCCCTGCCCTGTGTGGGCCGTGTCCCGTTTAACAGCAGGAGGCGGGGTGGGAGGAGGAGGAGGAGGAGGAGGAGGAGGAGGGAGAGAAAGAAAGAGGGGAGGGGCTGGACTAAAGAAGAGAGAGAGAGAGAACAGAGAGGAGTGAGACAGGGGCCTCTGTCAGCAAAAGGGAGTGTGTGTGTGTGTGTGTGTGTGTATATGTGTGTGTAGGAGAGAGAGAAAGAGAGGGGCAAAGTGGAAACGGCCAGTGCCGTGCACAGAAGAAGGAACTTAACTTCACTGTGAGGCACTGAGAGTGAGTGAACATATGTGTGTGTGTGTGGGAAAGTAAACAGTTCAGGATATTCTTGTCTGTCCGAGCCCTGGTGGCCTATCAGCCTGCCAGTCTGGCTGCAGAGAGGGTGCATATGACGACGAGGAGGATGAGACAGAGCTGGAGGACGCTGGTGAGCCTCGTAGCGTGAAGTAGCCCAGGGAGGAGGGTTTGGGATTATCGCCTGTCCAGGGAGGCTTGGCGCTCAAGACCCACTCGTTTGAGAAGCACTGCAGTACACGAGGAGGTGAGTCTGTGGGCCATGTATATAATCGTCCTGTAGACATATCTCTCTCTTTCTCCCCTTTTCTCTGTCTGACACACATAGACACACACACACACACACACACACACACACACACAGGCTGTCTCCGCATGGCCTCCTTGCAACAAAGGCGAGGGGGCAGTGTGAAAGGACGCTGGATGGGGGGGTGGGAGAGGAGGCTGCACTGTTTTGTGTGCCTCTGTCCCTGCTGTCCGCTAGCCCGTGGCTGACGAGTGGAAGAGGGGAGAGAGAGGGGAGAGGAGAGGGCAGATGCACAAAGACCCAGAGGCTTAGTCTCAACGACAGTTTGGTCTGGACAATTAAACAGGCACTGACCTTCCAGGCTCCTCTGTCAACACTGCTCCTCTAAACGCAACTGAAAACTAGGATGGGGGAAGTTGGATGTTTCACCAGTGGGGATGGTTAAACTCTGGCTTAGGCCTACCCTCTGGAATTGAAGCGCTTTCTAAGTATACAATAATTATACATATATACGCACACCCGTAAATAAATATATACAGTGCATACTGGTATATAAGATGTTTGTGGATTATATACAGTATGTTGAGTGCGGTCTAGCAGTTCATATGTATATAGGTTTATTTCATGACCTCACTTGACTCAGCTGATGCGGAGCAGCATTGCCATACTTAGAAGGAGGTGAAGGAGAAGGAAGAAGGGAGCTGGGATGTGATTGGACGTTCGCAATGGGACAGCCATTTCCTAGGGTGGGTCGCACAGGCCCCCAGTGCATTGGCATGCGGTAGGGTAGGCTTATAATCCCGTCCCCCCGCCCATCCCTTAATCTGGCTCTTGGATGGGGTTCTCCTCACTTTTTCTTCCCTTTTCACTGATTTTTCCGGCCCAGATTTCCATGGGAACGAGATTTGTTTCGTTTCTTCGTGTTTGGACCCTGGAAGATTGTCCTCTTTGTTTTGGTTGGTTCTTGCCTCTGTTTCGACTCTCTCTCTCTCTCTCTCTCTCTCTCTATCTATCTCTCTATCTCTCTCTTTTGCCTTAAAAGTATCATGGTCATTAATAGTCTGTGCATGGTTGAGGGGGAGCTCAGGGACAAATGCACCCTGTCCGGGTTCCCCCCTCTCCTCTGTGTGGTGGGCCAACGTTACACAGCTGTGGCCCCTCCAGCTCTCCAGGGAGACAGCAGGGAGTCGGGAGTGGTGTGGGTGGAGGTGTCCCAAAGGATCTGACACTGGATATCATACGATGAGGGCCGGGGTGTGTGTCTGTGTGTGTGTTTGTGTGAGTGTGTGTGTGTGTCCTGCCTCTCACTCCATGCTTGTTTTGAAAGGTGTGTGGGTGTGCGTCCACCCCGTTAGGCCGACAAGCTGCGTGACTGACAGTTTCCCCCGTACACCCAGATAAGTATGCACACTCTCTAAACTCCTCTTTGGCAGCCATGTAGAGAGCATACAGCACACTTACCTGACACAGTTTATGGTCCCAAATTTACTTTACTCGTGTAAAATATGGATAACTTTTGGAGTGTCTCAGTAATGCTTTCACAAGAGGAGATATATGATCACAGGAGAATGCCGTGCTAAGCTGACTGTTGTCTATGGAAACACAGCCTGGCTCACTGTCATCAGCTGTGCCTCGCTATTGTAACCTCAAAGACTTTCCCAGGGGCCTCACCTGCCCTGTCCCATCTGTGCTCTGCTTTTTTTAGTGCTTTATTGTAGGAATTTGTCTCCCATATGTGATATGGTAAGAATAACATCTGTTTTGTATATAGACAAAAGACCGGTGGCGAAATTGAGCCTCATCTTACAATAACACCATTGAATAACTGATAGTTATTCCTCTAGACACCAATATCCAGCGACATGTAGGGCTTAGACAGTACCTGTTTAGTCAAAGCCCGACTAAATGTGTCATGATGCTACCCAATCAACATGATATATGGTGCAATATCAAGTGTTCCAGGCAGAAACAGATGTCATAAATGCTTTTCTCCATATTAAGTCAATGTAGCATCAGAATGAATTGGAACCCATTATTTTGCGGTGGGTAGGAGAACTGTCTTGTTGCTTTAAGCATCCCATATGCTTTTAAATAGTAGCCTTTCAACACACTGAAGAGCAGTAAGTGGTGTTCTTGTTTAGTGTTGTCTAGTTGTACAAACAAAACAAGGATGCAGTGACCAAATAGGTATCCCAAGCTCCACAAAAAGCCTGTATAATTACTATTAACAAAGATCTGTTGTGTAGCCAGGCTGGGAAATAATGCATGTTTGCCTCTGCAGTCTTTGCTGTAAAGGCAACCACAATTACAGAACAACATGTACTTACATTGTTCGCCACAAGTACCTATTTACACTTTGGTGGCACCTGTGTACACAGCGCATAGTCAGTGAGAGTCTGGTCCCAGCTGCAGTAGCTGCTCAAATGATGGAGGTCAAGATGTGGGCATAAGCACGCGCCTCTGACAGGGATCATCTTTCAACAGCCTTCATACACCAGTTATGGGGGACAACACTGACCTTGTGCTAGTGCAGCAGCAGCAGCAGCATCAGCAACATCCCGTGTGTATATGTGTGTGTGTGTGTGTGTGTGTGTGTGTGTGTGTGTGTGTGTGTGTGCATGTGTGAGTGTGAATTATGCATCCATGCATGTCTGAGCAGCTGCATGCCTGATACACTGGATATCAACACTGGGTCTGGGTGGGGGGTTTAGAAGATGAGACAAAGAGGGATGAATCTCATATAAGGTATTCTGTATGTTAGTGTGTTTTGTTTTGTCTATTGTTGTGTTTCTTTCTTTACCCTCTGGGAAATATATGAAGACATATGTAACCCTGCTGCTCTCTATGGTGTGTGTGTGTGTGTGTGGTGTGCAGCATATCACATACACCTAGAGAGTTTTTAGAGAATATTTGGTTCCTTTAGAAACTGTATGTAGATACTGTTTGTAACATTTTCAGCTAGGCCATTTGAGCATTCCCCAGTCCCCACTGTGCCATAATGCTGTCATACAAAATTTACTTACTTAAATCAGAGCAGATTTGAGAAGGCTATGATGAGCAAGCAGAGTCATCCCCAGATGCTGTGGTTTATTTGGTGTCATATTATATAACACTGCCTGAAAAAGGTGAGACGATATTAGCCAGAAAAATAACTGATGAGAAGACCAGTGTTAGTCTTCGTTTGCTTTGGCAGCAGGAGATGACACGACGGGTCTGTGTGTACAGTTCACACAGGGGCGTATCTCCTTAAATGGCTTACTGAAGCTCTTGCTCAGTCGCGTTGGGAGCGTGTGTGTCTGCACTGACCTTTCTCTCTCTTTGTCTTTCTCTTACTCTCCCTCTTTCACTCTCTCTCTCCTATGCACAGGAGCTTTTTTTTGATCCAGCACACAGCGACACGTCCTATCCCACTCTGTCCCCAACCTGCCCGTTCTCCTTCAGTGTAATGTTGTGTTTATCACCAGGCCTTATGGTGGATTAAGCCACGTGTTGCCAGCCTCCACCCACACTCCTTGAGAGGAATCCCTCCTCCCTCCCCGCGTGGGTGGTGAAGAGTGTGGCTCCTTGCCCACTGCTTTGCCGCTGAGAAAATGCCGTGTGTGGTGTTTACACACACGCCAGCAGCAGCTGTGGCCGTGGAGCTATTGTCCATTGATGCGGGCACACACTCGCGGTCACTGTGTCTGGCCCTTGGCTGGACGGTGCATTATGCATGCGTACGGTGGCGGAGAGACTCCCGCGGGGTCCCGGTGCTGACCGCATCTCCTTCTGGTCAACGGGCTGCCGTATAAGCGCGTTTCTGTAGAAGCGCCTCACTGACACTGCTCTCTGTGTCCATGGATGCATCACTCAGCGCAAGCTCTGAGAGATCTGAACAAACCTTGGTCTCACAGCTTGGCGTGTTTACTCCGAATGACTTGTTGCTCAAGTGTGTTGTGGTTGTAATGGGTAACTTGGTGGATGGTAGCGCGTGGACATCACAAACTACTCGACACTGTTGCCAATCTGATTTATATGGTATAGGATACATTCCAGAAATGCTTTTGGTCTGATCTGCTTAATGTGTATTACACGGCCTTGTTTATGTGATGATTCACCCTAATCACTTTATCCACTGTGTCACCAGGCTAAAAGGTTGAAAGACGCCACCACTCAGCAGTGCCCTTTCAGAACCAGTACAAGGTGTTTTTTTTTTCAGTGACTTGTGGAGAATTTGAAAATGTGGACCTCCTGTAGAATCAATACAGAGTGGAGGTCAGCCATTGCAGTTTTCTCTTTAATTGCAAGCATGACTTCAAAAAAGCAAAAACAAACTGCTGTCATCCTCCTGACCTCCTTTATAATGTGTGTGCCTCTGCCTGGAAATATGTTTCATAACTCTGTATATTTGACCCTATAGATATGGGCCTTAAACAATGCTTTTCTTCAGCTTATTGTTCCTCCTATTGGGTCTTCACTTGACAGTCTTTGAGCTAGGGGGGGATTTCAAGGTACAATTCCCTCTGTCAAACCCAGCCTTGCTTGAAGTGTGTTAGTCAAACACATGTGAACAACAGTTTGGACAGTGTTTGAACACACTACTGGTGAGCGAAATGTTTGGTTTAAAACCCAAGGTTGCATTCCTCTATTCACTGCATTGTTGTGAGTGAGGCCACATGACCCCTGCTTATCATGAATGATAAGACTGTATCTCTGCTAGTTTAAATTCAATTCATATTTACTCCTATATGAAAATGATGAACGAGTCAAGTAACTATTCTGGTCTCCAACTCTGTACAAAAGCTGAATAAAAACTCTCCAATTTGGCATAAGTCAGCTTTGATGAACATGCTTCCTGAATGACCAAGCCCGTAAATAGCTGGATTGCTTCAAGCTCATATTGTCCAAACCCCCAGTAATGCAGCCTTACATCAAGATAGCACTGTCACACAAATCCTCTGTTCTTTCTGCATCCAGCTAAACTTTTAGCATATTCCATGGAGCTGACCCCTTGACCTGTGAGGTAATGAACTTTTTCAGTGGCAAAATACTGGAACAATACTTTGAGAGTTCGCACCGAGAGGGGTCTCCCACAAAAGCCTCTTTGTGTATCCGAGGACTGAGTGGGCTTGTCGGAGAAACTGTGTTTGTGAGCAAGAGCAACTAGCCTCATGGGCTTACAAACCACATGAAAACAAGCTGTGGATGATACTGTCACACTACTGACGACTACTGTAAGAAACAAAACAAATCTGATGCTTTCAAAAATGTCTTCAGAGGTTTCACTAAATGATTTTCTTCATGTACTGTATATCCCTGTATTTTAAGGAGTGTAGGTCCTAGTGTAGCTGCTAGTGGAACTCAGCTTTGTGAACTTGAAGATGGACAGGACTCATCATAGGAGTTCCAGAGAATCTCACAGAGTCGACTGTAAAAAGTTATAGGCCTTTAATGACTATGATGTAAGTCCCTTGTCACCAAGTCGTTATGTTCCTGAATTACAGAGCCCCCACATGCTGAGAAGTACACTGGCTGTGACACCATCTAGATTCATCTTTACACTCAGATGAGATTTCTCTTGGCCTGCATTTCCAGGGAACAGCCCTGGAATGTCTGCCATGGTGTCCTCTCGGAGCGGGGGTTGGATAAGACCCCTTTCAGTTTAGCAGATGTGGAAACAATGATGGTGGTCACTCATGCTGTTTCATTATATCTGTGATCTTAAAACCTGCCTCAGTGCCAATGTCTCTGTGGTTGGTGGTCTTTAATGAGACACCAGGAGAGCAGGCAGTACTGTAAGTCCCCTAAGGGGTCTAATGACTAGAGACCATCCAGTCAGTAGACTAGCTGTAGTGAGCGCACAATCATGTACAGAAATCTTCAGCTTGATATGGATATGCAGACGTCATTATTTACTCTTTCATCCCCCCCCCCCCACCTCCCAAAATGAAGTCATTTCCTTCTGATAGTATCAGGAGACACATGTTTTTTTGGCACAGAACTACCGAGTAAAGCTGAACGGCTGGCTGATAGACACTTTGAGGTTATATAAAAATCTGGGCATTCTACTCTGACTGAGGCTCAGTCCAGTCCTCCGTGGCTCCCCACTTCTTGTCAAGTCGTTTCTCGGGGGACGCGGGGGAAAGGTCTCTGTGGCAGTCAGGAATGCCGGTAGGAGGAAGCAGTGTGGAGTTCATCGAAATGCAAAGCATATGCTAGGAAGAGAATAGCCTCGTAAAAGACTGGCAAAGGGGGCCTGGTAGGTGAAAGTGAATTTGGCTGGAACCCTCCCTCCTGTGCTGTGTGTGTGTGTGTGTGTGTGTGTGTGTGTGTGTGTGTGACAGGGCAGCCCAGGGATACATGGGAAGACTTGTTGTGCGTGTTATAATGTAGAATCATTATTGTCTAGCTGTTACCTACGGTACTAGCCATCTATAGTTTTTTGTGCTATGTCTATCTAGCTATACTATCTATGCTTTTTCTATAGTAGCTATCTATTTTCTTCTGTTGTAGCTAAACATTTTCTACTCTATATTTTTTCCTCTGGGTCTGGGTCTTTTTGAGTGTAATGCTGTCGTGGTGTGTGGGTGGGTGGGAGGGGGGTAGTAACCTTTGGGTCATTCATTATTTGTTTGTCATATTTGTTTATATATCTCAGATCAGGGTTGCTGAATGACCAAACAAACAAAAAAAATGTTTCCTGGCTTGTAAAGCACATGAAGGAACTTCCTCCTTTCATGCTGGCTCTTGTGGGCCATTCAGACTGCAGTCAGTGCATTACATCAGGAGCTCTTAACCGTCAGACTAGAAGTAACAAATCCCACAGGTCTGAAAGCACATGACTCAGCCATGCAGTCACTCAAACAGGAGAGCTCCCAAAAAGATAACAAAACTGTGTGCTTGGTCACGCTAGCACGTCTTGTTCTGCTACCGGGGTACGTTTTACTCAACCATATCAGCTGTTTCAAGGAGACTTATGTTGAGAACCTTTATTACTGAGGGCTACATAGTGTAAGTAAGTAGCATAACAGTAGAAATACATCAATGGGTGGAATTAATCTGTGTGTAAAACCTTTTAGGCAGTTTAATTATGTTAAGAGCTCCTTCATCAGCCATATGCCCACCAGTAACATCAGCTTAATCTTCTCTTGTTGAGATACCTCCTCTCGCAGACAGAAGAAGAATTAGAAAACTGTAAGAGTCTCTATATTTCCCCAGGAATACTCTTTTTTTTTTTGCTCTCTTGCTTCACTCTGAAACTGACTGGACATGCCATCTTCCTCTCTTGATAAGAAGTCATGAAGCAAACCAGTGATGTGTGAACAAAGAAACATTTGTGTTGTTGAGCAGCACATGGAGGGGAGTTGTGCCCCACAGTACGGTTTCAATAGTTCAAGGTTTCTTTCCAAACACAGTGACATTCCAGCTTTGTTTGTTCTTTTTGATGAAGCTGCTTACTTTTGTCAGCTATTAATGTGCCGTCTTTTAAAAGATAATTAAACAACATTGCACTCTCACAACACTGGATTATACAACCTTCCGTGAAAGTATTTTGCTTTTGAACAGAGGAATGTTCAGTTCCCCCTAAAAGAAAACATCCAGCCATTTTCTAATGTTATGACATAAAACAAATGAATACAAAAATAAACTGTTTCCGTTTTCTTTTTACACATAGTTATTTTGAGTAATGAGATGATACCCTGAGACAATGTTGGTACTTTTTTTTTTTTTGCTTGACTTACACACATGGATGGCACTGAATGGCTCCTTGGTCTGAATGTTACTACACACAACATAGAAGCTCTGAATGTCTAGTGTTACTTCTTGTGCTACATGAAATAAAGCTACATGCAGGCTATGTGTCTATGTCTGTAGGTACACTTTAAATAAAGCTACATGCAGGCTATGTGTCTATGTCTGTAGGTTCACTTTAAATAAAGCTACATGCAGGCTATGTGTCTATGTCTGTAGGTACACTTTAATAAGTACATGCAGCTATGTTTATGTTGTAGTTACTTTAATAAGCTACATGCAGCTATTTCTATGTCTGTAGTACTTTAATAAGCTACATGCAGCTATGTGTTATTCTGTAGTAACTTTAATAAAGCTACATGCAGCTTGTGTCTATGTCTGTAGGTTCACTTTAAATAAGCTACATGCAGGCTATGTGTCTATGTCTGTAGGTACACTTTAAATAAAGCTACATGCAGGCTATGTGTCCATGTCTGTAGGTACACTTTAAATCTTAGGTAGTTACATTGCAATGACACTATTATCACAATATAAGCCCATGTTTTAGTAAACAATCCTTGTTTACTTTTAAGGGAGATAATTTAGCAATAGGATTTCAGTTTAATAGGCTACCCATATGCACAACAGTTGGCACTTAATATAATCCACATGATGAGACTTAAAACCCAGAATGCTGTATGAGGCTTTAGCCCAAATAGGCCTAAAGTAAACATACATTCTATTGTTTACATTTCAGAACATATGTCCTCTACAGCCACACAGCAGCAGGCCAGGTCAGCTGAGGAGGAGGAGGACGAGGAGGAAGAACGGGGCGAGAAGTTTGAGTTTGATGACAGCGATGATGAAGAGCACCAGAGCTCTATAGCAGCGGCTCCTGGCAGTGAAGCACCAGCCTGCGCAATGAGAGCGGACGCAGGCGCCATCAAGGGCGACACACCTACTGCAGCCGTGGTAGAAACTCCCCTTCCGCAGCCTGGCAAATCCTCAGCAGTAACGTCAGCCCAGGAAATAACCACAGCAGCCTCTGATGCTCAGGAGAGCACCAAGGGTGACACCTGCAGCACTCCTCAGACAGGTAAACCTCCGCACGTGTTCATTTGCGCGCATGTAACACCTGCTGTTCTGTTCCACATGCACCACATCCCAATAGACTCTTTGCTGTTCAACTTGGGTGAGCCTCTAGCACTGAAGTCATTTATTATAATTATTCCCAAGAAAACACATAACAATGCAGTGATGTTGCATAAATCTCTTGTATGCTCTGAGTCACTGAGGATAACAGCATCTGGCAAATGAACCAATGTAAATGCAAATACATCCCACGTGAAGCCGTTTACAATGAGTATCACTGTCAGTTGACCAGCGTTTGAGTCGGATTCAGTTCAGTCATTAAACTGATTACACGCAGCACTCGTTAAGCGGCACCTCTGTGATCACACGTTTGATAATCACTGCTCCTGTGGACGAGGAAAAAAGACCTTCACTGACTGTCCCTTGACAGCAGGCTCCTTGAGATCTAATTACTTAAGACTGCAACAAAAGCGTGCTTTTCTTGCCCCGTGAGGAGATGTGCGAGCTAATCAGCATGTACTGTTGCAGTTAGCGCTCTTGCTCCAGCCAGTCCTCAGCCCACCTGCAGTACAGTGCAGTAGACGGAGCAGGCCCCTAATCCCCTAGTGCTACTCATGCTGGAGAGAGGTGATTAGCGGGACGATTAAGAGGCTTTGTAAACAGGGCCTGTGAGGAGTAATCGTTCAGCACTACAGTGGGTGCAGGCAGGCGCCGCTCTCGGGCTCGATAATAAATGCGTCCTCGAAAGGCCTGGTCAGTGCGTGTGCTGGTGGGGGTGATGCGTGTGTGGGAGAAAGAGGTGCTGTTATGTAACAGCAGTATGTGTAAATGGCTGGGGCCCCGTGAAGATCCCCTTGACTCAGGGAGCTTTTTGTGTTTACACAGCGGACTGCTATTGTTCAGCCCCGCAGAATGTCTTGGAAAGCACTTTTCTAGTCGCTGCCGTGCATGTGCGCACATAGTTATGCATTTCAAAGCAAATTTCCCGTCATTTTCACAACTCTCCAGTCACTGGCTGCACCGATGGTGCAATGTTGGGATTATGTTTTGATTGTGCTGTTGTTTGGCTTGTTATGCGCATCATAAGGTTGTATTCATTGTTTCCGTTGCTTGTTTGTTATTGTTGCTGTTTTGTTTTCATTGTAAGGTGGGCTCAAAGCAGATCACAAGGCCGCTGCGTTAAAGTCAGCCCGTGTGTGTTTGCCTATGCATAAGGCTAATCTGATCTCAATTCTCTCCACAGATGCATCTGCCGCAGGGAGACAAACACGGTAAGACACGCCAGATATTTTCCCACAAATCTTTCTGACTACTTGGCTTTGCAAATGTCATTTTTCAGGTTTCAGGGGCTAATTCCTGGATTTGCATTTCAAAGAAAAGCTTTTTGTGTGCACTACCCCCAGCCCCCATTTCTTGATCACTACACCTTACCCTGTCATAATGGAGATTATGGATTTCTATCATACTGCCAGCACCTTGATTCTCTGCTCTCTGTGTGAATGAAGAGCTCAGAGCTGTTTATTTGAGGCTAAACGACTTGACGCCAAGTTTCATTCAAACGGATTAACAATGTAGTAAAAATCCAAAGGCATCTCAACAAGGACAACTGTGCTGAGCAGTAATAGGCCTACATTAACAGATGTCCTCACTAGTGACATGCTTTACCATTTGAGGTACTGATGGAGCCAGCTGTGTTACCACCTGCACAAAATCTGTGCGAAAACGCAAACCTTTGTTTTCAGAGAGAGACACACAGAGAGAGAGAGAGAGAGAGAGAGAGAGAGAGAGCATAGACACATGTGCATGGCTATCAGGTAAAAGGGCACCTGGGAACTGTAGTCTGTCCTGGTGAAACAGTGACCTAGTTCTGTGGGGAGGTTTGATGGGAAATGTGTGCCCCTCAGAGAGCCTGGTGCTCATGTCATGTTCCTGTGGGCTTTCCTGTAACAAGCCACATGAGCCAGAGAAGAGGAGGCTCACCGGTGCCTCTTCCACCTCTCTGTCTCTTTCTCTCTCTCTCTCCTCCTCTTCTCTCTCCCTCCCTCTCTCTTTTCCTCCTTTCAACATCTCTGCTTGTCTTTCATTACCCCTCCTCTTCTGCCCATCTGTCATTTTATACCCATTTCTGCTGACTTCATGTTTCCACTCAGGGCCTGTCAATATAGTGTGGGTATTTGGCAGGGCACAGAAGAGCAGAGTGCAGCTATCAATAGGCTTTTCCACTAATTAACCATGTGAGTCAGCAGACAGGCTATTTTTGAGGACCTTCGGATGTGGGGTACAAAGCATCCTGCCACGTTTTTGGCTCAGGTAGGAGTTTGGTGGAAAAGACTGAATCCCAGTGCCATTCTCTTGTCTGTTTTAGTAATTATCCCTGCAGACAGAGACGGTCTGGGGACACTAAATAGACACTAAATATTTGTGCAGCAGGAACGCTCACAAATAGTTCTATCTTGATCCCTAAGGGAAAATCCTTTGCTGCATTTTATCCATTTACAAACACACACACACACACACACACAGCACACAGGCACACAGACACAAAGCACAGAGTGAATGAAGTGAACACACAAAAAATCTGGAGGAGTATACAGCCAGTGCTAAAGTTACCCAGGAGGAGTTTAGCTTTGGTGATTTACTCAAGGACACTTCAGCATTGTGGGAGAGCAACGTTAAGCCACTCTACCTGCCCACATTCTTCATACTGGTCAGGGATCAAACCAGCCATCCTTCAGTCACAAGTCCGAACCCCTAAACCACTTTTGCCTCTTAATATTAATTATATGGTCTGGATTCATGTCACAATTTCTTTGTTATAGCAGTTTACGTACGTTCTTGCAATTTGACAGAAAGGCCAGACAAAGAAGCTTCTTGGTTGATGTCTTAGCAGTGCGAGGGTTAACCAGAAATATAATGTCCGTTCAGCTCCGCCCACTCCAGGAAGTTGGTGCATCCCCTTCAGCACAGCTCTGCCCATGAACCGGGCAGCAGACATCAGTAGAAAGGCTGGTTGTCACTGGAGACCGGAGAAGGGAAAACAATAAGCAGGGAGAGAAGCTTTGATGAGGGAGCTGAGAGGCAGGTGCAGCAGACAGTGACGCAGCGCTGAGTGTGTGTGTGTGTATGTATGTAGTGATTGTGTGTGTGTAGTCAGTGTGAATAAAACAGAGGGTACAGGGAGGAGGAGAAGGACAGAATCTCAAACGGAGCTGGGAATCCCTTCCCACAGCGTGTTGGCATAATGTTGCACAGCCACCGCACCTGCGGGAGACACAGGTAAACAAAAGCATCCCTGCTCGTCCGCTTCATCCTAAGGGGTTTGTGTGTGTGTGTGTGTGTGTGTACATGTTTGTGTGTGAGGAGGGGGTGGAGGCTATTGATCCAAGGTGGGTGGGATAACACACACACACACACACACACACACACACACACAGTCGTCTGTGTTTAACAGAGGACAGGTGTGTCGCACTTCCGGCAGTCTTGTTTGCATTCTGGATCAACACCACCTGCTTGTCTCCCCCAGGCTGCTGAGAACTCTGGGGAATCACTACACCAGCGAGATATTTTTTTTTAAATACTCTCCTGCTGCTCTACACTGTTCCATATTGTAATGTGCTGGGGTGCTTTTAAAACGCCTTTTCTTGCTACATATCAGGTCTACTTCAGGTTAGTTTTTTTTTTTTGTGAAAGAAAATTAAGTAAAAAAGCTTTTTGGCTTTGGGCTGTCAGATGTATTCATGTTTAAAGACCTCTGGCTCTTTGCTAATCAGTTGGGCATCTCTCTTGGGAAGCGTCATAATTATTCACAGAGATAACTGCTATCGGTCTCAGTGTGGAGAGACACACTGATGAGCCCAACTGCCTCCAGCTGGAACATAGCTGTCACTCCCCTAAGACCGAATCAAGAAAGAATCCTGTTAAGGAGGACAGACTTGTCAAAGTAGGATGTCCATGTTTTTTAGAGGGCAAACAAACAAAGCTTTATTGAAGGACAGTATTGGTATGTGTAAGTAAGCACGAAAGTAAATAGTAAGCACATTTAAACTGAGGTTTCCATTGACCAAAGAACTGTGCAAAATTAGTGCTGTCAATCAATCAAATTAGAATAGATGTATGGTACATAAGAGTAAATTTAAGTAATTAAGTCTTAGTTCCCTTGACAAAGCGAAAATCTGCCAAAATTCCACTGGTTAATTCCCTCGGGACTCAAACACGTCATCTACAGTGCAGACCATGTGCATCCAGATGCAGCCGGACCTGACTACAGACAGACGAAAACCCACAGGGAAGGCTGATTATCCTGACAGAGTCAGGCTGGAAGTGGTGGTGGGCCGACTAACAGCACTGTGTCACTCTTTTCCCTGCTTGTGGCTTTATGAGTGAGAGTTGCAAGGCTGTAGTCAGCATGCTTCAAAAGGAATCAGTTTGTAAATATAGTAGGGTGTGGGAGAGTTGTTGTAGTCTGTGGTCGAGGATGCAGTGGTGCACTCATCAGATGTTAGACTTCATGAAGCCCACACAAAAAGCAGAGGAGGACATGAGAATAAAAAACAACAATAGAAGCACAGTTGGCTTTCTACAAGACCTGCATATTTCTGTGCTAATTTTCTCAGTCAGGGAGTAACTGCATTCTGGAGATGGAGGAGAAACAGAACGTGGGAGGATTGGAGGAGGGCTTGATGGTGGAAGTCAGCAGAACTTTCCCTCCTCTACTTCTCTCTCTCTCTCTCTGAATGTGTGTGTGTGTGTGTGTGTCACAAGGGTCTTTTAATGGCCTGAGAAACTCCCCCAGGAGCTGTAATAACACAGCATCTATTTTTGGGGAATGTTCCAGCGAATCGGCTCACTCGGGCCCCAGTGCCGCGGGGCTCTCAGCAGGAGAGGAGCTCCACGCTGCTGCTGCTGCTGCGGAAGAGGCTGGATCTTCACAGGCACTGGCCGGTGCGGGGGACCTCGACCGGGACGACACCACACAGGCGACGCCCGTGGAACAGGAGGCTGCTCAAGGTATGGAGTGAAGAAACTTCTTCTGCATGCACTTAGAAAGTAAAGTACTTTATCAAAGAAGCTGAAAATCAGGGGAGGAAAAACAGGAAGGACTCGAGGCCATAACAACACTTACAGAGGAAACTGACTGCACTTGTCATGCTGTTCATTTGTTCACTTCAACATGTTTAATTCAAGTTATTTAATTTTTGTAGTGCATTTAAAAACAACAGGAGTCGATCCAAAGTACTTTACAGCACAAGCAATAATTAAAAATACATTTGACATTTAAAAGCTAGCTGGGATAAAAGAAATAGGAAAACCCTACATATGTGTAACAACAATATTAAAGCGATGAAATAAAAGCAAATAACATTCAACATACTATAGAATGAAACACTGAGGGGCATAACATTTGTAGCAAATAAAAAGCCAACTGTAAAAGAAGGCAGTGAGGCTTCTGGGTAAATGGAGATTTGTTTTTCTCTGAGTTAAGTATATGTCAGTGACTAGTGAAAGAGGCTGGGAAACTAGATTAGCAATAAATTCCATATTTACTCTCTATTTGTTATTTACTCTATAACTCTGGCATCGTAATAAAAACTGTAGTGTGCAATGCGCTATCCTTTGAAGACTGTGACTGTTGTATCTGCCTTCTGGTGTTTTCAATTATCCAAATTAAGGCTGAGCAATGACTGAGCAGGTAGTTGTCTCAAACAGGAGACTCCAAAGGACTTTATATGTCATGGAACATGTGACACCATCTAGAATGGCATTTTACCACTTCCGTGCTATCTGTATATCTGTATTTACTGACACAAGTAGCCTACATTCAAGTACTCATCTCAAGAAAATTCATTAAGTCACATAATGACATCACATGTGATCAGAGTTCATCTCTTGGTACCATCAAGTCATCTTTAGCAAAGAAGCAATGTCTTACTATCTGGACTATGGGCGTAGTAACCAGTGTTCTTGAATGTTGCAGTTTTTTTTTTTAGTTTTTTAAGTCTGTTGAAACATTAAGTTTGTTTTCCTCCTGTTTCAATTTTTGATTAGAGAAACTTGAATTCTCCAGAGGACCCAAACAAACCTAACTTTGCCCATGTGATTAGCTAAGGCAGACTTGTGCAGTCTGTAGTTTATGAAATGAATGTAATCTCTAGCAAGGTCAACCATGTGGCTGAATTAATAAGGGAGTTTATTGATTGTCTCCAGAGTGCACTTGGCTAATTTTTTTTCTTTTATAAAGCCTCCTCCTGCATCTAACGCCCCCCCCCCCCCAGTCTGCAATCTCTCTCACTGTTCACTGGGTGTAGAGAGAAAATGTAGTGGCCTCATGATAATACAAAAAGCTGTATACTCTCTCTCTCTCTCTCTTTTCTTTTTCTCTCTCCCCCTTGTTCTCCTTCTTGATCTCGCTCACACAGACATACAAACACACTCCGCTTCGGCAAACAAGCATAAAAAAATAAGTGATTAGTGTTTGCCTTCAACATGACATAAATTGAATAAATTGCTGGATGGAAGATCAATGGCAGGCAGCCGTTGTCATTGCAGGAAATTGCTCTCGGGCTTTTGTCTAGTCAGCAGGTGAAGTGGTCTCAGAACACGGCCCAGCCAATCAAAGCCTGACTAAAGCCCTGGCCATGCTCTTTGGTCTGGGACTAAATTACCAGGTTCAGAGATGGTGCATGAAGCCTGTATAGCTGGCACGGTCTGCAGCCCCAGCCACACTGCGTTGTGTTCTGGTACAAGACCTTGTGCGTTGTGTTCTGGTAGAAGACGCTTGAGTGAAAACACTAACAACGATTTTCTAAGCACTTTATTTGCAACCTTCATTAAAGTAACAATGAGTGTAAATGTAGAAATGTAGAAATAAGAATGAGCCTCTTCCAGCAAAGTAGAATGAAAACGGCCTTCCTTTGTATTCATTCAAAAGTCATAGAACAAAACACAATAAAAATCCTTCTGTCGCATTAGGCTATTATATTGCATATGACATTACATGCTATTGGTAAACTATTTACATTTGAAATGCATGGTAATTGTCACAATTATCTACACTAAGAAGGAATGCATGAGCTAAATTACATGTGCGTTTCCATGACAAAAGGCTTTTCAACATTCTAAACTTTTGAATGTACAAACTAAGATGGGTAATGAGAGTTCATACCTTCATTAAAGTAACAAAGGGCACAAATGTAGATTCAGTCTTTACCATAAATAAGCCTAACATCAGAAAGAGATCAAATGAAATACATAGGCTACTCCATGTGAAGATAAAATGGGGAGCACTAACATACACAGATACAAAACAATGTGATTAGCTAGTTAGCTATCTTGTGCTCTCACAGTTAATTTTAGAAACGTAACAGGTTACTCAAAACAACTCTTTTCACAAGCCCTTAGGATACTGTTCATGTAGGATTCACTGTATGCAGCTGAAGTGACATCACAACACTGAAATCTCTCTTAATCGAGCTGCATCAAATACATAGCCAGGTTTGCACTACCTAGTGCTTCCGCTCACTGCTATCTCATTTAAGTCCACCACTGGTCAGGGAGCCAGCCGTAGGCTTCCGTTTGCACCATCTCTGAGCTTGTGTTATCTTCATAACACCCAAAAGCTTCATCTTGTCACCCGGTAACAAAAATGTGTACTTCTTGAACTTTTGGCAACTTCTATTCACCTTCCACCCCTCTCTTGGTGTCTGCCCTGTAGCAGTTCTCTCAGCAAGTCTATGGTATACTATAGTTATGTTCCTCTTTGGTCATTATTACTTTTCCCTTCCATTCATTCTTTGTCTTTTTCCTGTCTTTTTTTGTGGACAGTTCTTGGTGTCCGCTTCTATCGCTCTGTCTCTTCTAATCGATTTGTCCTTTTCTGTGTTTATCATGACCAAAGCCTTTGCCTTGACATCACACTTAGTCAGTTTTGCCAAAGGAAACTTTGCCAGCAGTAGTGCTGACTGTGTCCATACCCCGGGAAGCTTAGCATGTTGTTTCTACTGTAGTGGCACACACAAGGTTCTGACTCAGATCTGTTGTGGGTGAAGTCTTTGACACATGCACACGTCAGCATAGACACAAACAAACACGCACACACACACACACGCACACATACACACATGCACACGCATCCACATAGTGTCATGCTGTCTCTCACCAACAGCTGGGAATGTTATGGAGGAATTGCATTGAGTGACAGTTCATTTCATGAATCTAATGAATCTGTGCCAATCTAATGAGTCGATGCCATCTGTTAGTCTTTGTTGGGAGTGAGAAAGTATTTTTTTTTTAGCTTTGATTGAAATGAATGCACTGGATCAGAGGACATTTTTGAGTACTTTATTGTGACAGACGCACACGCAACATACACACACACACACACACACACACACACACGCACACCAGTTCCCTATATTCAGGTTTGTAGATACTGAATTTGTAAACATGCAAGTTGATAGCTTTACAGTTGTCTGGTATAGAGCTGGTGGAACTTAGAGAGCTAACATTAGCTTGCTATGTTAGAGCCAGTATATACATGGTCTATGTTGTTTGCAGTAAAATCATGAAGGAAAACAAAAGCATTGTGACAGACTGGCTGTTTGAGATGTCCTTGCCGTTTAGGTTAAGGGTGGGTCTTGGGCTGTCGTGAGTGGATTCATCTTTTGGCCTGTCCAAACAGAAATGAAAGGGTCGTGTTTTCAATGTTTCTACTTAATTTTCTTCTTGTTGAAGGTTCAGTCAGCGATGTCACACTGTTTGTAACACTATTTATAACATGAAAAATAATGTCTCTTCGTGATTCTGCTAGCTCTTCATTCTCCTGGGTGACTATATAAAAAAAAATCTTTTTTACAATTGCCAGGCTTTGAAAACTGAAATAAAAACAAACAAACGGGAGCAGCCTGCCCCAACAATAACACAGAGTTTCTCCAGAAGGACTGAAGACAGGGGTGAACTACCTCTGTGGCATGTTTTGTTTGGCTGTCAGGTCAAATATAATAGGCTCTGTTGGTCAACAGTGTGTTCTTACGAATATAAAAATGAACACAAACATAAACAAAGGTGATTTCCACCAGTATCACTGACTGCACCTTTCAGAACAGCGTGTTTAGGTCATCTATGCGTCATAAATGCGAGTGTCATGTAGACAAAAGATCAAAATGATAGCCACAAAACCTTTGCATGTCCACCAAAAAATATAATTTTAATCTTTTCTGTTTATAAAGGCTCTCAATCCACTTTCCAAGACCAGACACAGAAGTACCTTTGTTACATCCGCATATGGCCTATAGGCGGCACATATGCATTGCACCTCTCTTGCTTGTCGTACACCGGATATTGCTATTTATCATAAGTTCACACATCAGGAATGCAAGTATGTGTTTAGTTTAGAGCATGGCACAAGAGGGCGTAGTCTGTCATTATACTGCTGATGATTGCAGTGATAATCCAAATAACTAGCTCTCTCTGCCCTCATTGAGTCAATGGCTGGCTATGTCAACTATTTCCTTTTATAAGTTGGCCTGAGAGTCATGGCTCTCATCTCAGTGGTGGTACCCCATTGAGTTACTACAGGTCACCCACTTGACGTCTGGAAATTGTTTTATTTGCCTTGGCTGGATAATCAATTTGTCTGACATGCACAGGCACACAAATGCATACACATGTACATGCACATAAACACTCACACTCCAAGAGCAGCACCTTTTGTTTGATGAAGTGTGAAAACAGGGATTCCCGTGATTTGACGCTGCAAAGAAATCGAAATCGCATTTGAAAGCGGAATCGATAGAGATCACCATGCCGCATTAGGCAGACACATGTCGAATTCACTTAATGCTCCCCCACCCACCGCTCCCCCCAAATGTCCACACACACACACACATATATATATAAAGATATATTCCTATTGGGCTTTCCCAAGGAGATGATGTCTATCTAAATCTAAAACCTTAATACTAATAAAGACTTAATACTATCTCTACAACTCTGACTAATCCATTCACTTTTTCACATGGGAGAAAAAGGGAATCACACACCTCCATCATTTATTTCAGAACAACCAATTAATGTCCTTTAATGCACTGATACAGACATATGGGGTTGGGAGAGACCAATTTCTTCACTGCCAACAACTGAAATCAAGAATTAAAGAAAAAATCTGCTTAAGCAGTAATACACTACAGCCATCCCCTTTAATTTGACTAATCCAAATCAATAATCATAAAAAACTGAAAATTATAAACACTTACAAATATTACATTAACACTCCCAACAACTAAGTGGGAAAATTATTTGAAGCTCTCTCCAAACCCTGATTCATGGGAACAAATATGTAAGAATACTTTTACCATGACCACTAACTCAAACCTGCAGCTTAAACAATATAAAGTTACTCACAAAACTCACATCACTCAAAACAAAATGTTCAAAATGGAACTGGCCGACGCTGAGGTTCACAATGCATTTTAGGGAGCATAGACAACTATTTTCATGCCATCTGGCTATGTCAGCCCATTCACTCCCCCTGGACCAATGTCACTGAGACACTATCCACCATCCTGAGTTGCAGAATCCCAGCATCAGCACCACTCTGTCTTCTTTGCGATATCTCCAGTACACACCTCCCATCTAAATTCAAAAACCCTTTGCTGATTTCTCTAGCTGTTGCTAAAAAAGTAGTCCTCCAGAACTGGAAATCAAGGAATTCATGTCACATCACTCACTGGACAAACTTAATTTCAGAATACATCATAATAGAAAAAAATCACCCTCACCAAAGGAAGCATATGTCAGCCTTTGAAGATATCTGGAAACCATTCATAACCTTTTTCAAATTCATCCAAACATAGCCTGTAACCACATATATTACTTTTGACCAATTTCAACATCTCCAACAGTTACTACTTATCTGCCCTGTCCAAGCACTGTCTGTTGTCTGTCTCACTGTCCTGTCCTCACAATCTGGTCTAGCCCCACTGTCTTGTTTGATGTATGTCTGTCATTTGTCTCATGCTGTATTTCTGTTTCTGGATGATATGATAACATACATATAATACATGATAATGGACTGTATCTCACCTGTGCACACACAAATAATTAGACATCTTCACAGCTGTGCTTATAGGCCTACTGTATGTCTCCTCTCTCACTGTGTTCACACCCAGAAGCTACTAAAGCTGTCAAGTCTTTCGCCTTGTGTGCAAAAGGGAAAAATGCCCAACCGGTTTAGTGGCACTTTCGTCTACTGTACCAAACTGGATGTTTAAAGTACTTCCTTTAAATGTTTTTATTTTATAAAAATGTTCTGGAATGGCATTGCAAGGATCCGTGTTGAAAATAAGGTTTATTTGCAAATGCATGTCTTTGAAGTGTTTATTTGACGCGAGACACACTCAGGTCTTTGATGCACTCTGCCCATTGTTGTATTAGATTATGACAGATGTTTTAGCTCTCGGGTTACTGAAGATGACAGAAACAAACATGTCCAGTTATATGCTCACCCAGAGGGAACACACACACACACACACACACACAGATACACACACACACAATGTATATGTGCTGAAATACAAGGATGCAGGTCCTCTGACTGTGGAAGTCTCTCTGTACATTGCCTCTGCTTTGTTATGCTCACCTTTGGATGACTATCTCTTGAGATTCTGCATAACTTGCAGGCTGTTAAAAAGGTCTCTCTCTCTCTCTCTCTCTCTCTCTGCCTCTCTCACTTTATTCTTTTTCTCTTTCTTTATTTTGTATTCTGCAGCGGCCTGCCTCTTAGTTCTTTTGCTCCATCTTTGTCTGTCAATGCTTTTGTTCTTGCCTTTCTCTCTGCCTCTCTTTCCCTCTCTCTCTCTGTTTCTCTACCTCGCTCAATTCGATTCAGACTCCTTAGAGCACAGAGAGGGAGCGCGTTTGTATTGCCATATCTTGCATCTTAATCACAAACGCAAGGGCATGTAATCAAACACACACACACGCGCACACAAAGACACAAAGCTATTTCACTTACAATTGTACAAATGATTTCTCTGGCTGTCTCATTCTCAGTCTCTCTCTCTCTCTCTCTGTCTCTTTTTCTGTCTCTCTCTCCCTCTCAGGTGAGGTTGGAGAGGAGAGAGACTCGCAGCCTGAGAGTCCAGAAGTCATTTATGATGATGTCCCCTGTGAGGAGGCCATCTCTGGGGAGGAAGGTCAGTCAGGACACACCTCGTACATCCTTAGCTTGGATTTCTCTCTACGACTGCTAGAGTTGTGTTGTGGATGACTGAATGGTGTGTGAGTGTGTGTGTGTGTGTATGTGTGTGTTTGTGTTTGTAAAGTGTTTTGGTCAGGTATGAGAGATGGCTCTTGTTCAGGGACACAAACCTGGGAATGTTAGTGTGCTGTTAGTGTGGTATGGGAGGATCCATGCTAGCATTATGTGCAGTGTATGGTCTAATGTTTAATTCAGTTCAATTCAATTGGATTAATGCATCAGCAATTTACAATGCAATTGTCTCATGACGCTTTACAGAGATGTCTCTTTGTTTTTGGTGAATGTGTGTTGTGTGTTTGTGTGTGTTGTGGGCTGTGTGCTTCTCTCTGTGTATGTGTGTGTGTGTGTGTGTGTGTGTGCGTGTGTCAGGTGATATGATTTATGAGGACGTCCAAAGGGAGGGGGGCCTGCAGGGACCAAACGGATGGAGCTCCAGTGAGTTTGAGAGCTACGACGAGCAGTCAGACGCTGAGAGCAAGGCACCCGCCCGCAGCAAGGTACAGCTCCATCTCCACCCTCTTTGTGTATGTGTGTGTGTGCTTGCGTGCGCACTTGCAAACACACACTGTATGTGTGTGTGTATGCATGTATGTACATTTGTTCAACTTCAAGGTTTGTATATGTGTATGTGTGTGTATGTGTGTGTGTGTGTGTGTATGCGTGCGTGTGTGTGTGCAGGTATCACACATGTGTGAGTATATGTGTGAGAGTGTGTTTGATTTGCATGTTATGCCTGTGAAAATTTCCTTTCCAGCATCACACAAGAATCATCACTTAGATACTACAAAGCCCCAGTTTGATAAGATGACATGCACAGTTCTCCTGTGATATGACTTAATGATGCATTTAGACAAAGGCAGGAATGCTGTGCTTTGCCGGCTAGAGCAGAATATATCAAACAGAGCCAAAGAGAGACACTCCGGTGTTTTTAAAAACCGTGCAGAATCCTCCCTGGCAGCTCTGCCCCTCATCACCACTGGGTGGCAGTGTGTTGCTTCCAGAGTTTGGTCTCCAATCCCAACCCCTTGTGCCAAGGTTCTATGAGCGTTGGCTGAACCTTAACGCCTCTCGCATAATAGCACCCTAATGAAAGCTGCAGATGTCATTTCAATGCGCTTCATACTGACCCCTCATCACCTTTAGCCCCCTCTTTGCCCTGCCAACCCCCCAACACACACACACACACACTCCGCCACTTGCACGCACAGGGTCAAAGAGGTTCAAGAAAATAGCTAGTCTCAGCTCGCGCTTGATGTATAATCATTTCTCCAAGTCCGCCCGCACAGCTCCGTTAAAAAAAATACCACCACCTTGCCGGACCCTCCGTGAACCAACCGCTGTCCGAGAAACTCACTTATTCTCCACCTCGCCTTACTTCACCTCAGCTCCACCCCGCCTCCCATGTCTTCCGCTGGAAGTGTAGTGTACTACTTGAGCCATTAAAAGTATAATTCAATTAGATCCTGCAGTCTAATCCCAGCTAATGCCTTGCACTGAGACAGTCTGATGTGCGTCAAGTGTAAATGAACACTCTCAATTACAAGTTGTGGCTGTTATCGTGCCCACCACCCCCCAACTCCCCCAAACCCCCAAACCCCCAAACCCACTCTGCCCTCCTACTGAGAAAACAGTTCGAGTGAAACCCGAGGACGGATGGCGCACAATCACAAAGTTGTAATTGGCTGCACAGGCTGCACAGAGAATGTTCAGATCAATGTTTCACTCAAATGGTTTGGTATGAAAATGATCAAGCGCGTGCGCCTGGTGTGTGTGTGTGTGTGTGTGTGTGTGTGTGTGTTTCCTTTGTTGTGTGTGTGTAATTATGTATATGAGTGTGTGTGTGTGTGTGTGTTTGTGTGAGAGAGGGAGGCTGTGATTGATTTTTGGAGAATTAGCATCATAGGGGAGTGCAAAAAAAAGCAATCCTACTGCGCAGACGAGAAAGAGAGGAAAAGAGCGAGAAAGTGGAGACAGAAGGCCTTCGCTCCCCTGTTTTTTTCTCATGCTGTTTGAGCGCCTAACCAAAGCTGTGCTCTCAGCTTGACTGCCTGCACTGCATAATGCTGTGATTTTCCTCAGCTTTTTTCTCTTTTTTTATTCACTCGTGCCTTACTGCTATGTCTGTACCTCCTCTCTTTCTCTCTCTCCCTTCTTCCCACCCCCTTCTCTATCCCTATCTCCTCCCCCCCCCCCCGGTCTCTCTACTGCTTATCTCTCCTCTTTTGCCGTGACCTTCTCCCTCGGCTCCCGTGTTTCTCCCTCTGTGGCTTTGCTCTGACCTTACTCACTCTCCTTGGGCCTCCTCATCCTCATTCTCCTCGGCCGACCGACCGTCTGCCTGCCTGCCTGTCTGCCTGCCTGCCTCCCTGCCCACCTCTCTGAGCACGTGTGGTTGCCGCGGCGACACTTGTAGCTTTCCCCTGATGTACGTCGGCTGCGGGAGCGATGTGCCAGGACCAGGAAGGAGCTTGCCTCCAGGCTGGGGGGAAAAAACTATGATGTGAAGGTATACTTCCACCACTCCATCCATCCATCCATCCATCCATCCATTGCTGCATGTTGCCATCCCTTCATCCCTCCACCACTGCATCTATCTCTCTCTCTGTCTCTCTCCACATACAATATCTACCTCTGCATCTGTCTTTCACTCTTCTACTTTTCTGTCTCTCCACTCCTCCCAACTCTTCATCCTTCCATCGCTCCACCTCTGCATTCTCCCTTGTCTCCCTACCACTCCACCCTTTACTCTTCCACCTCTCTCCATCTCTCTTCCCCTCCATCTGTTCATCCCTAGTCTGCAGTCTGTTTGGGTCTAACTCAGCAGATGCCTCCAGGCTCCAGGTCCATTCTTCAGCCGTGGCTCACTGTGGGGGTCCCATCATCCCAAAACATTGTTGGCCAGCAACCATGAAAACTGTGTGTTTCTGTGTGTGTGTGCGTGTGTGTGTGTGTGTGTTTGAGAGAGAGAGAATCGGAATCATTCTAGTATCTAACAATGGTTATTGTACCGTGACGCTTTTGGGAAAAAAAACCCATGTTACAGGGTGCGTGTGTCTGTTTGTCTGTCTGTGTGTGTGTGGTGCATTCAAGTGAATGTAAGAGGAGTTTAGTGAGAGAGAAGAGAGTCTCTGTGGGCCCTATTAGGTCAGGCTGCTTGGAAGCAGGTCACCCCTCGGGCAATGTAAATAAGAGGTGTGCGGGAGAAGCCATGAAAAGCCAGGCATCATCAACCTGCCATGCTGATGTGATATCTAGTGTGGAAGGACACAACTGGGGACCGCCGCCCGGTCGGGCTCGGCAACCTGCCATGCTGATGTGATATCTAGTGTGGAAGGACACAACATTTTTGCACAATTATTTTGCCCCACACCGCAGAAAATATGGAACATTACCTGAAGATAGACCACATTTATAGAACTTTCCTTTTCTGGACTCCCAAATATTACTAAGACATTGTGTTCTGAGACTTTACTGTACGTCTCAACTTTTTTTGGAAAAGGCAGTGTGGACATTTTTTGGTGATATTACCATGTACAGAGTGCATCTTCTTACAGTGCAGTCCTTTCATTTTCTGCACACAAAGTGGAAGACCATTTAATCAACTTTGGAGTTTGTAAAAGGTGCTTAGGCTTCTTCTGTCTTTTCTAATTTCTTTTCCTCTCTCTCTTCTCAATCTCTCTTCTGCTCTCCTCTTTTCTCGCCTTTCCTCCTACTCTCTCATCTGCTGAGCACTTGTATCCCACTCACTTGCATAAGCTTGTGCATGAGAGCTAAACTTTCTCTCTCTGCCCCCCCGCCAAACACACACACACACACACACACACACACACACACACACACACACACACACACCCACCCTGAATAGCTCTTTTAGGTTGCGAAGGCCTCATGAATAAATGAAGTAAACAGCCTGATGTTTACTGCCACTGACACTGCCAAACGCTCCCAATTTATGACCTGCTTTCTAGAAGCTGGTGCAGACTTAAAAAAAAAAAAAAAAAAAGTTTAAAATAGCCTCTTCTTTAGATCCTTATAACTGTACTCTCTTGAGAGAATTAGCCTTTTTTGAGACTGAGAGAGAAGGGGAGACTCGTGATGAGTCAGTGTGTGGGTCTCATGGTGCCCTGTCTCACAGCTCCATGTCTGCTGACCAAACACGCTGTCAGTGCAGAGAGAGCAGAGCGGCTCGTTGGGAGGATGCCTGTCCGGGGAGCGTTGATGTTTTAGCCACGCTTGACCTTTTCCTCTCCAGGGGACTCTTGCGAAAGGGGTCTTCTCCGTGGGTCATCTGCCCTTTTCTGAAGCCACAGAACAGGGGCATGTAGGGATGGAACAGGACATTTGTTTTCACGCTGTTCTTACTCTCTCTCGCTTGCTCTGTCTCTTGATCTCTCTTCGTTCCTCTGTCTTGTGCCCTCTTTTTCTTTTCCCCTCCTCTCTTTCTCTCTTTCCCCTCTCTGGCTGTCATTCCCCTTCTCTCTGCTCTCCACAGGTGCAGCAGCTGATGAGGGCAGCCCGGAGCGGGACCAAGGATGGGCTGGAGAAGACCAAAATTGCAGTCATGAGGAAGGTCTCCTTCTTGCACCGGAGGGACCACTTAGGTGAGTGAGTGTGTGTGTGTGTGTGTGTGTGTGTGTGTGTGTGTGTGTGTGTGTGTGTGTGTGTGTGTGGAGTGATGAAAGAAGTCTCTAGTGTCATTATAGGATAGGGTGGTAATGTTGTGGGGAAGCGGGGGTATCTTCTCTTGGCTGCAAATGAGACAAAAGGCCTGAGGGCCAAAAGGATCCATGCCACCACCCACTTCTGTGATGTGAGTGTGTGTGTGTGTATGTGTGTGTTTGGATGGGAGACATTTCCCACAGCTCTGCTAATACCCTTCTGCTTGAAGAGCAAAGGACTTCAAGGAAATAAAATAAAGCTGTCCAGATGATGTAAGATATAGGAAATGAAACTGGGGGCTATGTGTGTATGTGTGCAAACATGCGAGTGTGTGTGTGTGTGTGTGTGTGTGTGTGTGTGTATGTGTATGGGGGGTGGGGGGTGGGGGCGTGGGAGCCGGGATCAAGTCAAGCTGGCGTGCTCCGATTATCAGTGGCCATTGTGGCTGATGCGAGGGCTTTTGATGTGGGGGAGAGACGGGTGGAAAATTCCCCATGACTGTCTCCTGTTCCCATAATGCCGTTCAGCACTAAGGGGATGGGATTAGCCTTTGCTAATGGAGACGCACGGCCTGCGGCGGCGGGACACAGATAACTGAAGGAGAATGGAAATTTCAACTCCAACAATCCCGCAGAGGTTAAAAGGCCAAACAGAGACTTTTACTTTTAGATGGTGGTGGTTGTTGTTTTTATGTATTATACATTGTTATCTTGCCAGAAGTTTTTAATTGAATCACAGATTGTACAAAAAGTTGTTTGATTTATTTATTTTCCTTAGTGACTGCTTTTGTGATCTGAAGGAGGAAGTTGTTTGAATGTTCCCTGGGTGTCTATCTGGGAGAGAGTGTATTAGTGCCTGTGCGTGTGTGTGTGTGTGTGTGTGTGTTTGACTGCCAGACTTTGCTGCTTTTGCAGAGGTGCAATGTTTCAATGAATTTTTCAATTCCTGCAAGCCTTTTCTTGTTAGAGCAGGATATGTACCTATTCTGTTTGTTCTTGTCTGTTCTACTGTGGCTGTGGTTGGAAGAAAAAATAAAAAATAGTGAGCTTCATTGTGTTTCCCCCTCTCCCTTTGTGTGTGTATGTGTGTATGTACATGTGTATGTCTGTGTGTGTCTGCAGAGGATGCCGAAGACGATGCAGGATATTTGGATGTAACAGTGTCCGAGGCAAAGCATCCTCCTCCACAACTGGGTCCTATGCCAGATGGACTCAGCAGTCACCAGGTCAGTGTGGTGTGTGTGTGTGTGTGAGAGAGAGAGGTTTTGAAAAGAAACAGTGTTTACTATGAGAGAAAGTAACATTGAAAAGGCAGACATGGGGTGGGGGGTGAGATAGGCTTGTTGTTGGCAGTGGAAAAGAAACAGTACAGATAGAGGCAGAGGGAAGTACGACATTTGCCTCACATTGTCAATGCAATGTAACAGTCACAGTGAGCAGGTTTGTTCTCTTCATAATTTCTCTACATAATCTCTACATCTCTGCATAATTTAATACACATAGACCCTCTCATGCACATTCGCGCACACTTCACGTACACACACACCCACACTTCACGTATACACACACACACACACACTCTTTATTTTTTCCCTCTCACACACATATCCCCCACACTGAGAAGCTGCAGCCAGCATTTGCTCCTCCGCCATCCACCCCCCACCTCTCTTCCTCCCAGTCCCCAGCTCACTAAACTTCCCCATCCTCTCTCAGCCATCCAAACAATTGGCCAGAATGGATCAGTGTGTTCTTCATTACCCAGGCTCCCCCGCTGCCCCCCCACCCCCCACCCCCCTCTGTGCTGCGGTGCCTCCAACGGACCCTCTAATTGCTTGCTTTTTTTCCTGTCTCCCCTCAGATCGTTCGCCGCCACATCCTCGGCTCAATCGTCCAGAGCGAGAGAAGCTACCTGGAGTCTCTGAAGAGAATCCTTCAGGTGAGCCCAACAGGCCGTCTTCTTGCCACCTCCGCCCCCCTTCGTCTTTTCCGCTCGTCTCCTTGCCTCCTGGAGGGAGGCTGGGGAGAAGGAGAGAGAAACTCTCAGTGCCATCAGCCTCACAGAATCCAGCGCCTCCTGGGGAGTCTTAGTGAGACCCAAATCAAGCGTGGCGCCTTCAAGCGTAAATAGCATCCCAGCTGAGTTTCAGAGGAAACCACATTAGGCTCAGGACACATCTCACTGACTACAGTGAATGGAAGAACCATTCATTCATTCATAAGGCCATTCAGAGAAAAAGACATCAGGTTAAATTTATATGATATCATTAGGTGCTTTGCATCCATACCACCTCTAAATTGCTCTTGCTTTATGTCTCCTTGGGGTGAAATGCCCTGGATGGTGTTTTCACAAAATACACTTCTAGAGGTAGGTTAGGTTCATCTGAATATTTATACTTATATTTAGTGTGTATACACAATCTGTGTTGTAGGACTAATGCTGAACAAATACAACTGCAACTATGATAAAAACTACAAATCCCATCTATTAACTGAGGTCAGCTTGGTCCATTGTACCTTTATGGATGTCATACATAAGGATGGACATTGCATGTAGTTAAACTGAGAACTAGTTTTGTTTTATTTACATCACACCAATGGCTTGAATCTCTCTCTTCTTAGCTGTGAGGAAACGTATGTCTTACATAGCAAATCCACAGGGTTTCAGTGCTTGAAGAGTGGATGCCATAGAAATCAATCATTTCTTCCCTTCTCTTTCTTTGAAGATTCAATTTCTTCTCCTATTCACAGATAATCCTGTGTGTATGTGTGTGTGTGTGTGTGTGTGTGCGTGTGTGTTTGTGTGCGCAAGGGCATGCAAGCAATGACTGAAGTGTACCCGTTATAGGTTATGCATTCCTCACTCAAAGTAAATGACCAAAAAAAAAATCAATAGCCAACATGGTGGAAAAAATTAATAAACAGACAGGCAAACAACCACACACACGCACACGCACACACACACGCACACACACACACACACACACACACACACACACAGACGGTACTGTGCATTGGTTGACAGCTCCATATAGATTTCATTGTGGCTACCAAGGGACAGATATGCGATGTGTGTTGCAATAACTTGAGTGCCACGCTGTAGATGAATGGTGACCATGGCTTGTTCTCAATGAAACATTTCATGGCACCAATAAGGATGGCTGTCTGCTTGGCAAGAACAGTGGCGTCAGAAATAGAGGAGAGACAATGTCCTCTTAAGAGCAGTCTCTTAGTCAGTCTCTCAGACATTTGATATTGTCTCCACTCTTTGAACATGGTCAACTGTATTCTGTCTCATACCTTTTATTTATTTAAGTGAACAGACACTTAAAGTACTATGACCTTAAGTGTGTGTGTATGTGTGTGCGTGCGTGTGTGTGTGTGGTAGCGTAGCGGTGGTAGCGTAGCAGTGAAGGAGCCTGGCTAGCGTGCAAGCAGCCTGAAAAGTTGTCGGTTTGAATCCCGGCTGCCACTGTTGTGCCCCTGAGCAAGGCACTGAACCCTAAGATTTTGTAGGGGAGACTGGCCCTGAACATTTAATAGCTGATAAAATATGTAATTCGCTTTGGATAAAAGCGTTTGCTAAATGCATAAATGTAAATGTATGTGTTTAATCATCTCAAGCAGAACACACAAAGGATACAAATCTCTAAATGCCACCTTCACAAATCCTGACTATAGCTGTAAGGCCACTCTAGTCAACAAAGTTTAGCTGTTAACCCCCTTGACACCACATAGCCAATATGTAGAAGGCTTCTAAACTAACATTAACTAACTAAATACTTATATATGCAATGTATGTGTATATATCACTTGTATCACTTGATGTACCTTTTCTTTGACCTGTTCTTACAGAACATGGTACTACAAGATTCTCTGGTGTCGATGTTAAGAATTAGCTATTAATATGTGACAGTACTTAATGTAGAGTATACTGCTTAATTATCTAAGGACACTACATTAGAAGACTCTCAATATAATGTAAGCCCAAATGTTTGGCACATAGTTTGTAACAGACTGGTACAAAAGGTATTGCTCCAACTCAGCTTTTGCCTAATTGAGGAAATTGTCCACCACTGTCCTGTATGGCTGTCTATTAAGTCTTTGTTTCTGGTGACATAGAAAGGAATTAAAGGTGATTGCTCAGACAATAGTTACTTCAGAAGTATGGAAAGCAGGGACTAATTTGACTAACAACTATGAGCAGCAAAGAATTACAGACTCTCAGAGTGTCCCATAGAGCACTCTCAATCTTGCATCCCCCGTGTCCAATGCTCTTCTTGCGTTTCCTCTCCTCTCCTTCTATCCTGCTGCCTTTCAGGAGTACCAGCGCCCCCTTTTGGAGGCCGAGCCACGGATCCTGAGCCCACGCAAGATCCGGCCCATCTTCTACCGTGTGCGCGAGATCACCCAGTGCCACTCCATGTTCCAGATTGCCCTGGCCTCCCGCGTGGCTGAGTGGGATGCCTGCGAGAAGATCGGTGACCTCTTCGTTGCTTCTGTGAGTGCTAGTTAACCTTATTATGGCCCATCATGTATTGATTGGAGAGTGGACTTTAATCTTAATGTGGTTGTGTGCGTGACTGTGTGTGTGTGTGTGTGTGAGTGTGTGAGAGAGAGAGATAATGTGGTTTTGTGTGTTTCTTTCAGTATGTTCCTATGAATATGTTCTTGCGTGTTTGTACATACACAGTATATTCATGAGCCTTTACATGGTAGCCTTTGGCCATTTATATGTGAGTGTGGGGGCAAATGTCATGCACTCAGCTCTCAAGGGGCACAACAGATGCTGGTCCATTTATCTTTGTGATCATAATTATCCAATATCCATATGTGCATAAAGTATATGTCTTAGCTTATGGATCCATGTTAACAGATATCCACATGCTTCTCTGTGACTTGGAAATAACACATATGGAAAGTCCGCACTCTGAAGCTCCCATTCACTTACTTTTAATAAATCACTTCAAGTATGTTTCTGTGTGGTTATGTTTTTGCCATCTACTTTGTGTTCATAAGTGGCCAACATCGCCTGAACTGTCTGCGGCTCCCAAGCGAAGCCCTCTGCACTATGTTACCTCGCCCGTGGAGTCCATTACGGCCTTGATGGATTCCCCCGTGTACCACAAATAGAGCCGGCACTCCCAGCGCACAAGTGTGGCCCTGCTCTGCCGGCAGCTCTTTAATGGACTAATGAATGAGTGTGGTGTGATGACCCTGAGTGCAGTGATCATCCATAAGACCTGCTCATTATTTACCAGTTAAAGGAAAATCGTGGCGCGTGACACCCCTATAGCTCCTTCCACCTTCTCCCAACTCCCACCCTACTGCCCCTCTGTGTCTATAGCCATTTTCAGACATAAACTGAAACTCGGATATCTACCAAGAAACAAACGGTAGACTGCATGTCTGCATGAAACACAAGTATTTTTTTTACCCGAACATGACACTACCTATCCCCAGTATCATGTTGGGTACTAAATGTTTGCACATAGGTGTGAAATGACACGGGTAATGTCCGTTAATGTCTGCAGAAACCCGCTGCAGCTAGCTAGCCTTGCTAATATTATGCTAACGCCAGCATTAATATCCTACAGTAAAGCAGTCTATAGTAGAGGAGAAGGGTTTCCAAGATACTTCTAAAATCGCAATCTATAGACATCAAAAATATTATTTGCCACAGTGGGGTAGATAAAAAAAAAACACTTGTATCTACCTGAAGTGCCATGATGAGTACAGGAGTTAGACTAACTTAGACTTACTGAATGGTTTTGTTTTTGGTGAATCATGCTAGCAGTTTAATTAAGCTTATAGCTTGTTTTAGCATGGGATGACTTTTTCTGTCATCAGGAAGAACTGTGGGGATAAGATGGAGCAGGCATATAGCCTATCTGTTCATCCTGTGTGTGAGTAAATAAAACATATTTATACACAAAGTATCATAAGGCTTAGGCTATTGATTCTATACCGCTCTACAAAGCTCCCTCTGCTGGCTACCTTGCGCAACTCTTCTGTCTGAGATGTAGTGGGGATTTTTTTTTGTGGGGGTCTGTGATATTATGTCATGAATAAATGCCTAATATTTAAAAAGTGAGAAACAGCCTCTGTTCCAGGAAGTGGAAGTACGCGTTCAATGCCCTCTACACCCCTGAATATCTATGTGTAAACACCCAGTTAATTACTGGAAGTTATATCTGAAAACAGCTTGCGTGTGTGTGTGTGTGTGTGTGTGTGTACTTCATCTCAAACACTTTGACCCCCAGTAGCGAGATCGAGAAGATGAACATGCACCATGTTCACATACACTCACATCTCTCACACCGATAGCCTTAAGCACACATATACTCACTGTGTGATCATGTGCATATGCTCTTACACACCCACATCCTTCCTCATCTTTCCTCACGGATGCATGCTTTATGCATGCCAGTCAGGAGTGCTGATAGATTTTTTGTGTGTGTGTGGGGGGGGGGGGCAGAATGTCAGATAAAATTAACCATTAAAAATAAAATGTAGCCGTAGCTATCGAAGATATTCATTTCATTAATTAATTGAGTATTTGGATAACAAAACTTACGTGGCAATCATTACTTAGAAAAGGCAGACATAGGCTAAACATAGTGTTTGTATAATTGATCTTTCAGTTTCCTTAACAACTTTATTTCTCCTACATTATCATTAGCTATCACAGTTTTTTCAACAGAAGCCTGTTCAACATATCCTAGAATTCCATCTTATCAATGCCACACTGTACAGTGCTGCTTGAAATCATTTGGATGCTGTGCAATTAGCTTACCTGTTTTTTTTTAGCATTATTTGGTCATGAAAGTTGACCAAAGTTGTTCTTCATGTGAGGCACTAGAAAAGACAATCACAATTTGCAAAAGAAATGACTATATTTCATGTCTTTGTTGAAAAACATCAGACATTATAGCCTAATGTTGGGTTCTAAACCAAGAGAACCTGTGGGACTAATCACTGCTTGAACCTCCTGTAGCGGTAAAGACGGTGCTAATAATTGCAAATCACATCAGCACTATGCTCAGGAGGTATTTTAGCCTGTTTTTCTTTCAGTTCAGCTTTATTCTTAGGATTCTGTTGCATTATGGACATTCTATAGATATTTTCACATTTCATGACCATGTAGCATCACTATAGATAATGATGACAATAAAGACTATATTTAAAACTAAATAGCCATATGCTGTATGTGCCCAAACAAAGCACACTGGTCTGCATTCCACTAGTTCAAGTCTCTATTTACCAGCAGCCTAAATCTTAATCTAAATGACCTACATCTGGTGATTCCTTCAGGAAATGCATCTCTATTTTTGTTATTTTCTTTCTAAAGTACTTTCCTTTTTTGGGTGATCCTATGAATGATGGGACACTGAGATTTGGAGGACAATTATTTGTTATGCCATTTACCAAATTATGGGTATTTTGAACAATGTGTGCCCAAGGCAGTCGCAATTATGACTGTTAGGCTGCTGCTAGCTTGAGCCTTGCTGATGGGTAGTAGCCTAGCCGATAAATGTGGCTCTACACTGCCACATGCATCGTACTCATGTCACATTTCTGTTAACATTGTTAATGGATGGAACACCTGGGACAGCTGGCTCCACAATCCGCATTATGGATGTGTACTTTTGCTCAGTTTCAGTTGTGTATCAGTGATCTTTTTGCTTTGGCCAGACATGCACTGGTTTGTGCTAAAACAATGTTGGTTCTATAGGACTAGACACAAATTTGTAGACATAGTAAGTAACATTGTAAGCAAGTATGAAATTAATTTTTCTGATGTGTCAAATTAGCTCCATCACCCACCCCTTAAGTAGCCTACATACCTAAACAAGTTTTAAAGTATGGACAATGTTTCTCCTCCAGGATAATTTATAACATTCTGGCAGCTAAATGCCATTTTTCCCTTGCAGATTGCAAGCAAAGATCGATTTAAATACCACAAAATAATGTTAACATAACTGTTGCTCATACATGGCCCTTGTAATGCTTTGCAGTGTCATAGTAATAATTAAATTTCACTAGTTTATGAAGTAAAGACGCCATGGTTTCATTGCCGTGTGCAGTGTGTGCATGTGTGTGTGCGTGTATATGTGTATGTATGTTGCTGTGTTTATTTGTTTTAGTGCATGTGTGTGTGTGTATAAATATATGTGTGTGTGGGTTTGAATGACTAGGTTATTTGCAAATGTATGTATATATGTATGTATGCATGTACTGTATGTATGTGGGTATCTGGTTGTCTAGGTATCTGTGTGTGTATGTATCTGTGTGTGTGTTTGTGTGTTCGTTCATGAGGGATGGATAGATAGGACCAGAAGCCCATGGGCTACTCGTGAATTTCCCCCCACCTGCCCACTTGCTCTCTCTCCCTCTCCCTCCTCCTCTCCTCCCTGTACCCCCACTACCCCTGTGCTGCCGTCAGCATCTCTGCTTGTGTTTAATCAAAGCTGAATGAATGGATGCGTGCCATGCTCCCTGCTCTCAACAGACTCCCACTGTAATGGATTGTGGAGTGTTTTGGTCTCCACTCCCCCAATGGTAAACAGATCAGACCTCCATGAGTGCCTGATTGAAATTATCATCCCTTTCCCATTAACATGGCTCTTTTTTTTTTTTTGGTCGAGAGCGCATCTCACCTGTGGATTCTGGTGGGGGTTGGGGTGGGGTTGGGAGCCAGTCAGGTCGAACCAGCAGAAATGAAAACACTCACACACTCACTCACACTGACATATCACACTGCCAGCATCTCTGAAAAAAGGTTTTATGGGGGATTTTCTGCCAGCTCTCTGCCTGTCATTCTATCACACAGCAGGTGAGGTATATATAATGCAGTCTAATGGCTAATGTCTTATCAAGCTGTGGTGTGCCATATCTCTATGGCCATTGTTCTGTGGGATTATTTTGCTTGAGGAAAGGTAGGTTGAATGTGATGTTTACCTGGAAAGCATTTGTTGCCATGTACCTTTTGTCTGCCTCAACTAATCCCAAGAATGTTGATGGACGTGGCATGAAACTAGAATTATCGCTATTTTATTCAGTGTTTTAAGAGTCTCGCTAACACCAGACTATTTTTCCCAGATGTATTCTCTAAATGTCTCTTTTTTATTAATGATAAATGACTTTTGCATTCAAGGCACAGCTGTAAAAGAGCTTAATGCTTTTTCAATTACCCTGAATATACAAACAGAGTGACTGATGACCTTGATCTTGTTTCCCCAGTTCTCCAAGTCCATGGTGCTGGATGTGTACAGCGACTATGTGAACAACTTCACAAATGCCATGGCTCTCATCAAGAAGGCCTGCATGTCAAAGCCTGCTTTTCTAGAGTTCCTGAAGGTGAGTCCCCTTCTTATGACAACATATTTGGGGCTACTATGTAACTCAGTTGAGTCAGATCCTGATGTTTGTTTATTTTTTTTTTTGGTTGGTTATTTATTTTATTTATTCATAGTCTTTAAACTTAGTCATAAAAAGCTTAGTTCCTCAGCTACTTAGCAAATTCCAGCTCCAAAGTAGGACACTCCTTTGAACTGTGTGAAACTTTCTACTGACAGCTAGGGCCTTTGTTGTTTAAAAGGTTTAACATGAAACCTCGCCAATACCCTCCTTTGACACTGTGATTGATCATCTCGCTGACAGTGTATCCTGAAAAAAATAGTCATTTAGATATATCCTGATGTTTATATATTTATATTTTTTTGGTATTACTTCAGGCTTCTTCCCGCTCTGAGGGTATTTGCTATGCTTTATTTTCAGTGCTCTTAACTTTTCAGTCTCATATAATAGAACCCTATGAATGGAAGATGCCTCCTCAATTTCACGTTGACCTCAGGACTCAATTTCTGCTGAGCAGCAGCGATTGTAAATGAGAGCACCAAGAAAAAAGGAATGTTTCTGAAATGAAAAATGGTGTTGGTTCTCTACCGCCCGTACCTTTGTGACCACCATGAAATTAGTGTAATCTTAGGTTATCTCCTTGGTGTGTTACAGGGCCAAGAATCAGTGGTTTTGCCCAGAGGAGAGCTTTAGCAGAGTTACATAAGAGAGCTGCAGCTGAGGTGCTTTTGGCTTTTCAGCATCTCTAAACTTCCTGCAGGATGTCAATTAAAAAAACTTACGCATATTGAAAGTTCCATTTGACCTGAGTTTGTGTTTAATTACTGTTGCCCACTCAAAAGAACACACACTTTCTTTTCAGTCTTTCTTTTTTTCAGCCTTTTCTTTCTCTTTCTCTCTCTCTCTCTCTCTCTCACACACACACACACACACATACACACACAGACGTTTTTCCAATGTCGGCCAAGTTCCGAGGGCACTGCATTGGGAATCGATACAATAATACTAACCCTCACCCACACTCTCTCGTTTCCACACCGCTCAAAGATCTTCTCCTCCCTCAGGGTACAGAGATCTGTCTTTCTTCTCCCCCGCCCTCTCTCTCTCTCCCTCTCACTCATTTTTACTCACTCTCTCTCCCTATTCATCTAATTGGACACACTTCCTCTCTGTGGTGCTACTGTTCCTCCTATCTGAATCATTCTAATCTTTTTCTCATCTCTCTTCCCTCCTCTCCTCCCTCTCTCTCCCTTCTTTTCTCTTCTCTTCCCTCTGTTTGCTTCCTGTAGAGAAAACAGGCCTCCAGCACTGACCGCATCACCCTATACGGCCTCATGGTGAAGCCCATTCAGCGTTTCCCCCAGTTCATCCTCCTGCTCCAGGTCAGTCTTTCCTCCAACAACAAACCCCACCACCACCACCACCATTATCGCCCACAGGCCTACATTACCACACACCACCACCACCATCACCACCGTTATCACCCACAGGCCTTCACTACCACACACCACCACCACCATCACCCACAGGCAAATAATACCACCACCACCATCACCAACAGGCCTACACCACAGCCACCACCACCAACAGGCCTACACCACAGCCACCATCACCAACAGGCCTACACTACAACCACCATCACCAACAGGCCTACACCACAGCCACCATCACTAACAGGCCTACACTACAACCACCATCACCCACAGGCCTACACTACAACCACCATCACCCACAGGCCTACACTAGCACCACCACAACCATCACCCACAGGCAAATAATACCACCACCACCACCATCACCCACAGGCCTACACTACCACCACCACCACCATCACTACCACCACCACCACCACCGTCACCATCACCCACAGACCTACACCACCACCACCACCACCACCACCATCACCCACAGGCCTACACTAGCACCACCACCACCACCATCACCACAGGCCTACACTACCACCACCACCACCATCACCACAGGCCTACACTACCACCACCACCATCATCACCCACAGGCAAATAATACCACACAACACCTGTGCTCAGTACCCCACATAATGAGTCTTTTTTACTATGTGGACAAAGGCGATATAAATAAACTTGAATACTATGTGAATGCGTGACCAAACTTCCAGCAGTGTCCTTACAGTAGGCATTTGTCTGCCTAACCTAGAATGCAGTGGTTAAATTAATTTCAAGTTTACTTGAGAGTTTACTTGTCACATCCATTGAAATACTAATGCAAGACATGTAGTGAAAATGCATTAGCCTGCAGGATCAGCTCAATAAAAGAAAAGAAAAAGATAGATACAGGAAAAGCAAATAAAGAGGCTATAGTCCATATTGTGATCAGAATCCATTTATACAAGTAGCCTAACAGATCCAGACGTGGTTAGCCAGTTTGTGTGCAGCACCTCCGAACCGCCGTGAGCAGTCTTCGTGTCTCACAGGCACCTCCACAGCCTTGGCTCCAGTTTCCCTCTGCTCCGTCTCTACCACAGACAGCAAAAGTGTGTGTGTGTGTGTGTGTGTGTGTGTGTGTGTGTGTGTGTGTGTGTGTGCGCAAAGTCAGTACACTGTAGTGAGTGTTTAAGCTTCGGATGGCCGGAGGATAGAAACTTCTGGCTATGTGACTACATGGCCATCTTTTTGATCTCATTGGTTTGAATGGTCCATTATTAGGATTGGGATTTGTCCAATGTAAAGAGGTGTGTCAGGGTAAATTAAAGTGGTGTGGGCATAATATAACAACACTCTCATTTGCTCTGGTCTATCTTTTTGAAGCACAAGACAAAACAGAGTAAAGTGTTGTAGGAAATATAATTTTATAACATTATTTCAATGGATTTTGTAATATTCTGTCATCTATGAGGTTAATACATAGGTGAGGGCTATACATGGAAAACTGAGGTCTGGGAACCCCCAGGGGTGTGCAGCAGGTGAAAAATTTTGTTCTAGTATAAATATAAGTTTGCTATAGTATATGTTTTGCTAAGTGTAAACTTGTCTTGTGGTAGGAAAAATACTAGAGATCAGTATAGAGCGCAATCGCATTGTGCTCATTTCTCCCCCCAGCATAACACTAGAGACAAATTAGCCTACATGATACATTACATCAATCTGGCTTTCCTTAGGCGGTAACATTAACTGCAAGCAAAATGAATATTAGTTGTTATAATTAGTTATGTGAAACCAACAGTATTTTTTAACACAGTAGGCCTAGATAAAAAAAAAAAATATATGAATCCTTTTAAAACTGCTCCTGCACTGTCAAGTTTTGCCAAATACAATAACACGCCTATTTAAAACTTGTGGTATTAGCAAAATATGTTTTTACAAAAAGAGTTTAAAAGCATCTGAAAGAGCAAATGGCTATAATCTTATATGGTTACATTTTTGTTGCGATTATGGGAGGTTCTTGAAAACATTTCTGCTTCATGAGGGGAAACTAGGATATTTTGGGGTAGTGGCACTTGTGTGTGCTTAGCTATTGCTGTTGTCTGGATTATTTGTCTAGACGGAACAGGCGTCATCGCTATGTCCAATCTATTAGCTATTTTAATCAGCAAAGATTGCCATGGAGTCACACACTCGATTTGCATGACTTCAATCAATAGAATCAAACAATGTCTTTGTCACACAGGATTTGCCATAATAGAAAACTGGATTGAAGCATTCCTCTAGAAATTAACGTTTGATAAGAAATGGATGGAAAAGGATGGATTTGTTTGAGAATTTCACCACTTGTTATTGTATTGCAGCAGGTCATGAATTAAAGTTCATGTGTCTTGCCTGACACTGCAAAACTGTAACTGTTGAGAGAAATGAAAAGTTCAAGGCAGTGTGATGCAATTTCTGAGTTTTCTCAACTTTTGCTACTGTTGTCGACCAAGGTTTACGGATTTAGACAAGGTTTTCACTAGTGGTCAAAAGTTTCGAAAACTCTGGAAACTGTTGCATCATCTTGCAGTGGTAATTTGAATTTTCTCAGTGTTTTTGTTTCTTGCTTTGATTTATTGAATCTTGTATTTATGTATTGATGGTGGCATAATACTGAGTGGCCCAAACAAAGGCTCTCTCTCCCCTTCCCTCTCTCTCTCTCTCTATCCCTCTCTCTCTCCTCTTCCCTCATGAATTAGTTATGAATAATGGACAAGCCAGTTGACACAACAGAAACAACTCACTCCCTTCCCCCTATGTAAAAAAAACAGGCAGCTACAAAAACATCACAGCATGCTACTTTGGGCTGAAGCTTTATCCCACAGAGCGGCTCTGGCCAGTGGAAAACACAGTGATTTGTCAGTGGTGGTAAGAGCCTGTCGTGGAAAGTGAACTGCCCAGTACCACCAGCTGAAGAGCGGTTGCTGTCTCGGTCTTCCCTTACGCTGCCATTGTAAAAGTGTCAACGCAAGTCTTGCTAATGAGCCTAATGCTAGCGAAGAGGCTAGCGGTGCCCACCGAGAGAGTCTCAACCCTTCAGAGACAGTTAGAGTATTTTTCTGTATCCAGTATGGATGGCCGTAGCCATGTACATCACCGCTGCAGGCAGACAGCATGTACAAAATGTCACACAAGAAATTGACTTTTGGCCAGCGAGCTTCAGACAGGAACTTGGCCCACACAGATCTGAGCTTGGCGAATGAAAGGGAAAATGTCAGGAGCTTGCTGCTGGCTGCTGCTGTTGCTGTTGCTGTTGTCCTCATCTTCTTTTTCTTCCTCTTCTCTTCCTCTTCTTCCTGGGTCGTTCTTTTTGCACAGCCTATGACATGAAAAAAAAAGTATTCAGGAATACAGGTGGCCCAGCTCATTTCATACCTCAGTGGGCATCGATTATCCATGAACTTTTACAGATAACTTATGAATTTGAATCAAGCACTTTTCACGCTGTGCCAGAAGTGGAAAAGTGCCTACCCAATCATTTATCACAGGAGCCTAATTCATAACAGCGAAAGAGGCTGTGTGGTACATGCTTAGACATGCTATCATAGAGGCGCTTATTCCCTCTTTCTTTCTCACTAAGTGACTTTCCTCCGTCTCTCCAGTCCTCTGCTTTCTCTCTTTCTCTCTCTCTCGCTCTCTCTCTCTCTCTCTTTCTCCCTCACACACACACACACACACACACTAATGTAAGTGTTTTTCAAAGCCTACGAGAGATGTTCCAGTCCCAAAGCTGTCATAGCCCTGTGCCTTGTGATAAGCACTTTCCTAGGGGTTCTAAAACATACACATGCACACGCACACACACACACACACACACAGACTCGGAGAGAGAGAATCACATTTTCAGTGCATGCAGTCTGTTTGTGCTGGAGTTGGCCAGTATATAAACAACCAAACCAATGGGCTTCATTTCACATGTACCCTCTGAGGACTCGACTCCACTCACTCGTTTCTGTGCCAGCCAGCAGAGTGCCAGTGTGTTTGCCTTACACCAGCACTGTGACTGCATCACTTAGGGATGCCGCACGCCACACAGTGGAGTGCCAGTGAATGCCTAGGCTGCTAATGAAAGAATTAGGCCATAATTATGGTTCTGAGCGGCAAATCGGAGTTCGAATAGGAAAGGTGGGACTTGAGTATGTATTTCTTACTTCTATGCAATGTATCTCTCTATGGCCGTCTTTGAGCATCATTGTTACCGCTTGGCCCCCCCCAGGGAATGTGCGTGTGCGTGCGTGTGCGTGTGTGTGTGTGTGTGTGTGTGAGAGTGTGTGTGCGTTCGTGCGTGCGTGCGTGTGCATTTCAGAGTATATCAGATTTTTTTTATATAGGGTCACCATATTTCAATCCTTATACATGATCATGTGGATGTGGATGAGAATTTAGATGCAGGAGGTTGGCTTTGTTTTGGGTGAGGAATGATGAGACAGGGAGACTCTACAGTCACCTGACTAGGCTTGTTTTGGGTTAAAAGTCAGTGGTTCTTTTGCGGTGTGGTCTGTCGTTTGACGAGGTTCTCACTGTCTCTCAGGACATGCTAAAGAACACGCCGAAGGGCCACGTAGACCGGCTGCCACTGCAGCTGGCCTTGACGGAGCTGGAGACGCTGGCAGAGAAACTGAACGAACAGAAGCGGGTGGCCGACCAAATCACTGAAACCCAGCAGCTAGCACGGAGCATTAGTGACCGCTCCCTCAGCAAGGTACTGTATGCACAAACACAAACAAACAAAAAAGGATATTTATACACACATATGCACATGAATAGACACCCTTAAACACACACGCAAACACATGTCTTATATCTCACAAACAAATACACACACACACACACACACACATGCAAGAAGATGTGGCTTCCCAAATAAGAGAGACTCCGCTGCCAGCACGCAACACCAGTAATTGCCTCCTAAGCAAGACACACAGACAGACACACACACACACACACACACTCACACACACACTCACATGTATGCATACCTATACTTAATTGAAACCCAACACCATTCACGCTGCATTAGACAGTCTGTTTCTCTTTAAATCTCACACAAGCAGAAGCATGTGGCTGATTAGATTATAACCAGCTAAAACACTTTAGTGCCAGCAGCCTGTAGACACACACACACTCTAGAGCAGTTAATTTGCTTATGAAGGGCCACAGTGCACATGCAGTATTTCTGCTTTCCCACTTATACACACTTGCACATGTGCACAGAGAGATACAAAATTACGTACACCCACACAAACATGCTTAAACCCTAGAACTGTGTTCACACACCTACAAACCACAGACCTTAGGTTGCTAAGAATTCACCTCACACACACAAACAAACACACACACATATACCGATGCACACACAGACATAGACACAGACACACACAAACCCCAGAAGTTTGGTTGCTAAGAGATCATCTCACACAGACACACACACACACACACGCGCACCAATACACACATGCCAATACACACTGACACACACAAACCCCAGAACTTTATTTACTTTACTTTTACTTGTGTTGAACTTTCGACACACACACACACACACACACACACACACACACACACACACACACACACGCCAATACACACGCGCCAATACACACTGACACACACAAACCCCAGAACTTTATTTACTTTATTTTTATTTGTGTTGAACTTTCAACACACACACACACACACACACACACACACACACTCCAAACTCCTTGTGGTGGTTCAGTCCATCTCCTGCCTGGTCTTCATTCCCTATTACACTGCATGGCGTGTAACTCCATTAGCTGGCCACTGAAATAGCGGCCCTGTCCCACGGTGGTCACCCCCTCTCCGCATTTATTAAACAGTCGCTGGGCAGGAATGCCTCTCCATTATCACCGGCACACAAGGCCCGAGCAGGGAGCCAGGGGTGTTCCGGTTCCATAACCGCACTTGTGTTACAATCCAGCTGCTGTAAATTTGAACCAATGCATTTTTGAATAAGAGGAATTATGGGGTAAATGAGACATTTAATTGGAAACCGCGAGAGCTCTCTTCTCCTAGACTCACCCTTCTCTCTCGTTCTCTCTCTTCTCTCTCTCTCTCTCTATCTCTATCTCTCGCTATTTCACATTCTCTCTCTCAGTCTTGCACACAACACACTTTCACGCGTACACACTTACACACATTTACACACCACACGGTTTTCTCATTCTCTTGCCTATTCTTTCTCTCTCTCGCACAGTCTCTCTCCATCTTTCGCTGTCTTTTTTTACCCCTCTGCCCTCCTCCCCCCTTCCTTCCAGCCCCCAGCCACCCAAGTGCCCCCCCCCCCCCCAGCCCAATCTGTCAGTGCTTGTACTATTTCCTGGGTCTGCAGACGAGCTGATTTAAGCAAACTCTGCAGCCTCCACGCAGAATTGCCTTTACTAGGGTGAGACAGCAGAATTTCGATGGGATCCTGCCGCTCTCCTCCATTGCCCCATAAATGCTCAATGAAATATTCATTCGTTGTCTCTATCTACCCGCGCAAGCAGAGGAGGGAAGATAAAGTACAAGGGAACTGGCCCGAGGTTTCAGGGTTACTCTATCATTCACCGTCACACACTCGGGGAAAGACACACACTCATGTACATACACACACACATGCACACTCAAACACATGCATATTCATGCCCTGGCTTTCAAATGCACAAATGTACAGCTAGTTCTCAGCCTGAATATCCACAAGTCTTTATGGACCTTAAACTGAGTATCTTGCATACGGTATGTATGTGTCATGACTTATGTACATGCATCCAATGTGCGCATGTCTATGTGCTTATTATATGAATGTATGCCCACACACACCCACACACATTCACACGTGTACATGCACACGCAA